>JACEFZ010018230.1:0-113966 GCA_014155875.1 Cepaea nemoralis | reverse complement strand
AGAAAAGGGGGCGGGGTGAAAGGGAAACAGGGCGTTTGTTTAGCTGCCTTGAACTTTCCGGAACATTACCTGCAGGATTTACGCCATGAAGAAGGGGGCGCGTAACCGGAAGGGCCTCAGGCGGTTGAAAACCCATTGAACCATTCAAAACCCAATGCATTGTACTTTTAGGACGCCCCGAAGATTCTTGGTGTTGAGTTGAGTTTATGTCAACAAGAGGGCCCGAGTTAAACTAAACGAACGGAGTAGTTTTACCTTGGACTAAAACAATATACATTTTTTTGGAGGAAGAGAAGGGGGCCCCTTTAAAAATTTTTGTCATAAAAGAGCAACATTTACCTAAAGTAAACCTCAGAACTAAGTCTTATCGCGAGCGCCAGAATTAATTGAGTCATAGAGGACGCTCTATTTTTAAAAACCCCTTTCGGCCGTAGCCGTTTTTTTTTTTTTCTTGGGGAGGGCAAAATAAAGAATATATTTTAGCACGTAGTGCTGCAACATTTTATCAGTTCTGTATGCCGACGTGACGGAGTTAGTGGAAGGAATCAAAACAATTCTCTTTTAATAGAATCGGCATCCGACGGGGGAATTTACGGATGGGATTTTATTTTTTTTTATGTTGTGCGGACAGAGGTGACCAATGGTTTCTTTTTTGTTCCCACACGTCTTTAGAGGTGAAGTGAAACCTCTTTTTTTACCCCTGAGTTCCCCCCAATATATTTTCAGTTATGAATGATGGCGGCTCCGGAAGAGAAGTTTTGGTGATTTAAGCAGGAGAATTTGGGAGCTAGGAGGAATGGTATGGACATCTCAGGCGGAAGTAAAATTTGGGAAAAGTAGATGGTTTATGAGGGGCCCACCAAGGAGCAGAGGAGGTGGTTACCAGGTGGGAGTTGGAAGCTGGTTTAACTGGATTTTACTGATTGCATTAAATTTCATTGAAGGGGGGGGACTTATGTGACATACTGTCCAGTCCCCACCAGCTTACAGACGATTATTAATAGCGGTTCTTGGAAAGACTGATTTCATGTGTGAGAGACAGGCACTACCTTTTATGGGAAGGAATGCCAGCACTCAGATAGAGGCAAGGAATGTGCCCATAGCTCAGAATAGCCTGGAATAATCTGGTAAAACTTCCAGGCGGGACCAGCCATATTCACTTGAGTCTAGCAGTTCGAACCATGTAGACGGTGTTTTTTTCCCGGGAGGGTGTAGCCCCTTTTTTGGGGGGCTATTTTCGCCTCTATGTTGCATTGGTGAGCATAATTATGTTTTTTTGAATGATAAGATTTGTGTTAACTATTTAATACAATCTTTGTTTGATATGAAAAGTCATACTGCATGTCATGTATGTATTTCGGTGGACTTTGCTACGGCATCCTTACTTCTGTAAGAAAGCCGGCCTGAGGTTTTAACGTCTATCCATGCCACTGTCCTATATTCCTATGCTTACAATTATTATCCCATTCTTATCATGCTGTGATCACTACTTCATCTTCTTTTGAAGAGTATGATGTCTCTGTAAATTCTGTACTGTGTCTGCAGAGGTCAATCTATCTTCAACTTTGGTTCATTCCCAATTCAGGGAAGAACTTCGCTTTACTTGACTTATGCCTGGTAGAGTGTTCAGGTGTTATATAATGCCTTTGTTAAAGATTCAGTTACTGTACGCACTTATATATAATGTGTGTGTGAATCTTTACTTTATCTGTGTGCAGAATATGCCGGGGGCAGAAAATATATTTGGTGTGTATGACAGCCTGGGGTCACAGATAAGACACCCCATTGCTTTTGTCGAATTTTGGTGGATCATGGATGTCGTGGCTCAATCCTATTTATGAAACGGTTCACATACCTAAATACTCATTTTTTTTCCTGCCGTAAATCGTGCAGTGTTAGCCACTTGCCGCTATGACAAGTCATTGGCGCCAATATGGCCACCCCTTCGATTTTAATCACACACCCCACCCCGTGCATGTTGTATAACAGATTGTGTCCTCCAAATTAATTGGAGTGTTTGTAGGTGGAGAATGTATCTCCATTAGGTATTTGTGTTGGTCCTGTTTGGTGAGGGGGTAGCGTGTACATATTACCGCCCACTTTCCCGCCAAAATATACCCATACGATACAGGCCACAGGTATATCATTTCAGGGGAGGAGATGTCCTCCCTCTATATATGTTCCGTTGTTGTCTCTGTGAGTCTTATGAGCTCACTTACTAAGCTAGATTATTCATAGCTTGTCATTTTTGATTTGCAGGCAAATGAGGCAACCGACGGGGAACAGTTTGGTCTGATATTTGGCTAGATCTAAGCCGCTTTTTTTTGTCTACACCATCTTGATGATTTTTTTTCCAAGTCAAAACAGTATTGGCTTGGGTGTGCAGAGGAGAAATCAGTCTGCACTTAGGACCTCCGTCATTCCTTCCAATTACTGGGAGGCCGGGGGAAATACATCCCCTATTTTTCATCAAGACCTGGACGAAACTCCAGACGGAGTTATCTCCATTTTTGGTTCAACTCCTCATGGCAGGGTGAAGAGAGATGGCGCCCATTTTATCCCTGTAATATCAGGAAGTATATTCTGCAATTTACGGACTGGAGGTGTCTCTCGATGTGAAGAGTCATATGCAATGGATTGAACTATAAAAACCAATACGAACCTCCCTGTTTATTACTATGTCCCTCTGCGACATTGGGGATTCATCTTTTTCCTGCGACGAAGAATGGTACCCACTTATGATACGGGAGATCGCCTATATATGTTCAGCCAGCGATGACACCAACGCATAGAGAGAGTTTTTTTTCGGTCGTTGGAGACCCCAGCGCCTTTGTGAGAGTCTGTGCTTATACGTTCCAGAATGTTGGCAGGGCACAGACGGAATGGTTCTTTCCTTCTGAGAGGTCGTCATCATTTGTATTTAATATGAACCCAGCTACACTTCTCTAGGGTTGTTAAATGTCGTGCTGAGACATTTGAGACTTCATCGTTTTCCCAGATTACGCATGCACGTCTTACCAATTACTGGAAATCACCTGGAGAGATTCAACTGGCTTCTGACCTATACTCAGGGATAGTCCTTCCTTTATCAACAACTCCAGTACGTCGTTGGAGCATTCGTGCTACAACTTGTCCTAACTGATGGACGTTTTTCTCAAGGGTTGCAATCCCTTATTTTATGCAGATATAGTTTTATCCTCTCGAAACCAAGTCCAGATTGAGTGATCCAGACTTCAAGTCATGCACCATCATCAATTTTATAGAAGGGACCATTTGAGAACAGTTCCTCTTTTTTGTTGGTCAATTATGACTGACTTTTATCAATAACAACGATCCGCATCACCATTACCTTGATCAGTATCCAGAGAACCTTTGTTTACCTCAGTGGCACAGTGTGAAGTTTGGTCAAAGGTGAGATGGGGGAGTAGTTACACTAATGACATCTGCACCAGTCAGATATTTGAGTTATGTTCTGGTTGGTTTTTTTTGTGTGTGTGATTTACATCATGTAGGAGTGGGGAAGAGAAGAGGAGGAGGGAGTGTTAGGTGATAATGTAATTGATTTGGTGATGTTTGTTAGAATGAAATAGAGACAGAGTCGCAGATACCAGCTTATGAGTCTGTCAATAAACATATATGTTCGTCAGGAGAGTTTTCATTGTCTACGTGACCAGTGTTACACTGTTTGTTGTCGTAGATAAATGTGCTACTGTGTGTGTATATTTATGCAGAGAATCCTGTGGGAGGTCGACCAACACACAGTCTCAGATATTTTATTCAAGGATGACAACTTGATAGAGATCTGTGGTTAAGTGGCCTATTCTCTGTTTTAGTCTTCAGGAAAGTAGTATACCTTGTAATGTGGGTGGGGTCTATTCGACCATCATCCCATTCTTCTTTCAAAAAGAGCCAATAACTACTCTATTCCTGGAGTCTTTTTAGGAAAGAAACTGTCTCGAATCAACTGCCTATTCGGCGAACCTGAGGGACCAAATGAATCATATACCCTAGACTTTATTTCAGCCCATTGTATATGGTGCTCACACTTATTATCCCACATACAGAAATGGGAACCTATGTTCCCACAGTAATCACTGCTGCCTAACATCGCTATGCACATGACTAGGTACCTATCTCCACAACCCAACAAGGACATGGCAACAACAGAGCCTTAACGTAAACAACAATGGTAACAGCAGGTATGGACTCTCTCTTGTAATCATCTCAGGACTCATGGACAGTTGGTACATACAGAAATGGGAATCTGAAATCCCACAGAGATAACTGCTGCCTAGTACTAACTACAGGGGCGGTCTCTAAATGACAGTGAGACCTCAATCATGTTCAGTTGAGTCGAAGGGCACCCTCGATACCCACACAAGACACCCGTATCACATAAGTCGACTGGGACCAGATACAGCGAAAAACCATAACATAACGAGTAACAAAACTATAACCCTAACAGCAGAGATATAGTGACATAAACACGCATAAACAGGTATACGAAGGGGATGTGAGTGGCCTACGACATTAACCAGAGCCGGGGCTCAAGTTTGCTCTACAACCACAACCATGGCTTGGGTTCACTACCTGCAATGCATGACGAGGTACACCAACTAATTAATAATCATCAAAGCATCATTATTTGCATCAACACATGGACTTCACAGGACAACAACTACAGCAACGGTGTATGCAAACAGTGTCCTTGTGGCACAAACATAGACATGGACTGTGTAAGTTCACACCAACCACATGATACTTCAACTGGACAACAATGACATGGATAGGTTATAGGATATACTCCACATAAAATATAAACAGAGCACACACGCTCTACAGCATCCTTCGGAGTGATTGGGCCCACAATTAATGCAACAGCCACTACCATATCATGGGACAATCTTAATGTGAGGGCGGATCATCCCTCGTCACAATGCTTGCAGCCTTTCCTGGCTTCTCATCTAACTCAATATTTACTTCTTGAACACTCTCAGTTCAGGGGGGTCATTACCTACAGATCTCTGACACAACACAACTTCTCATCCCCAACACCACAGGCTGAGAATACCACTCATAAATGCCAATGTTACAAAGCAACACTCATCAACTAGTCAAAATCAACACCGAACACAACTCAGCTACACCGGTGTACAATGACTCTAACAGGACAACACCATTTGAACATGTACATACAGGACATAAATACAGTCCAATGCACCAACAGCAATCAAGCAGACATAGGATATGCAATTCAACATGACATCACCAACTAGATGTGTCATTGTACTGATGACAACTAGACAACATCACTATACCAGAAGTACAGTTCTACACATAACACCAGCAACAATGAGGACACAGGCTATAACATAAGTCACCGCCAACAACTCAGACATATAACACCACATAAAACCATCACAATCACCACCCCAGTCATTTTAGCCGACATCACTACATGGTCACCCTCACCATGACAAAGCTCACCCAATAATACCCCAGATTCATTATGGGTGCCCTATTCAGCAACTCTTGCAAGACTATTCTCAAAACTATTCTTCCTAAGTTCACATGTGTCCAACCTGAGCAACACAGATCATTATCCCCATGAACACTATTATAATCATAAACCACCCTATCATGTGTAGTGTTCAACCTGGCACCTTCATCACTACACCCAGTCATGAATAATTCTTACCATAGCTCCATTTATTTAGAAGAACATAACATACATTGTCATCAAGCACCATATATCTGTTACTTTCACCGTGCCACTCTACACCTTCGTACGCCAGCAATCACTATATTTTTGGCGTTCTTGAGTCATGATAAGTCATCAGGCTTCAAACAATATAACATAATGGAGGCGTCTCTCATGCCCCGGCACCCTTTACTTTCCATTACATGTGAGATATCTCAATACCTCAGTACATTATAATATAAAGACACTGGCCTTCCCCTTTGTTACGGGAAGTTAAATCATAAACACATCTGTACCATGTTTCCAGTTCAACTGCATGTTCCTCATTATAGACCAGACTGGTATAACCACCCAATTATGTACTTTGCCTCCCTCTTACTGACTGTACAGTCCACCTGGAACAGCCCTGGTTACCCCAGGCCATTCAATCTACTGTTATCTTCAACCTCACCATGCTACTATAATAATGGCATTATATTATATATATCCTGCACACCTAATCTGGACACCTTCATACAGGAATACCACCCAAATAGAATTAATCATAACCTAATATTTTATTCAACAATGCTCCATATTTTCCTCTTCACTGTTGTAAACAGCCACAACCACTATTTCATTATTTCCTCATATTTTATCCTAGTGCTCTGTATTTTCCTCTTGTCAGAACACAGACTTTACAGAACAATGCATCCTCCTCTACTCTGGACTATGATACTACATATTTTGCCTACTGTACTGAATTCTGGACCTATCAAATTCTATAGAACTACCAAACACAGTACAGTATCGATATTTGATTACTTCCAATCCGTACTGCACTGTCTGCTACCTTAAATCTAAAAACCTACAAATATACACACCATCGTATGAGAACAACCTTTCTCCTGCATCGTCACTGAATACCCCTGGTACTAGTTTTCTTAAATACACCCCTGCCAGTCTGCAGAGTAGCACTTTTACCGTCACTAATTGAAGCAAACTCATGTTGTTGTCATTCTGCTGGTCATCGCCATTTTACATGAAGATAACTCTACTAATTTTAGTCACTCAGGAACAGAAG
Source organism: Cepaea nemoralis (assembly GCA_014155875.1). NCBI lineage: Eukaryota > Metazoa > Mollusca > Gastropoda > Stylommatophora > Helicidae > Cepaea > Cepaea nemoralis. Next base: position 107,202 of record JACEFZ010018230.1, on the reverse strand, counting down.
AGTTCCTCAATCTAGGTAAAACTATAAACCGAACTACACCGAATTGTACCTCAAACCTGTGGATGTTAAGTTTGGAGCTTCCAGTTGGGAACTAGCAAAGGCACCAATATCCTATCTTTAATTTAACTATCTAAATAAATTTAACTCACCAAGAGTGGGCTTACAAATTGCCAGTCATTTTGATGGATTTCCTCGGTCCTCGTGTGTGGGCCACACAAGCCAGTCATGGTTAAATCTAAAGGCATTTGTGACTCCCTGCTCTGGCCCAGTGACTGGGGAGGGCTGGTTAAAGCCTCCCTATTCTATACTACAGCGATCTACATAATCGCTCCTTCGGCCACGGTTGTCTGGTTTGGAGAGACCGGGAAACTGACACGCGCCTCTATTTATCCTTGCTTCCAGAGCGGCTTCCCATCATACCCCAGGGCACTGCAAGGGATGCTGGTATTGTTAGCATCATCAACATCATGTTTCGCGTCAGGCTATCACATATATAAATAAATTACATTGAAAGCGTTGTTTTCCACTCAAATGGTTTTAGCGGTGCTTTGTTACGTTTACGGCCACAGATGTTGTTGTTGTTGTTGTTGTTGTTGTTGTTGTTGTTGTTGTCGTCGTCGTCGTCGTCGTCGTCGTCGTCGTCGTCGTCGTCGTCGTCGTCGTCGTCGTCGTCGTCGTCGTCGTCGTCGTCGTCGTCGTCGTCGTCGTCGTCGTCGTCGTCGTCGTCTCCACTAATGCGTTGCAACCGTTGTCGGAGCAAATTATAATGTTTTGTAATACGATGAAATATTGTGCATTTAAAAAAAAACCAGCATCCAAGCATTAGAACATTTTATTTGACACGGGCCGAACTCAATTTATTAAAGGGTCGCATGCGGCCCGCAGGCCACGTGTTTGACATACCTGTCTGTAACTTAAAAACCAAACAATCACTAACTGAATCGATCTGTACCAACACACAGTTTAAGTCAATACCGCGACATCGACAACCTGTGTCAGGTGAAACAGTACGAACAGGTAAGCTACACTTATGAACATATCGATCAGACAAAACAGGGGGTGCTAAAGAAAACTAACAAAACAACGCAGGAAACAGATGATGGTCATGTCATGGACACACGTACAACATGAACAATAAAGGCAAAGTCAATATAATCTAGAAATAGTTCCAGCTATGAAAAGTTTTCAAAAGAGAACTGCGGAATATGTAGCCTAGAACAATCCACGTAATAATAAAAATAAATAAATAAAGAGATTCTGTAAAAGGTTGCTATAACCAGATCAAATGTTGACTATTGAGAAAGGAAACAAACGGGTAATGTAGAAAAATTAATATAAAGAAACCAAATAAAGAGAATACGTTTAGAAATTCTGAAGAGATGATAAAGGAGAGGGAGAAACGTTCAATTACACTTAGTTCTTCTTCTTCTTCTTCTTCTTCTTCTTCTTATTATTATTATTATTATTATTATTATTATTATTATTATTATTATTATTATTATTATTATCCTCCACCTCCTCCTTTTCCTCCTCATTCTTCTTCTTCCTCTTCCTCTTCTCCTCTTCTTCTTCCTCCTTCTTCCTCGCCCTCCTCACTCAGACCTCCACGTTAAAGACTCAAATAAAAGCAGCACTTAGTCTAAGAAACGTAACAGTCTCTCACAGCTTTTGGTGGAAAGAAGATGGGTGACGTCATATTTGTTTTCGTGTTCCATTGTCTGAGACATGGTGCTTATTTTTTTTTTTTTTTTTATTTTTTTTTTGCGTTAGCTCGTTTTAAACTCAAGCGTAGTCCATACACACTATTTATAGTGGTGCTGGACAGCATTTTGCGTGTGGATTATCTTTCCCTATTAACAATGTCCCTCGCCATAAGGCTAACCCACTCCGACTTCAGAGGTACTTGTAATTTACGTCCCCGAGTGGGACGCAGAGGTGTTTCCAAGGCACCAGGGCCGGGTTATATATTGGCCAAGACCTATTGACGCGTCCTCGTCGAGCGTCCTGGGCAACAGGTTCCTTCGGGGTCCTGGCTAAAGTCAGTAGGATCGCCGATTCCTCCGAAGTCGGAGAGTGTCTGCCTGTACGGCGAGGAACCACCAGTCTGCACACCAATAAGCCAGACATGGGACAACGGATACTCACGCAAACCTCAGGTCCTGTATGACATCACACTGATGTTGGACAACAGGATGCCTTCATCCGACATACAGGACTTCGCGTTGGAGCTCATGCCAACTAACACAAGCAAGTTCAATTACACACAACCAAAGATTTTGCTACAATATCAGAAATGACAGAACACATAACCAACGATGTTGCTACAATATCAGAAATGACAGAACACATAGCCAACGATGTTGCTAGAATATCATAACTGACAGGACACATAGCCAACGATGTTGCTAGAATACCAGAAATAACAGAACACATAGCCAAATGTGTTGTTAGAATATCATAACTGACAGGACACATAGCCATCGATGTTGTTAGAATATCATAATTGACAGGACACATAGCCAACGATGTTGCTAGAATATCAGAAATGACAGAACACATAGCCAAATGCGTTGTTAGAATATCATAACTGACAGGACACATAGCCAACGATGTTGTTAGAATATCATAACTGACAGGACACACAACCAAAAATGTTGCTAGAATATCAGAAAGAACATATGAAGGCGTATTCAACAGGACAAAAGCAGACAAATCTTGAAATGTGAAATACCATAAGTCCAGTAAAAGTATGTTACATGTCCTTTACATGACAGTGCAATAAATCCCAGCATTTATTGATTGGATTTAATAGGCAGCATTAATTCTGAACGACTGACGCCATAATCTTCTTTCTTTCTTTTTTTCTTTTCTTTTTTTTTTTTTTTTTTTTGCGCTAGCTTGCTTTGAACTCAAGCGTAGTCCATACACACTATTATAGTAGTGATAGACTGCATTTTGCGTCTGGGTTAGCTTTCCCTATTAACTGTGCCCCTCGCCATCAGGCGAACCCATTCCGACTTAAGAGGTACTTGTAATTAACGTCCCCAAGTCAAGGACGACAGGTCAACATTTTAGTCAAGCTGTCCGGTGTAGCGGTTGAACCGCTAACCTCGGAATCAGCACACCGGATATTTAAGAACACGCGTTCTTACTCATTCGGCCATGTGGACCTGCGACGCCTAATCTCATCTCCTCTTGTTCCTCTGGCAGGTACCTTGCGATGTCCAGGTGTAGCATAGAAATCAGCACAAAGCGGTCATCTTTCAAATCGTCCGCTGTGGGTACCGAACCCCGATTTCTAAATAGAATATATATACTCAAAGCCGGACAATTGGAGAAGTGCACAAAAAGTGTACAGCGTGTAGAAAACAAACCGCTGCAGAAAACGAAAAGCTAACTTGAAGCAAGCAGCCGAGATACTAAATACAAAATAATGTTAAAACATAGAAAAGCAGGAAGACAACAATTAACAGATAACAGATATGTCCAAACGATAAATCAAAACAATTAACACAAATAAACACCATCATGAGAATTAAATAACACTGGACATAATAGCAGCAAAGATAATTACAATAATACAACGGTACGACGAAAGTGCAAAATACCATCTGTCATGTTTAATGGACAAATTCAAAGATGAGTGGACAATGTTTACTTTGCAGGAATCTCATCTGAATCCCAAACAAAGTCTTCATATAATATGAAATATAATTTCCCTCACTGACAGACAAGAAAACATCCATAGAATATGTGTTATCATTGTCATCATCACCATGTGCCATGTTGATCAGCGTGGGCGGTCATGTTTCGCCATCTCACACGATACCCAGAGTCGTGGATCAGCTCAGTGTTATTGTCTCGACCATACAATGTGGCCAAACCATTTAGATATTTATCGCGCTGCCTTTCCCTTGTTCTTTCCCCTCTCAATCTTGCCAGTTGTCACCAAGTTCTCCAGTTTGTTTCTTCTCACAACGTGTCCAAAAACACCTTGACTAAGTTTAATCTCTTAAAAAAGGAGTTTATAATTTGTAAAATGTATAAGATAATTACATGTAAACGTTTACAGCCAGTAATTGGAAGGAATAAGTGTTACTGAAGCTAATGAATAAGTAAAGTGTCAAAGTCAATCTTCATAGGGAAGACCCGAGGGGAATGGGCAGAAAGTAAAGAAAGGGCAGAGAGTAATGACAGGGGAGAGAACACAAACTGAAAGTAGCAATGACAGATCCTTTAGTAGTTGGAAGGAATGAATGGTAAAACAACAGAAGTAAACAAGCAGAATATGCGGTACTTCAATTTTAATTCACCGCAACTGTCGACGACAGTGAGGGCCCTACGGGCCCAAAACTTTAAAAAAAACATCCATCGATCGGTCTAGCAGTCCACCGAACACTAAACCGGAAAATGATTGCCGGACCGATGCAAATGAGGCTCGAAGGGATTCTTCTTTAATTGCGGTTATTTGCGGTGAATTAAAATTGAAGTACCGAATATGCATTGTGCAAATGAATGTAATACAAACATTTATGTATTAGTAGTTCACGGAAGAATAATCAAGTATACTATTTTTATTGGGGGACATAACTCTTAGAACATATCGTAGGGAGGAAACAAATCTGACATCTCAGGAAAAAATATTGCTTGACTTCAATGAAACTAATTATATTTAATGAGGATCAGTGACAGGACTTAGACCTTGTAAAAACTCACAGAACTCGGTAACTTATATAACTGATAGAAAAATCAAGAAAACATTCATTACTTGGTGCCTCCGCAAAATAGAAGGTCTCAAATTATATGACAGAGTCACCAATGTGGAGCTCGTGGAGGGAACTAGACAAATGCCAGTGAATTTAAACACAGGCGCTATAAACAAAATATTGCACGATTCCTTGCCTGACATATTTCGCTGCACCTGGTTAGGTGACTACATCAGAGTTGTATGTCAAATAAAGTGAACAAACAAATAATACTTTGGCTAAAATACTAAGTACATATTGTTCGAAAATCGAGAACGGAACAGAAAGTCCTGTTGTTTAGTTTAGTTTAGTTTAGTTTAGTCGACGGATCAACATCACGGCACGCGGGTGTAACCCATAAGTGCTCCGTTCTATTCCTAACTCAGGTCTGAGTCCGGAGAATCTCAGCTCAGTGCACCGGAGACGATCCTGAAATACTTTGGGTAGATTTTTAACTCGAAATTTTGCCCGGGCAGCGCCGTTAGGCTACTCTTTTTCTTTTCTTTTTATTTACAACTACCTAGGGATTTTTTTACGTGCGCAACAATACACACGATCTCACTCCCCAGAGACCAGGGAATATTATGTTACTCGAAGTCCACATGAGAAAATCCCGGTCCTCACCCGGGCTTGAACCAGGGACCTCCAGCACTCAAGGCGGTCAACTTAACTTGAGACCACTCAGCCCCTTTTGTCCTTTTGTTTGCATAGCAACGGCTGGAATCACTTAATAAATAATACTTCGATATATTTTTGAGAAATCGATCATTGTTCGTCGAATACAGTATACGAACTGCAACTTGTTTGTTAACTCTATGATTGCTAATACGCAAAGGTGTATATTGCAAAATTCACACAACATAAACTAAAGCAATAAGATAAATCCTTCCTTTCTGTAACATCTGCAGTATGTACATTGCGAGGTGCAGCGAAATATGCCAGACCTTAAATCGGTCAATCTGTTGTTTATGTCTTCATTATTCAAATTCACTACAGGAGGACGTTGTTCTCAATATATAATATACACAACATGAAATAGCAAGTATCCCAAGTTTCTGAAAGACGCCAATATATAATATACACAACATGAAATAGCAAAAGCGTAAGTCACAAAAACATAACCACCCATTATATTAAATAGCAATAGGCACCATATATCCTAATTATAACCAGTAATGTTTGAACAGGATATTGTTGGGATAATTGCAAACAGTACAGATACAGAATGACACCAGGCTGTGGGCGAGTGTAATTATCCGTTCTTGTTCAGGGGGCAGAGTTCATCCGTGACATCGAAACTTCAGGTGTATTTAGAATGGTGTAAAAATAGAACCAGAACAATTAAAGCGAGGCGCACGTTACTAACACTTCCCACGTTTGTGTATTTACGTTTTCATTCATTCACTGTGTATCTTGCATATGGGGATAAACATAACAGAAAACTGGTTCATAAACACACTCATATCTGGGAAACTAAGATGTCGTAGTTGGTTAGAAAGATAGGTAATGGACAGCATGGTTGCTGAAAGAAAAGCCCAGACAGGACAGAAGGTAGTGCACTTAAAGATATTGTGGGCATGATAATGCATGTTTGCTGCATATCCTGTACATGACATCACAGCTAATCAATCAATCAGGTGCCGTCCTTACAATAAAGGTTGGCTGCATTGGATCTTTAACACCGTCTGTCTCTCGCCCTGACTGTAAATTCTGTCAGATTGCTGTTCGTCCATCTCTTGATGTTATCTCCCCACATGTATCGTTTGTCTATCTCTTGCTCGCTTGCCTTCAACTTTACCCTCCAGTGTGGTTTTTATAAGTGTGTTATGTCTTTCAACGTTGCCGAAATGTTTCACTTGCCTCTCTCTCTCTCTCTCTCTCTCTCTCTCTCTCTCTCTCTCTCCTCTCTCTCTCTCTCTCTCTCTCTCTTTCTCTGTCTCTCTCTCTCTCTCTCTCTCTCTCTCTCTCTCTCTCTCTCTCTCTTTTTTTTTAATTTCTTTCAGCAACTCTCTTTTCATTGCCCGCTTTTCTAGAACCTCTGTGTTTGATTGTTTTGTTTCTATGAAATACGACATATTCTTCTGTATATCCACATCTCCAGGGCCTCTATAATTGCTTGTTCATTGCACAGGTTTCCGCCTCATATCGTAGTAGTGTTTAATATAATTAACATTTGACAATTCTCATTTTTAATGCGTTGTTAATGTAACAAGATTCGTGGATATTTCTGCAATAGTGTTACGACCAATTATTTTGGAAACTATCTATCTATTCCCTATCTAAACAATTTACGCCGACCCCATGGACTATGAACCCCTGCAAACTAATATTTACTTCACTTGGTATTGACATTACCAGGACACAACAAAAGATGTTCAAACTAAGAACTATAATTTAATGGAGGTACTTCCCCCCCCCCCCTCCCCACTCGAACAAACGAATATACACACTTTGTACAGAGAATAGAATAAGGTATGAAGCTCGTCCGGTCTAAAGATACCAGCTAGCCCTGGAAAGTTTTTCATCATAGACCCTTGGATAAGCACTGTCAATGTCCTTGTGTCTGGTTGGATAGACAACATTCACCCGAGATCACGTCATCTGTTTCCTTGATGATACTGGCCCTTGACAATAGCTGTAGAGTCTGATGCACGGTTCGGTACAGGGTCTCTGGATACTAGTCGGGATATAACTCCCAAAGTACATGATTCTGGATTAAGTTATTCTTCCTTGATAACAGGTTGACTTGGTCGAAGGATACATTTTAGGAATTGACCAGTCTGTTGTTACCATAGCCTCACGGAATAAGTGTTTGAATTAATTGTATTCAGGCTTACTTCGCCTATCATTATAAATCATCAAAATCACCCCAGTCCTGTTAGAATATCTACTTGTAGATACATATTCAACACTTAGTAAGTCTTGGGTAAACATGGCGCTGATGTGGTGAGTAATCAAAACAAACTTGAATTCTTGTGGAACACATCAAACGTTAATGGTAGAATATCATCCTTCATGGGGTTGACCGAACTTCAAAATATTCATAGGTCACTGTACCATTCTTCTGTCGTTGACCAACGAGGTATGTGTAATTTACGTTCCCAAGTCAAGGACGAGACTTCAACATGTTAGTGCAGCTGAGCCGTGTAAGGGTTGAATCTGCTACCTCGGCATCAGCATACCGGAAGTGTAAGAGCGGGATCTCTTATCCAAACGACCATGCTGACCCGCAGAGACGCGTTGGTTATGTGGCGCTGTCCCACATTTTAGACCGACTGGCACTCAACTGGTCTCATGGTCAATATCACAGTGACCAGAACATTTCCAGGGACTTACTTGTGGCTGGGTCAAGCAGGGAGTCCAGGTCATTGAACAAATCCGGTTTTCGCAACAGTCTGCCGAATGCACTCTAGATCTGTCCCCAGTTTTTCCATGCCATGAGTGTCATTAATGTAAATCGTGTTGACTGAATCCTGTCTCTTCTTTCGAGAACCGTGTCTTCCGCTATTGGTCTTTCCAAACCAAATTAACGTTTACTGTCACCAAAGTATGTCTCCTTCTTCTTCTTCTTCTTCTTCTTCTTCTTCTTCTTCTTCTTCTTCTTCTTCTTCTTCTGCTTCTTCTTCTTCGTCGTCGTCTTTTTCTTCTTCTTCTTCTTCTTCTTCTTCTTCTTCTTCTTCTTCTTCTTCTTCTTCTTCTTCTTCTTCTTCTTCTTCTTCTTCTTCTTCTTCTTCTTCTTCTTCTTCTTCTTCTTATTCTTCTTTCTTTCTTTCTTTCTTTCTTTCTTTCTTTCTCTTCTTCTTCTTCTTCTTCTTCTTCTTCTTCTTCTTCTTCTTCTTCTTCTTCTTCTTCTTCTTCTTATTCTTCTTTCTTTCTTTCTTTCTTTCTTTCTTTCTCTTCTTCTTCTTCTTCTTCTTCTTCTTCTTCTTCTTCTTCTTCTTCTTCTTCTTCTTATTATTATTATTATTATTATTATTATTATTATTATTATTATCTTCAACCTCCCCCTTCTCTTCCTATTCTTCTTTTTCCTCTTCCTCTTCTCCTCTTCCTCTTCCTTCTTCTTCCTCGCCCTCCTCACTCAGACCTCCACGTTAAAGACTCAAATAAAAGCAGCACTTAGTCTCAGAAACGTAACAGTCTCTCATAGCTTTTGGTGGAAAGAAGATAAATGACGTCATATTTGTTTTCGTGTTCCATTGTCTGAGACATGGTGCTTATTTTTTTTTATTTTTTTTTGCGCTCGCTCGCTTTTAACTCAAGCGTAGTGCAACACACTATTTATAGTGGTGCTGGGCTGCATTTTGCATATGTATTAGCTTTCCCTATTACCAGTGTCCCTCGCCAACTGGCTAACCCACCCCGACTTCTGAGGTTATTGTAACTTACGTCCCCAAGTCAAGGACGACAAGTCAACATGTTAGTCCAGCTGACTGGTGTAGGGGTTGAACCGCTTACCTCGGCATCAGCACACCGGATGTTTAAGAACAAGCGTTCTTATCCATTCGGCCATGCGGACCTGCACATGGTGCTTATGAAACCAGGTTTCTTCACTTTACAAATACTGTAGTGTCCGTATTTTACTTCAGATGTATCCCGACATACTTCTTCTGCTTCTGCGTTCATCCGGATTGTTTTTTCGGATGTGACTGCGTTGTGCCTGTTTACAGCAGAGCTGCGTTCTTGCGCCGTTAGGCCGACATATCCGAATTCTGCGGGTATTTGTTGACCGGGTTAACCTTCCCGGGGGTTTCTTAGAACGTTTGAATCTCATTGTTGTGGTGTTATCCCCCATCCTAGCTGGCCCATATAGAACAGCCAAAGACATCCTGGTCAACCCTCAAGGGAAGGCAGGGGCAGACCATGGGCATTCACCCTCATCCAAGGAGGCTTCCATACTTGCAGAGGTATCACACTGCGCTCTGGTACTGGGCCCACCCAAGGAATCATCACGTCCTGCACATGGCTGCTTAGCCTCACTTCCGTATATTGGGCCTTCCGTTCACCATAGGCTGTTCCTCCGGAAACCAGAAGAATGCAGTCTGCAGATGACATCCACACAGTGAGCTTTCGATTCAGACTTTCTTCTTCTTCTTTTTCTTCTTCGTTCATCCGGAGTTTTTTTTTCCGGATGTGATTGCGTTGTGCCTGTTTGCAGCAGAGCTGCGTTCTTGCGCCGTTAGGCCGACACATCCGACTTCTGCGGGCATTTGTTGACCGGGTTAACCTTCCCGGGGGTTTCTTAGGACGTTTGACTCTCACTGTTGTGGTGTTATCCCCCATCCCAGCTGGTCCATATAGAACAGCCAAAGATCCTGGTCAGCCCTCAAGGGAAGGCAGGGGCAGACCATGGGCATTCCCCGCCATCCAAGGAGGCTTCCATACTTGCAGAGCCGATACATAGCGCTCTGGTACTGGGCTCACCCAAGGAATCGTCACGTCCTGCACATGGCTGCTTAGCCTCACTTCCGTATATTGGGCCTTCCGTTCACCATAGGCTGTTCTTCCGGAAACCAGTATGCAGTCTGCAGATGACATCCACACAGTGAGCTTTCGATTCGGACTTTCCATGTAATGGATTTGCTAGCCAAGCAATATTCCATTTCATGCCACTAGGACACTTTTCCACCTTTTATGAAGCCCTCACAATGGGCTTTTGATTGGGACTTTCCACGTAATGGATTTGCTATCCAAGCAATATTCCATTTCGTGCCACTAGGACACTTTTCCACCTTTTATGAAGCCCACACAGCGAGCTTTCGATTTGGACTTTCCACATAATGGATTTGCTATCCAAGCAATATTCCAATTCATGCCTCTGGGTCTTCATGCACCTTTAAATTTCAACCTGTATATAGTTAAAGTAATTTGCGGTCAACTTTAGCTTGTTGATATCTCCATAGAGCTTGTCCTCAAATGAAACAGTTGTGGGCCAAAATATCTTTCTCTGTTCTGCATACGTTGGGCAATCCTGCAGCAAATGTTTTGCTGTCATTTTTCCAGTTCTACAATTACATTCATCGGTATCTCCTATCTTTAGTTTATTGAACAAGTGGTATTTCAGCCTGTTATGTCCTGTGCGGAGTCTGAAGATTGCTACTTGTTCTCTTCGGTCGAGTTTGTAATATGCATCATCCTTCTGATGGCCTGGATGCTCTGATTCCCATTTGGTTCTATAGGTGCTTTTTATCAACCTCTTTGCCTCATTATAGGTTATGTCTATGTCAGGCTGTGGTAGTCGTCCGCCCTCTTTTGCCAGTCTGTCAGCCTCTTCGTTTCCAGGTATTCTGCAATGTGATGGGATCCACTGTATTACAACTTTTTTGGATTTCTGGCATAGACCATGGAGTGCTGCTCTTAGGTCAGTTAGTTCTGTGCTGTTTTTGCTCTTCAGTAGTGAGACAGCTGACTTTGCATCTGTGAAGATAGCTATTTGCTTCTCTTTATTTTCCTCCATCAGGAGCATTTCTGCTGCAGTTTTCAGAGCCTCTACCTCCGCTTTGAAGTTACTTGAAAATTTTCCAGTTGCCATTGAATGTGTGTTTTTTCACTCCATTTTTTAAATTTAGGAGAAATCCTCCTCCTCCATTCTCTATTGAATTTTTGGCTGATCCATCTGTATATGCATGGGTCCAATTCCTGCTTGGGTAATGTTCTTTTATGTAGTTTAGGGTTATTTCTCTTCTTTCGGTTTCATGCTGAGTGTTCTTTTTCTCAATACCAGGAATGTTTTCTGTCATCTCAGGCAGTTGCTGCTGTCTCCAAGCTGGGAACTTGTGTGCATTGTGTATGGGCTTGACTGTTGATATGTTAAGAATAGGATCTGCCCTAATCCTTCGTTTTGCAGTTTCTACAAAGTTGCTACGCTTCAGTCTTCCCTTTCCAAAACCATTAAATCTGTTGTACATAGGGTGGTCTGTCAATCTTCTAAATTTTTCTGCTTGTTGCTGGGCTCTGCTATCTCTTCTATCCTGCATTGGTTGTAAACAAGTGATCTTTTCTAGTTCATTAATAGGCGTTGTCTTCAGGCTTCCAGTTATGATTCGCATTCCTTGGTTTTGGACTCTACTTATTTTGTTAAAGTTTGACTTAGCTGCTGTTGCCCAAGCTGCAATGCCATATTCCAGTACTGGCCTCACCCGTCCAGTATATAACTTCTTGAGAACTTTCTCATCTGCTCCCCACGTTGTACCAGCAAGCTTTTTCATGATTGCCATTCTCTGCCTTGCTCTTGTTCGATTTTTCTCAACCTGTGTCTTCCATGTCAGGCGACGATCAAAGGTGACTCCTAGATAGTTTGGATTTTCTTCATGGCGCAATATTTTTCCATTCAATACCAGCTTAGGTTGCTGAGGTTTATTTGAGAGGGAGAACACTGTGCATGTTGTTTTCTCCTCACTTATCTTCACTAGCCATGATTTTGACCAGTCCTCTAGCGCTAATAAGGCTTGCTGTATTCTGCTGTTAGCTGTACTAATATATTCTTCAGATGTCCATATGGCTAGGTCATCTGCAAAGGAGGATGTGTGTACTCTGGCTGGAAAATTTTCCGTGATGTCATTTATATATGCTAGGAATAATGTTGGTGAAAGAACTCCTCCTTGGGGGACACCTTGCTCCAGCAGCATCATTTTGCTTGTTTGTCCTTGTACTTTTGTCCTGGCAGTTCTGTTCTCAAGGTAGTGGCTGATCCATTTATACATTTTTCCACAAACATGCATGTTTTGCAGTTTTACTTTCAGTCCTTCCTTCCATACTTTATCAAATGCTTTTTCTAAATCTATCCAGACTGCTAGTGTGTGCTTTTTCTCTTGGAAGGCATCCTCTATTTCCTGAGCTATATAGGTTATTTGATCTTCAGTGGATCTGTACTTTCTGAATCCTGCTTGGTGTGGTGTTAAGAGTTTGTTTTCTTCCAGATGCCACGTTAGCCTGCCATTGATAATGCGTTCCATTAATTTTCCTACACAGCTAAGTAGACAGATAGGTCGATAGCCATTTGGTTCTTCCAGGTCTTTTCCTTTCTTTGGGACTGGTATTAGTATAGCTTCCTTCCATGCCTGTGGGACTATTCCTCTCTTCCAGCTGTTATTTAGGACTGCTAGTAGTTTCTTCTTTGCCTTGGTGCCTAGTCCTATTAGCATTTCATTTGTGATTACATCCTTTCCTGGTGATGTCTTCTTTTTTAGGGTATTCATTGCCTGTTCCATTTCTTCCATTGTTAGATTTGCCATCATATATTCTGCTGCTGTCTCTGTATTTCTATGATGTATCTGTTTGTCTTTGATTGCTTTCTTCTGTTCAGTTGTAATATCAATGTGGTTTGCATTTGCATAGTGTTCCATTAGTGCATTTGCAGCCTTTTTTCCTGTAAGCAAGGCATTTCCTTGTTTAATTGTTATTTGTTTGTTTCTAGGTCCTTCATTGTTCATGGCTTTCACTAGTTTCCATAGTTTGTTTCCATCCCTGTCAAAATTCAGGTTTTCTGTTTTTTCCCTCCAACGATCTCTTGTTGTTTGATTTACTGTTCTTTTATATTTTGCTGAGATGGCTTTGAGAGAGGTATTCGCTTCAATTGTTTGTTCTCTCTCTGCTGTCTTCCTGGCATCTTCAACTTTGTCCTCCAAACTTTGTAGTTCTTCAGTCCAGTATGGTTTGTAATTTTTCCTCGCTCCTCTAGGAATGGACTCAGTGGCTGCCTGTATTATCGCTCTGTTTAGACTTTCCACCATTTGCTTTATGTTGCCATATCGTGTATTTATGTTTTCACAATATTTGTCTGTTAGTATGGCAAATCTGTCCCAATCTGCTCGTTTGTAATTCCAGCGGGGCAAGGGCTTTTGCTCCTGTGGAACATACTCCATATTCATTACAAGCTTGATTGGTCTGTGGTCACTACCTGCTAATTGGTCCAGCACATGGCGATCGATTTTGTGGAGGATGTCTCCTGTGCAGAAAGCTAAGTCTGGAGTAGAAGTGGTAAGCCATCTTCTGGAGTAGAAACTCGGTGTGTCATCCGCTTTGTTGAGTAGATGGAGATTTGAGTCTATTTCCCAGCTCCTCCAATTCATCTCCTCTTTTGTCAGTATCTGGGTATCCCCATCTTTCTGAACGGCTATTAAAGTCTCCGACAATAATGCAGTTTGTGTCGGTTATTTTCATGTTTGAGAGTGTAAGGTCCTTATCTGCTGGGCTATACAGATTGTAGATTCTTATTTTCACATCCTTTATCATTATATCAACACCTATAATTTCTGTTTGGTTGTCAGAGATCACAGATACTTCGCTGCAAGGTATTGTATTTCGTGTAAGTATTAGAACTCCTCCTTTGTGTCCTTCGCGGTCGAAACGTGTGGCCTGATATCCTCTGACTGAGAATTTGTGATTGGCGTTGAGGTGTGTCTCTTGAATGCATGCCACATCTATTCTATCTTTATGAAGACGCTGTGTTAGGGAGTCTTTCTTCTTGTAAACTCCTTCGGCATTCCACTGCAGTATGTTGAGTGTCCGGGGTATTTGGTCAATAACTCTTAACCTACTCCTCTGTGCCTTGACTCCACAGCACAGGGGAAGGTGACCACCAGTAGTCATGGGTGGACCCCCTCGAGGCAGGGGGCCCGGCACTATCGCCGCCTGATGGGACTTCACGGGATTAGCACCATAACGATTAATTTTGATTTGTGACATCATGAATTAAGTTACGTTGCACTGCTTTGTCAAGCCTGTGGCTCAGTACATCCGATTTCGACAAGCATTTATTTGGGATGCTTTCCCCAGTCTACCTACAAGGCAGCAGGTTTTACGTTGCACTGCTTTGTCAAGCCTGTGGCTCAGTACATCCGATTCTGACAAGCATGTATTCGGGTGCTTTCCCTAGCCTTTGACTGTCCCCAGTCTACCTACAAGGCAGCAGGTTTTACGTTGCACTGCTTTGTCAAGCCTGTGGCTCAGTACATCCGATTTTGACAAGCATGTATTCGGGTGCTTTCCCTAGCCTTTGACTGTCCCCAGTCTACCTACAAGGCAGCAGGTTTGTGTGTCTCTTCGTCTGGTCCCTCTCCCTTGACCTGTCCGACATGGGTGGCCCTACCAGTAGCTGTGCTACCGTCGGCATAGCTCTTGGGGTCATTGGGACGCACAAGCCCCTCTACCTCGTCACGGTGGACACACAGCAGAGGGGGATTCAGACTTTCCACATAATGGATTTGCTATCCAAACAATATTCCATTTCGTACCACTATGACACTTTTTCCACCTTTTATGAAGCCCACACAGTGAGCTTTCGATTCCGACTTTTCACATAATGGATTTGCTATCCAAGCAATATTCCATTTCGTGTCACTAGGACACTTTTTCCACCTTTTATGAAGCCCACACAGTGAGCTTTTGATTCGGACTTTCCACGTAATGGATTTGCTATCCAAACAATATTCCATTTCATGCCTCTGGGACGCTTTTGTAACCGACATACCTATGGTATGAAGTGTGGCAGTATAAATACATCTTCATGCACCTTTAGATGTCAACCTGAATGTAGTTAAAGTAAGCTGTAGTCAACTTGAGCTTGTTGATATCTCCATAGAGCTTGTCCTCAAATGAAGCAGGCGTGGGCCAAAATATCTTTCTCTGTTCTGCATATATTGGGCACTCCTGCAGCAAATGTTTAGCTGTCATTTTACCAGTTCCACAATTATATTCATCGGTATCTCCTATCTTTAGTTTATTGAACAAGTGGTGTTTCAGCCTGTTATGTCCTGTGCGGAGTCTGAAGATTGCTACTTGTTCTCTTCGGTCGAGTTTGTAATATGCATCATCCTTCTGGTGGCCTGGATGCTCTGATTCCCATTTGGTTCTATAAGTGCTTTTTATAAACCTTTTTGCCTCATTATAGGTTATGTCTATGTCAGGCTGTGGTAATCGTCCACCCTCTTTTGCTAGTCTGTCAGATCCACTGTATTACAACTTTTTTTTTTCCTGGCAGTTCTGTTCTCAAGGTAGTGGCTGATCCATTTATTCCTCGTGACAAGCGCAGAACGTTTCAGTGCAGGAAAAAAAGCTGGGAGCAGCCACCGTGGTGGAGTTTCGAGGTGGAGAAGGCTTGGGTGGATAAGCGTAGTGCTGTAAGGAGATGGCAAAATGCCAAGAAGAACAGAGCTGGTCATCCTAGTCCCTGCTTGCACTTAGAAAGAGAGATGCACACAAAAGTAAGCTATTTCAAAAAACTGGTCAAGGTGGTTAAAAGCGAAAAATGGGCAGAGGTGTGTCAAAGAGTAAGCACAGACAAGTCACTGAAATTGTTCTGGCGACTACATAAAAGCATGAGTGGTGTAGTCAAGAATAAGAGCATTTCTGACTTCCAAGGTGCTGACCTCATCTGGCAGAGGACTGACGAGGACAAGGGCAAAGCCCTCTTTGAACGCTACCTTGAGCAGAGCAACCAGACAGACATGGGAGGCCGGAATCTGGCCAAGGAGGTCACCTCAGACAGATGCAAGGCCCAGAACACTTCGGATGAAGACACAGTGACAGTGAAAGAAATCAAGGCTGTGCTTCGACGATCAAGAAACAGTGCTCCAGGTCCTGATGGCATAAGATACGACGACATAAATAGGTGTACCGACAATGAGCTAGAGAAACTAGCAGACATGTACAACAACAGTATAGGGAGTGCTAGCATCAAGGAGGAATGGTTACACAGCTATCTGATTCCCTTGCCGAAGCCTGACAAAGACCACAAAAAAATTCAGGGATATCGAATTATAACCATGCAGAATACAATAGGCAAGCTGCTGGAGAAGGTAATTGCCAGGAAAATATCAAGCCAACTAGAGAGGCAAGGTGGTTTCCCACCTACCCTGGGTGGGTACCGTCCAAAAAGAGAAACCTGGACCAATGCAGCAGTCTTTGCCCATGATGTCTATGAAGGTTTCCACTCAGGCACTGAAACCGTTGCTGCAGCGATTGATCTTGAGGACGCATACAACAGAGTACCACTGGATTTTTTAATGTTTCAGCTTCTTGAACTAAACGTAAGTCCATTCCTCCTTAGTTGGATCGCTGCAGCCCTCTTCCAACGGAAAGTAGTTTTTAGATGTGGCAGTTGGACTTCGGAACCAACAACAATATATCCTGGCCTACCACAGGGATCACCATTATCTCCGGTACTGTTCAACGCCTACACAGTGAAAATCACCAGTGAGCAGATCACTGGACCTGGCAGGACATTGTCATATGCCGATGATGTTTTAGTGTATCGTCAGGGTAAGGATAGAGAGGAGGTTGCTGTGGAACTACAAACCGAACTCAATCGCATAAGTACTTGGTGTGATGAAGCTGGGGCAATGGTCAACATAACAAAGGCAACAGTGACTTGGTTCTCGTTGAATAATCATATTGTCAACAATCCAACACCAACTGTAATGCTGTGTTCAGAGACGGTGGAAATAACGCAGGCAAAGAATTACCTGGGGATACGGTTTGATCGAAGCCTTGCTTATAATGTGCACATAGACCAGGTGATAACAAAGGCCAAGCGGGGTTTGGCAGCGATGCGGGTGATGGCGGCAGCAAACTGTGAGCAGCGCCATCTATGTCTTCTGTACGAGCGGCTGGTCATGTCTGTTTTGGAGTATGCAATGGCAATCCTGACTGTCAGCCATAAGCAAATAGAAAGGATGGAAAGGATACAGAATGAAGCTATGCGCATTATTCTTGGATGTACAAGAGATACAGCATGCAGGGCGATGCGCTACCTTCTTGATTTTCCAACCATTGAAGAGAGAATGCAAGTTTGCAGGGCACGCGCCTACCTCAGAATTAACGCAAACACACAGCATCCACTGCATAGGGAAATTAGGAAGGTGAAGGGCAGCAGGTTAAAAAGAGGACGGTCGTGGATGGGTCAAGCCGAAGACATTCTTCAACAGGTGTGTTCACTTGAGGACTTAGAACCTGGCGAGGAGTGGGTGCAAGTGCCAACAGACTTCTGCACATCCTTTTCAGTTTGCATCCAACTAGATAGAAAATGCAGACAAGGAAATCCGGCTGCTGTGGAGGCTGAAGTACAAGCGTTGATTTTCGAGAATTCGCTAGACAGTGACGCGGTCATCTACACAGATGGGTCGGTCGTCCGACATGTGAGAAGCTCATGGGCCTTTACAGCTCGTGCCGGAGGGAGAATTGTGAAGGAGGACTCTGGTGCTTTCACTGAAACCACAAGTAGCCTGACCATGGAAGTCATGGCAGTAAGTAAAGCAATAACATGGCTCGAGACACAGACATTCACTAGGGCTTGTTTCCTTAGCGACTCAATGAACATGATCAAGAGGATAGAGGAGGGGTCGATCCGAAGAGAATGGTTGCTGCCTCTGGAGCGGTCTCGGCTGGCAAAGATTAGTTTCATCTTCGTGCCAGGGCATGCGGGAGTACAAGGAAATGAGCGGGCTGACAAGCTCGCAGGTGAGGCTACTGTGGAGGGCGGACGCGCCATGGACCAGGCTGACATTCTGAATGCTCTACGAGAAGTGAGACTTTTGCAAGAACCAAGTGATGACTGTGAATCTACAACAATGGCCAGACTGCGAGAGCAGCAAATTAAAAGAGGGGTGGCCAAACAAGAACACTACGCAGGAAGCCAAAGAAGATTGATAAACCAACACAGAACTGGCGTCGTTAGCCGCTACACGCTGCGGGATTTGCTGAGGAGGGGATCCGAGCACTTATGGACTGAATGGTCCGATGTGCAACGAGGATGATCTGTCGACTAACTAACTAACCATTTATTCTTTTCTCACAAACATGCATTTTTTGCAGTTTTACTTCCAGTCCTTCCTTCCATACTTTATCAAATGCTTTTTCTAAATCTATCCAGACTGCTAGTGTGTGCTTTTTCTCTTGGAAGGCATCCTCTATTTCCTGAGCTATATAGGTTATTTGATCTTCAGTGGATCTGTACTTTCTGAATCCTGCTTGGTGTGGTGTTAAGAGTTTGTTTTCTTCCAGATGCCATGTTAGCCTGCCATTGATAATGCGTTCCTTTAATTTTCCAACACAGCTAAGTAGACTGATAGGTCGATAGCCATTTGGTTCTTCCAGGTCTTTTCCTTTCTTTGGGATTTTGGGTAACATTTAAATTCAGAACGCCAGACATGGAAATGGTCTATGACTCACTCCGTATGTAACCATAAGAAAGACGCATTTTCTCAACGTGTAGACTTTTTAAGACTATTATTGCAAGCATCTTTGGATTTAAAAAATGTGACAGTTTCCTCTTACCTTCCGTTCTGAAATGGCTTTGAACTACGTCTTCAGCATTTAGCAACCGTCTTCGTTGCTAGGGTAAGTGAGTACCCTACTCAGTGGTAGGCTACTCTAGCTAAAAGCAAAGGGCACCCCAGAGATCTTCGCTAACCCTGATGGACGCTCCTCCCTCAAAGTTGCCTCCGCCACAGGATCTGTTGAAGCGAAGACATATTCAATCTTCTCCCTCTCGGAGTCTCCATAATTGAGAGCGCGTAGGCGGAAACCAATATGAGATCCATCAATATAGGCGGGAACTCAACTGCTGATGTGTGTGGCCCTCAAATAAAATGCATGACGTCACCCCAGAAGCAGACGACCCCGTACCCCGCCAAGGACATGCTATCGATTTTGCCCCTGTAATTGTGGGAAATGAAATGTAAAATGGTCACATTTCTCCAATCTCCCAGGGAAGTGAAGAACGAGGGAGATGTGAAAGCATAATAAAGTAATGCTGAATTCAATTACCTATGTGTTTTACCACTTCTTATGTTTGTTCTCTTGCTATTTACATTTCATGGCGTCTTCTCCCGTCGTGTCCGTCTCTTTCAATAATCCCATGTTTCGTTCTTCTTACAACATCCGGGCATTGTTATATATAGATGTGTGGAGCTGTGTGAGGTTTAGGTGGTGGGAGTGAGAATGCTGGATGCATGCAAGGGTTGGGGGATGGGTGTGAATGTTGAATGCATGCATGGATGAATACCTAAAATGTGTTAATGGTGCGAAAGAACAAAATAGACGGCATTCATGTTAGATGGTAAGTTTGAGCAGGTCTCCATGATGAAGCAGCTGTTGTCACTTAACTCTTAAGCAACGTGAAGGTTTTTTCATGTTGGGTCCGTGGGTATTCTCTTTCCGCCAGCTGACATCTAGTTTAGCATGTATCTTGGCATCTATCGTTGCATCTTTTATGACATCTTTTATGACATCTTTCGTGGACATCTATTATGACATCTGTCTTCGCATTTGCCTGGGCATCTATCGTGCATCTGTCTTGGCATTTATCATAGAATCCATCCTGACATCTATCTTGACTCTGTCTTAACATTCTTCCCGGCATCTATCTTGGCATCTATCATGGCATATGTCTTGGCATCTGTCCTGGCATCTGTCGCGGCACCTGTCACAGTATGTATCATAGCATCTATCACAATATCTAACATGTCATCTATCCTGCATATATCTTGCTATTTCATGGCATTAATCATGACGTCTTTCATGGCATTCATCAAGATATCTTTCATGGCATATATTCTGGAATCTATCATTAAATCTGTCTTGTCATCCATAATAACATACACCATGATATCTCTTTTGGCATCTATCCTGGCATCGTTCATGCCATCTATTATGAGATCTGTCTTGGGATCTGTCATGACAAACACATGACATCTTTCCTGGCATCTACCATGACATTCTTCATTGCATCTCTCAATTTCTCTGTCAGTGATAATTCTCAACATTCTTCTCTGTCCCTGGTATTCTCAACACTCCTCTCTCTGTCCACGATATCCTCAACATTTGTCTCTATCCCTGATATTCTCATCACTCTTCTCTGTCCATGATATTCTCAACACTCTTCTCTGCCCACGATATTCTGAACATTCTTCTCTGCCCATGATATTCTCAATATTCTTCTGTCCCTGATATTCTCATCACTCTTCTCCGTCCATGATATTCTCAACATTCTTCTCTGTCCCTAATATTCTCATCACTCTTCTCTGTCTATGATATTATCAATATCCTTCTCGAAGAGCACATCGAGTGTCGTCACTTGTAGGTCCCACTGAACAAACGCATATGTTTAATGAAATCATTGTTTCAGGGTTAGCAACATCAGCCTATAGTTGATTACTTGTTTGTCGCCTTAACATTGATGATAAGAGTTAATCATTTCGTACATTCCTCGTTTACTTTAAGTGTCTTTTGAGTGATATTTTTGGTAGCTTTGTTGTGGTTTTTCTTGTAAGAAATGTGTTTTTCTTTGTTTTATTTTCTTCTGCATCTTGTTCTTTCCTATTTATTTTAGCGTACGCTCGCTTTGAATTCGTGCGTAGTAGACACACAAGCTACTACTTTTAGTGCACTGGGCTGATTTTTGCGTGTCGATTAGTTTTCCCTATTACCAGTGTCCCTCGCCAACTGGCTAACCCATCCAGACTTCTGAGGTTCTTGTAACTTACGTCCCCAAGTCAAGGACGAGAAGTCAACATTTTAGTCCAGCTGACAGGTGTAGGCGTTGAACCCGCTATCTCGGCATCAGCGCACCGGAAGTTTAACAGTGTGCCCTCTTATCAATTCAGCCATGCTTACCTCCCTTCCCTGCCATGTGATTACTTCAGTGTTCTGTTTCTTCTGTCTTAACTGTCTGTCCGTTTTGACTTTGAAGTATATTACCACCACCGAATGATCTGTGTCAGTACTTATATTTGGTATGGCTCTCGCATATGTGGCCCCACAGAAGTCTCTTTTCCTTCTCAAGATACAATCAATGTACTTAGTTGCTTAATGCAACTGAAGAGCGCAAAACCATAACAACGGAGATGAGATGCCCTGGTAGGGCCGCTAGATATATAAAACAGAAGGCAGAAGATAGAAGAAGGCTTCAGCTATTCACTTCAAATGACCGCCATTCGTCGACCTGCAAACATCAAGCATGCTTCAAGACCTTTGTTTAACACATTGCATGTAATCCAGCTTGTATGCCGCTCAGTCTTTATCTATGTCTGTGCTTAATCTGCGTGTTTACCTGTGGGAGGTCTACGTACAACTTGTTGACTTTTAGTCGGTTGTCGATTTAAGTCTGAAAACGTATTTATTCTTCTTTCAAACCTTATCCCACATTGGGATAAAGGTTGATTGGGGTAATGGTTGATTGGGATAACGGTTGATTGGGATAATGGTTGATTGGGATAAAGGTTGATTGGGATACAGGTTGATTGGAATAAAGGTTGATTGGAATAAAGGTTCATTGGGATAAAGGTTCATTGGAATAAATGTTGACGGGGATAATGGTTGATTGGGGTAAAGATTGATTGGAATAATGGTTGATTGGAATAATGGTTGATTGGGGTAAAGATTGATTGGAATAATGGTTGATTGGAATAATGGTTCATTGGGATAATGGTTGATTGGAATAATGGTTGATTGTGTTAAAGGTTGATCGGGATAAAGGTTGGTTGGGATCATGGTCACCCTATTGGAGCATAAGTCCTCAGCCAACTCACTCCAAGCCCTCCTATTCTTAGCGACTCCACGCAGCCCCGATGTTGTTCTTCTCCTATTGTTCATGTCTGCCTCTGCTTCTCCATGTCTTCAGGACTTCCTCTATTTCTGTTGACCTGTGGATCCCAGACAAAGACCTTACTAGTTATACTGTCCTCACTGTGTGTCCCATCCAAGGCCAGTGTCTTTTCCCCATCTCTTGGTACACTGGGATATACTCCGTTCTCTCCGTCAACTCCACATTGGTCATTTTGTCATACCATTTTGTTCCTTCTATTTTGCGCAAACACAAATTAATGCATGTTGGTAGTTGACTAGCAATCGTTTTAGTTGTTTTTCATGTTTGTAATCTTTGCATTAGTACAAATTTCTATTGTCAATTCTAAAGATCCGAAAGAAAAATAAATTATCAACATTAAACGTGCATTAGAGGTCAGCATGGTCGAATGGATAAGACGTTCGCTCCTAAACTTCTGGTGCGGTTTCAACCCTTAGGCCAGTCATTTGGACTAAATTTTTGACTTCTCGTTCTTGACTTAAAGCGTAAATTACAAGTAGCTATAAAGTCGGAGTGCGTTTGCCTGATGGCGAGGGACACCGGTAATAGGTGTCGTAAGTAAAGAATGTCGTAGTAGTTATTTGTTCTTCTTTACTATTTTAATGTCGTCCCTGGAGTGAGGGGAATCAACACCCACATTTATTTTAATTCAATATCACTATCCTGGAGATATCCAGCAGACTCCGTCCACAACACTCCCTCAATCTGAAGACACCTTCTTCTCACTCTTACTCACCCCTGGATCATGCCCCCTCTCATTCTTCCCCAACATAACATACTTGACAACTCTAGCTTCAACAAATAAAAACAAGAAATTTATTAAAGCAAAGAGTATATGTAGGAGAAGTGTGTGTGTGTGTATAATGTGTAGAATGTGTGACGTATATTCGAAAGTGTATATAGACTCAGAGCAGTGTTCAGGAGTATAGTCATTCTCATCACTGTGCTGAGAACACACCAGCACCATGTATTCCAGACAAGCAACCTCACCAGGTGATGCTTCTCCTGTCACGTGAAGAGTTTCTCCGCTATCATCCAGATGTTTGGACATCCATGGCAAACACTGTCTAATGAGAGTCTTCAATCTAATTCACACTATGAATTTCCTCTGTTATTAACTGTTTGTTACTCAGAGAATTCTAACACTATTGTCACTGTTACTTAGGAAATCTTAATTGATCTAGTGTCACTGGTTGTAAAGATTTCCCATATTAACACCACAATCTGAATGTTCCAGGTATTTCTATAACTTTATATAAATGTTCCTGGAATCAGTGTTGTATATAGATATAATGTTCTGACTGTTCAGTGATACAACTATCACTTGCTAAATATAAGTATCATCAGCCTGTCCTGCTCAGCAGAAGCCAGGTTCCCGCAGACCAACTTGGGTATAAGCCCAATGTAGAGGCCTCTCAGCAACTTCTGTCTTCAAATCCTGAGCCATCATCTTCTAAACTGTGTTCTAGCTTCACTGTTGAATATCATAGCACACCTACGTGGAACCTGTTGAGTAGAGAATACCATGGTGAGAGCAACTCAATCCTGGCCGGAATTAGGTGAGTGTAGGCCAATAGCAGCACTCAGATCTACAACAGAGATCCGATCTCTGTCATACGGCCAAATAACTCATCACATGGTCTGAGGCATGGCAACACCAGGAAAGAATAAAGGAACGGGTAGAAACCCAGCAGATGCCCTACTGGAAGATCCTACCATTTCACATTCCCCTCCTCCCTCCCAACCATCCTCAATCTCTCTAATTATTATCCCACTACATTGTCCTCAACTCCCTGAGTAAAATGATATATCACACAAGCTAGTTAAAGCCACACAATAGGATACTAGTGCCGACGCTCCTATGATACTTTCTAGCACCGCACTTATAGAACATTCTATCACCACACCTATAATACATTATATCACCGCACCGTACTGTACTCTATTCCTAATCATACCCTAAGTTAGATATGATTAATAGCCTACCATATGCCTATTCCGGTTGATAATTGAAACTATGCGATCACAGACTGGATCTATGTCCGCCGATAAATATCAACAATTTGACATGATAGTTTCTTTCATTAAACACAACTCGGAAACTGCACCGATCATTCACACTTCAGAAATCTTGGTCGACTCACGCAACTTGTTTACTTCAACGGCCTTTATATCGGCTTTGAGTGACGTCACCAAATTGTCTAGACGCTGATCAGTCCAGAGTCTGGTTTTCTCCTCTTGTTTTCGACTAACTGGAGTCAATCCGCCGTCAAATTTGCTTTCATCTGGGGAAATTCTTGGTCTCGTACAACAATAGTTCTGTCTGTCTGCGAACCAGAGAATTCCCCACATCACAGAATCCTCTCCGCCGTCTGTCCAGACATTCCGTCTACACTTCAAAGGCCGACTCCCGCCTTGCAGACGGATGACGCCAGTGTTCGTCTCGAGCAACAATTTGTTAACAAAATGCCGACCAGTGTAGACATTGTAACGCGACGTATTTTGTTCCTCGAACAACCCACATCATACAGAAATGCCGACCGTAGGCAGACAGTTTGACGCGACGTATTTTTGTTCCTCCGTCTATACACATCAAAGGGTTGCCTGTTTGTGCAGACTAATGTCTCCTTTTGTCATCGATCGAAACTAGCAAGTTTATTTTTCGCGACAATAGGCAAAGCTAATCCACATGCAAAATTCTGTCCAGTGCACCCGGAAGTGGTAGCATTTGTATGGACTATGCTTGAGTTCAAAGCGAGTAAACGTAATAAAAGTAGTACCCCCTCCCACCCCCACTCCCACGCCGACACCCAAAAAAAATTTTTTCGATTCTATCCATGAACTCTTTTTTTTTTAATTTTGCATATCCCTTACAGGACGTTGCAGTCAACACCAGCATTTTCCAGCTGCTGTTGATGTACTAGGCAAGTTTTACGTTCGGTAGTTTGCCATTGCTTTCTGAACGATCGGCTCCCATACCAACACAACGTACCAACGTTATAACACAACGCGACACGGTCTGCTGCACAAATAGGTCGCGGCTGCGTTTCTAACGCCTGGTAAGTGGCTCACGAACCGCGTTCGCAAGCCTTTAGTCACGGAGACCGTCCATGAACTCTACCTTGGTGATTATACCATTTTAGTCCTAGTTTGCGAAAGCGCCAATTAATTAATGTCTGGAGTTTGTTAAAATTCTTATTAGACGTTCTTCGTGTTTTTGAGATATGCAGTAGTACAAATTTAGAATAACAACTAACTATTTCAAGCCATCTACTGGCAAATAATTTGCGTGCTTCTGGCTGATTCTGTTGTTTTTGTTTTTGTTTTTCCTAAGCATCCGAAAGTAAAATACAAGGGTGAGTTAATAAGTAAGTCACAAATGGCTGTAGAAAAATAACTTACCTGCATTTGCCTGCCATCCAACAGAACTGTGTGACTTACTTATTCACTCGCCCTCGTAACTTTTTCTACCCAGCTATGCACCGCTTTACGGGATAAACATTTGTCAGCATAAACAATGAAAATCCGCCTTGGCGGGAGACATTTCGCAAATGACGCTGAAGTTGAATGTGAAGTGAAAACGTGGTTTAGAAAACAGAGCACGCAGTTCTAAGCAGCCCATTTGGGAGGACTGATAAAACGATGGGATAAGTGCATTAATGATGGTGGAAATTATGTTGAGAAATAAAGGGACCATGTATGTATAAAAATAAACTGGTTTCAAGTTGTTATCATATTTAGTTATTTTTCTACAGCTATTTGCGACTTACTTATTAACTTACTCTCGTATATTATTAAAATTGAACGTGTACTGCTATTCGTAGCTTGAGGGTGGATGTCATGAGGACGGTGGAAATATTAAAATGATCCATGTAATCCTTTGGAAAACTGAGTCTTAGCTGTTAAGTCCGATGCACTGACAATAGGTCGTATGTGCACTGAAAAGGATTTGCACTAAAATAAATGTCAGCTGCGTATCCTTTACAGGAGGTTGCAGTCACTCCCAGAATTGTTTGGCTGTTATTGATTTCTTGGCAAGTTTACGTTCAGTAGTTTGTCATTGCCTTCTGAACGACCGGCACTCATACTATTGTATGAAAATCAACACGTCTGCTACCAGATCACCGGCAGCTGTGTTTCGAAAGCTGTATGCAGGATTGCGAATTACGTTCGTAACCCCTTTACCCCAGGACCGGTACTAACGTGGTCAAAATAAATCCGGAACTGTTGACTGATTTATGGTAATGATTATGATTATGTGATTTATGATAATGATTTCATTGTGTTAGGACATCAATTCAAAAAGCTTGAAGAATAAAGTAATTAAACAAATCAATCATAAACCACGTTATTAAAATACTAATAAAGGAAGAGTCAGTTAATGGGACCGTGTTTTGGCTTCTCCTTGGTGAGAACATTTGCTCACATGTATAAGTTTAACCAACGAACAAAAACAGAGGAAACGCAACTTGCTTCAAACACGTGAATGCTTCAAGTGGAGATGTCCAGTAGCCAAGATCAGTCATTGTTCCTACACACTCACTAATTTCCCATCAGGTCGCACATTCTTACATCTCATCTCATCTCATCTCATCATGTTCCTCTTGTACTTTGCGGTGTCGAGGTGAAGTATAAACTTCGTGAGAGTGCCCGATTATGGACTTCATATATCGATATTCCCATGGACTCTGCTATTCCCTCCGTTCAACGTTTACATGGTCGGCCTCTTCCTTTGTTTCCATCTGGTCTGTACATCATTGCTTGTTGTGGCATGCTGTTGACTGGTAACCTACTTGCATGGCCAAACCATTTGACTTGCTGCTTTCTAATAAAATCTAGTGCTGCTTTAACCCCCACTTTAGTCCTGATGTCTTCATTTCTGATCTTATCTCTTCTTGATACGTTGAGTATTCTTCTCAGGAACCTCATTTCTGTTGTTGTGATTTTTCCTTTCTCTTTTTCTGTCATTGTCCAGGTTTGGCATTGGTAGCATAGAGTTGGTAGGAAGATTATGTTGTAAAGTGCTTTCTTAGTAGTTACTGATACATGTTTGTTCTTTAGTATTGGTGCCATTTGTCCAATGAGTTGATTTGCCTTATTGCACCTATTTTCGATCTCGTCTTCTGATCTGCCATTTGATGATATTATACTTCCCAGATACTTGAAACTCTTCACTTGTTTCAAGGGATGTTCGTTTAGGTGAATTGTTGTTGGTTGTTCTTCTTTAGTTATAGTCATTACCTCTGTTTTGCTTGTGCTAATTTTCATGTTATGTGTCACAAAATAAAACCGTGTGTTTAACCAGTTGATTATTATAGAGATTTTCTGATTAAGCGGACGATCTGCCAGCGACAACTATTTTTACTAACTGAAAAAAACAAAGCGGATGTCAAAATCCCAGGACAATATTTGTAGCTGCACGTGTACATCTCAAACGGATTTGGAACATTTGGTGGTGATGGAGACAGATCCCGGCAGCGCCGTGACAGTTTGTCAACATTTGAATACAAATGGAAGCAGTGGGGTCATAGTGGCAATCGGATGTTGGCCATCACCTGTCGGACTAAATTAAACAGTGGCAGAGGTATACAGGAAGTGAGTGTGCTGAATCATATATCACTTTGACAAGTCATAAACATATCAGAGGGAAAACGGAAGTACTTAGCACGGAAGTAACAGTACATATGTCAATTCTGGGTTTCCGGAACATCGAGAAGATTGACGGGGTTATTTGCAACTGTTGTTGGGGGTATACAGGAACTCGCTGGCTTGTTTTGGATGTCTCAAGCAGTGATGACAAATCTAACATGGAGGGAGCCAGAGGGGGGATGGATCCCTGACAGGGGATGATCTGCCAATGTGCCACCTGTGTGGGGGGATAAAGGATAACGTCACGTGGCCAACTTTGGTAGTTTGCCATATAAACCCGAGTTGGGACCAACTAGGGGGACTTGAAAATGTGGATTTAGGCAGACATGCTTGTCACTGCAGCAGTTAGAACATCTAACGTGTGAAGGAGATATTTGATTTAGTTTACACGAGCCTGTATGGCTACCATTAGATGTAATTTAGTGTAAACTGCAGTGCTGTAAGGTATAACCTATTATAATATATTCGTTCTAATTAATATAGACTGTGGCCTTGTTAAACTATAGTGTGATGATTAGCACTGTTAGTGGAAACTAGTTAGAGTAGAATAGTGATATTAGCTCTGCTAGTTAAGAATAGAGTACTGATGGATAATTGGGAGACGGGGAACTTGCCCGCTGGGGATTTGCACTCTGTATGGGTCTTTCTTTGTCATAGCCTGATTCGGCTCTAGGTGGGTAGCTAATCTGCTCTATGACTAAGTCTAGTTAGCTAAAGATCATTAAGCAAGGCGATAGGCTTACACTCAGCCGAAAGGATCAGTGACTAGTACTATCACCAGATGTGTTGTTTCTATCCTAGGTTCCCTACCAGATCCAAGGAAACTCAACAAGTTTTTGGGAAAGAATTAAATCCCATTCGGAAGAACACCAGTTCAACAATCAATAAAGTTGCATACAGAACGTAACTAAAGCTAGAAGGAAGTTGATTCACCAAAAAGAGTGATGATTACTGATGCACCACACAGCATCAGACAGTAGTAACTAACTGAGAACATTAATTATAATAGTACCTAGTGTGATATAATCTCGTGTAATAGAACACAAGACATGATACGTGAGGCTAGATAGACGCGAGTGAGGATCAATCACATTAACAATTAACATTAATGACTGTGTACACACTACAAAGGACTTGTGCAGTTTTTTTTTAAGGAACGATAGGAACGGACATTGTGTAGAGTGCAACCGGTCCATGATTAACTGTTAATACCACCGGTGTCTATTTCGGATGATCATGAAATTGGATTACCAGAGGTCTACAGAGGCAAAGCAGTATCCGGCAAGATGGTTTCGGCACTGGGTGAGATGTACATGTTCTGACGTAACGTGCTGTGGTCTATCCTTGCTGGATTAGCTGACTGGGTTGTGGTCTGAGAGTCCGATTCTACACACTTTATAGAACACGTCACACATTTTCTTCGCATACACGTCTCATACACGTTACACTTTTCTTTTAATAAATTAATCTTTATTAATTTCTAGAAGCAAGAGTTGTTGAGTATGTTGCGTTGGGAAGTATGAGAGGGGGCATAGTACGACAGTGAGAGAGTGATAGGAAAAGGTGTCCATAGGCTGATGGAGTGTGTTGGACGGAAGCTGGTGGATTCTCCAGAATATTAAAAAGGAGGAAAATATTATAATGTGGGTGTCGGCTCTCTTCACTCCAGGGACGACACTGTAAAGGAGGACACGACATTATGTTCCCTACACATTTCGTTTAGACTATTCATGTGGTCTTGTAATTCAGCTTCTGATTTTGCTATTAGTGCTTGGTCGTACGCAAACAGGAGTTCTCTAACGGTTAGATTTGCAGTTGGTTCCTCTTCTGTGTTCTCGTCATGTGGTATTCTTGCTATCTCTGCTTGGCTGGTTTCTTTACATATGTTGTCTATATATGTTATGAACAAGAGAGGGGACAGGACACAACCTTGTCGTACTCCAGATCTTATGGTGAAGGGTTCTGAGTGTCCTCCAGTTGCTCTCACCATGCATTCACTGTTGTTGTATAAACTTCTACATAGGTTTGTTAGATGTGTACTCACTCCATATTGTTTAAGGATTTGCCACAACTTGTTTCTATCTACTCTATCGAATGCCTTTTCTTGGTCGACAAAGGCTAAGTAGAGTGTTTCATTGATTTTTCTATAAGTTGTCTAAGAGCAAAAATTGCATCTGTGCATCCTTTGCTTTTCCTAAATCCAAGTTGTGTTTCGCTTAGCTGGGGTTCTAAAGTAGTTCGTAGTCTGTTTTCAAGAATTTTGCAAAAAATTTTCTCAGTATGATTCAACAGTGAAATGTCTCTGTATTGTGTGCAGTCTCTTTTGCTGCCTTTGTTTTTCAAAATTGGGATAATTATGGCATTTCCCCAATCTCGTGGTGTCTGTTGTTCTACCCAAACATGATTGAATAGTCTATGTGGCCAAGCTGTTCCTACTTCTCTTGCTGCTTTAATTAGTTCATTTGGTATTTCATCCTGTCCTGGTGATTTGTTCAGTGGGGCTAATCTGATGGCTTCTATAATTTCTTCTTTTAGTATGTTCTGTGATTCTTACATCTAATATCTAAAAACCTTGATTGTGAGAGTAATCTAAAAAAAAAAAAAAAAAGAATATCTTTAATATAATTACGTGTTTCTATTTAATTACAAATTTAAATATTGTTAATGAGATCACAGTATCTATTTAAGTCCGCACAGCGTACCACTGAAAATCGTTTCACATGCCACGTTTGGCACGCGGACGTAGGCTGCCGACTCCTGCTCTTAGACATAAAGAAGCAGCAAAGAATGCGGTAAATTGCAAAAGAAAAAGACACACAATGAGGAATTACAACATCATTATACAACAGACGCGCACCGACTTGAGTGCAGACATGGAGCTCGAGAGTGGCACAAAATAGACAGCTAGTCAATGGAATGATCAGGAATCTTCGCGGTCAGCCCAAGGAGTGAAATACTTGATAAATAGATGTTGAACCAGGACAACTGTCAGGCCAGCCCACATAGTGAAATACTTGATGTCCAGATGTTGAACCAGGACAAATGTCAGGCCAGCTCAAGCAGTGAAATACCTGATGTCTAGTTGTTGAATCAGAACAACTGTCATGCCAGCCGAAGTAGTTGAACACTTGATGTCTAGATGTTAAATAAACACTGACAACTGTCATGCCAGCCCAAGGAGTGGAATACTTGATGTCTAGATGTTAAACACTGACAACTGTCATGTCAGCCCAAGGAGTGGAATACTTGATGTCTAGATCTTAAACACTGACAACTGTCATGTCAGCCCAAGGAGTTAAATACTTGATGAATATGTGTTGAACCCGGACAGCTGTGGAACGCTCGAGTCAGCTCAGGGGGTGCAATTCTTGATGACTGGGTGTTGATGAACCCGGACGATTTTGGAAGCATCATGCCAGCCCAAGGAGTGAAACATTTGATGATTCGATCTTGAACCGGGATAACTCTATGGTCAGTAGACATACTAACCACTGGGCCATTACGGGTTATTGTGTGTGTGTGTGTGCGTGCGTGTGCGTGTGTGTGTGTGTGTGTGTGCGCGCGCGCGCGCGTGCATGTTAAATATAAAAGATAACAAAATACCGCCTCTCTGTTTCGCTCTCTATATTCACGACCAGGAGACGAGAGACAAAGGAAGCACGAAAATCCGAAATTCACACCTAGATTTTCCCGAACGGGTAAAGTCTTACTCACAAGTAGGTCAATCCGTCCTTTATTTTCTAAACGGCGGGAAGTAGATACACTTGTGTGTCCATGTGTGTAGTGTAAGCGAGGTAAGAAGAGAGTAAGTGTATACGTGTATGTGTGAGTGAGTATGTGTGAGTGTGTGTAGTGTGAGAGCGTGTGTGTGTGTGTCTGGGTGTATGTGTCTGTGTGATGTAGGGGCACTCAGCTTCCCAGACAGCCCCCCCCCCCCTTCCTTGCCTGGCTACCGTAAAACATCTCTGCTGACATTCCGGTGCCTTGTGATTGGAGAGTTTTTGTCGGCGTGCAACCGGCGCGAGTTTGGCCTGGTGTCTGGTATTTGAGGTGATGTTTTCACATGGGCATTTTTCTTTGCTGTTGGTTATCTGAATTCGTGGGAGTGGGATACTTAACGCTGTTCTGCTGTCTCCGGCGCTGTCTAGAGCTTTGTTCTCTTGCTGTGTTCTGTAATTAACGTGGATGTGATTTTTCCGCTACCTCAAGCTGTGAGTTCTTTTATCACAATGGAAAATATTTTAATGTAATATATAATTCCCTTTAAGTGTGCTTTGATTAGGGAACCCGTTTAATGTTTCATCGGGTAAGTACTGAGAAACTCCGGTCTACAAAATCACAATGAAGTAATTACTTGTTAATGTTAGCGGCGTTTCGGGGTAATTATTTCACTAACTGTTCTAGGAAAAGTCTGGGTAAAATTTAGGTTATTTCCTCGTGGTTGAAAGGGCCAGTTGCATTCCTCTACGCATTCACCGCTTACTTCAAACACATGCAAGTGTCCTGAGTGGTAGAAATATCAATCAATCATGTGCCGCCTCCACAATGAAGGTTGGCTGCAATGGATCTCCAACACTATCTGTCTCTTGCCTTGATTGTGCATTCCTTCAGATGGCTGTTCGTTTATCTCTTGGTGTTATCTTCCCACCTGTATCGTTGTCTACCTCTTACTCGCTTGCATTCAACCTTACTCTCCCGTATGGTTTTTATGAGAGTTATGTCTGTTAACGTGGCCGAAATATTTAACTTGCCTGCGTATTTGGGTAGGTGTATGTATGCATGTATATGTGAAGGTATATGTGTAGGTATATTACTATATGTGTAGGTATATGTGAAGGTATATGTGTAGGTATAATACTATATGTGTAGGTATATGTGAAGGTATATGTGTAGGTATAATACTATATGTGAAGATAATACTATATGTGAAGGTATATGTGTATGTATAATACTATATGTGAAGATAATACTGTATGTGAAGGTATATGTGTAGGTGTAATACTATATGTGAAGATAATACTATATGTGAAGATAATACTATATGTGAAGATAATACTATATGTGAAGATAATACTATATGTGAAGGTATATGTGTAGGTATAATACTATATGTGAAGGTATATGTGTAGATATAATATTATATGTGAAGGTATATGTGAAGGTATATGAATATGTGTAGGTATATGTGTAAGTATGTGTGTAGGCATGTGTGAAGGT
Source organism: Cepaea nemoralis (assembly GCA_014155875.1). NCBI lineage: Eukaryota > Metazoa > Mollusca > Gastropoda > Stylommatophora > Helicidae > Cepaea > Cepaea nemoralis. The sequence continues at coordinate 74,007 of JACEFZ010018230.1, read as the reverse complement.
ATATGTGTAGGTATATGTGTAGGTATATGTGTAGGTATATGTGTAGGTATATGTGTAGGTATATATGTGTAGGTATATATGTGTAGGTATATGTGAAGGTATATGTGTAGGTATAATATTATATGTGAAGGTATATGTGTAGGTATATTTGTAGGTATATGTGTAGGTATATGTGCAGGTATATGTGTAGGTATATGTGTAGGTATATGTGTAGGTATATGTATAGGTATATATGTGTAGGTATATCTGTAGGTATATATGTGTAGGTATATGTGTAGGTATATCTGTAGGTATATATCTGTAGGTATATGTGTAGGTATATATGTGTAGGTATATGTGTAGGTATATGTGTAGGTATATATGTGTAGGTATATCTGTAGGTATATATCTGTAGGTATATCTGTAGGTATATGTGTAGGTATATGTGTAGGTATATATGTGTAGGTATATATGTGTAGGTATATATGTGTAGGTATATATGTGTAGGTATATGTGTAGGTATATGTGTAGGTATATGTGTAGGTATATGTGTAGGTATATGTGTAGGTATATGTGTAGGTATATATGTGTAGGTATATGTGTAGGTATATGTGTAGGTATATGTGCAGGTATATGTGTAGGTATATCTGTAGGTATATATGTGTAGGTATATCTGTAGGTATATATGTGTAGGTATATGTGTAGGTATATGTGTAGGTATATATGTGTAGGTATATATGTGTAGGTATATGTGTAGGTATATGTGTAGGTATATGTGTAGGTATATCTGTAGGTATATATGTGTAGGTATATCTGTAGGTATATATGTGTAGGTATATATGTGTAGGTATATGTGTAGGTATATCTGTAGGTATATATGTGTAGGTATATGTGTAGGTATATGTGTAGGTATATGTGTAGGTATATGTGTAGGTATATGTGTAGGTATATCTGTAGGTATATATGTGTAGGTATATCTGTAGGTATATATGTGTAGGTATATCTGTAGGTATATATGTGTAGGTATATGTGTAGGTATATTTGTAGGTATATGTGTAGGTATATGTGTAGGTATATATGTGTAGGTATATGTGCAGGTATATATGTGCAGGTATATGTGTAGGTATATGTGTAGGTATATATGTGTAGGTATATATGCAGGTATATATGTGCAGGTATATGTGTAGGTATATGTGCAGGTATATATGTGCAGGTATATTTGTAGGTATATATGTGTAGGTATATGTGCAGGTATATATTTGTAGGTATATGTGTAGGTATATGTGTAGGTATATGTGCAGGTATATATGTGTAGGTATATGTGCAGGTATATATCTATATCTATAAAAATCGATGTGTGTATGTATGTATGTATGTATGTCCATCCTTTATGTGTTCGCGAATGGTCCAACTGATTGAGATGAAATTTTCTACATGTTTTCCTTTCATTCCTGTGCAACCAACTGTGAAAGTTTTATCTATCAGCTATCAGCTATTACCTTCCTAAAATTTAATTTTGTAATTACATGACTGAACATAAGAAAATATAAAAATATATGGCAAAAAGGGATATAACTTTTAGTACCATTGTTATATCTTAAGTTACGTCCCCTGGCTATAGATTAAATGAGTTGATTGACGATAAATTAAATGAGATGCTCCCCACCAGGGACTGGGTGCAGCCGGGCCAGGTCAGACAGACAGATAGACAGACAGATAGACAGACTGACAGACAGATAGTCGGGAACGGGAGCCAAGTGTACTTTAGATAGATCTCTTCCAATCATATTTTCTATCTATTCTTCTATTCTATCTATATTTTGTTGTTATGTTCGGGCCGAACATACATACATAGACAGACAGACAGACACGACAGACAGACAGACAGACAGACAGACAGACAGACAGACAGATAGATAGATAGATCGATCGGGAACGGGAGCTTATATGACTACTTATATGAATTAAATGAGATGCTCCCCACCAGGGCCTGGGCGAAGTCGGGCCGGGTCGGACAGACAGACAGACAGACAGACAGACAGACAGACAGATAGTCGGGAACGGGAGCTTATATGACTACTTATATGAATTAAATTATTTGCTCCCCATCAGGGTCTGGGCGAAGCCGGGCCGGGTCAGACAGACAGATAGACAGACAGACAAACAGACAGACAGATAGATAGTCGGGAACGGGAGCTTATATGACTACTTATATGAATTAAATGAGATGCTCCCCACCAGGAGCTGGGCGAAGCCGGGCCGGGTCAGACAGACAGACAGACAAGCAGACAGACAGACAGACAGACAGACAGACAGACAGATACATAGATACATAGATAGATACATAGATAGATACATAGATAGATAGATAGATCCCCGCCAGAGCCTGGGTGAAGCCGGGCCGGGCAGCTAGTATATATATATATATATATATATATATATATATATATATATATATATATATATATATGTGTGTGTGTGTGTGTGTGTGTGTGTGTGTGTGTGCAGGTATATATGTGTAGGTACATGTGAAGGCATTTGTGAAGGTATATGTGTTTAACAAATGAAAACAGAGACAGTTTTTAACACTGTTGCAGGCATTTGCTAAAGTTAATCTATCGGCCCAAGTTATTAACTCTTTACATTCCATACATTTCAATTTGTTCTAGACATTTACTGCACTTAGTTACTTGAGGTTAGTTACCTCTTTTTATTTCAGACATTTATATTAAATCACGCGGTTCTAATTATTATTTTAACTCTTTCTGATCCAAAATCGTGTTCCGGTACTACTGACTGACTGACTGACCTACCTACTTACTGACTGACTTACTAACTACTGACCTAACTACTTATTGACTGACTTACTGTGTGACTGATTAACCTACCTACTTACTGACTGACGTACTCACTGACTGACCTTCTTACTTATTGCCTGACTTACCGACTGTCTGAGTGACTTACCTACTTACCGACTGACTGACTGACCGACCTACTTACTGACTGACTGACTGACTGACTGACCTACCTATTTACTGACTGACTGACTGACTGACTGACCTACCTACTTACTGACTGGCTTACTCACTGTCTGACTTACTTACCTACTTAGTTACTGACTGTCGTATTCACTGACTGACTGACTGACTGACTGACTGACCTATCCACTTGCTGACTTACTTACCCACTAGTTAGTTAGGTAGTTAGTTGACAGATCATCCTCAATGCACATCAAACCATTCAGTCCATAAGTGCTCGGATCCCCTCCTCAGTAAATCCCGCAGCGTGTAGCGTCTCACGACACCATTCTGGGTAGGTTTATTACTCTTCTTTGGCTTCCTTCGTAGTGTTCTTGTTTGGCCACGCCTTTTTTAACTTGCTGTTCTCGCAGCCTGACCATCGTTGTAGATTCCCAGTCATCGCTTGGTTCTCGTAAACGACTTACTTCTCATAGAGCATTCAGAATGTCAGCCTGGTCCATGGCTCATTTGCCTTCCACAGTAGCCCTACCTGCAAGCTTGTCAGCCTGCTCATTCCCTTGTACACCCGCATGCCCTGGCACGAAGATAAAACTAATCTTTGCTAGCCGAGACCGCCCCAGAGACAACAGCCATTCTCTTCGAGCCCACCCCATCTCTATCATCCTGAGCATACTCATTGAGTCACTAAGGACACATGCCCGATTGAATGTCTGTGTCTCGAGCCATGTTATTGTTTTACTTATTGCCATGACTTCCATAGTTAGGCTGCTTGTGGTCAAAGCAAAGCGCCAGACTCTTCCTTAACACTTTTCCCTCCGGCCGTAAAGGCCTATGACCCATCAGTGTAAAAGACAGCATCATCCTCTAACGAATTCTCGAAGATCAGAGCCTGTACATCCTCCCCCACAGCAGCTGTATTTTCTTGTCTGCATTTCCTGTCTAGTTGGATGCACACTGAAAAGGATGTACAGAACTCTGTTGTACCCACTCCTCGCCATGTTCTAAATCCTGAAGTGAACTCACCTGCTGAAGAATGTCTTCGGCGTGACCCATCCACGACCTTCCTCTTTTAACGTGCTGCCCCTTACCTTCTTAATCTCGCTGTGCAGTTGTGTGATTGCGTTGACTCTGAGATAGGCACGTGCTTGGCAAAATTGTATTCTGTCCCTCATGGTAGCGCATCGCCCTGCATGCTGTATCTCTTGTACATCCAAGAATAATGCACATAGCTTCGTTCTGTATCCTTTCCTTCCTGTCTATCTGCTTATGGCTGATAGTCAAGATCGACATCGCAAACTGTAAAACAGAAAGGACAGACCCTCGTAAAGAAGACTTAGATGGCGCTGCTCACAGTTTGCCGCCGCCATCACCCGCATCGCAGCCAAACCCCACTTGGCCTTTGTTATTACCTGGTCTACGTGTTCAGTATAAGCTATGCTTCGATCAAATCGTATCCCCAGGTAATTCATTGCCTGCGTTCTGTCCACTGTCTCTGAACCCAGATTTACAGTTGGCGTTGGGGTGTTGACAATATGGTTATTCAAATAGAACCATGTCACTGTTGTCTTTGTTGGGTTAATCATTGTCCCAGCTTCAAAACACCAAGTGCTTATGCGATTGAGTTCGGTTTGTAGTTCCACAGGAACCTGATCTCTATCATTGCCCTGGCGATACACTAAAACATCGTCTGCATACGACAATGTCCTCCCCGGTCTTATGATTTGCTCGCTGGCGATTCTTACAGTGTAGGCGTTGAACAGCACCGGAGATAATGGTGATCCCTGTGACTCATCTGTCTACTTACTGGTTAAATGTTCTGAGCACAGTATGAGGAGAAATAAACTAGAAAACTTAGTGACAGACGGCAACACTTTTGGGAATAAAAGGAAGGGGAAGGCAGAGGTTTTTCCATATGGCAGAAACAGGACAAGACACAGACCTGATCCCACGAGTCTGGTGTTCGTGTAAGATGGCGAACGAAGACCGCCCACGCGTATCGGCATGGTAATGGATGATGATGATAATTATGATGATGATGATGATAACGCAGACATCGCTATTATTGGTTGGTTCCTTACTTCTAGAGACCAGGCTGCGAAGTTACTCCATGGGAAAGACCGGGGTCATAGTGAACCAAATAATGGCACTACCATACGAAGTTAGTTCCCCTGGTTAAGGAAGTCAAGAGAGCGGCGTGAAGGACAAACCCTAGCAGGTATTCAGCAACGGTTAGTGGGTCGTGCTAGTGATTCAGTTAGTTTTGCATTTTATTTAGAACAGACATCCATAGACCAGGGTATGACATTATCAGACAGCTGGACATAAATTTCCAGACCGGGGTATGACAGTATCAGACAGTGGGACAGAAATCTGTAGACCAGGACATGACAATATCAGATAGCTGGACAGAAATCTGTAGACCAGGACATGACAGAATCAGACAGCTGGCCAGAAATCTGTAGATCAGGGCATGACATTATCAGACAGTGGGCAGACATCTGTAGATCAGAGCGTGGCAATATCCGATAGCTGGAAAAAAATATGGAGACCAGAGCATGGCAATATCAGATAGCTGGAAAAAAATATGCAGACCAGAGCATGGCAATATCAGATAGCTGGAAAAAAATATGCAGACCAGAGCATGGCATTATCAGATAGCTGGACAGAAATCTGTAGACCAGGGCATGACAATATCAGATAGCTGGACAGAAATCTGTAGACCAGGACATGACAGAATCAGATAGCTGGACAGAAATCTGTAGATCAGGGCATGACAGTATCAGATAGCTGGACAGAAATCTGTAGATCAGGGCGTGACATTATCAGACAGTGGGCAGACATCTGTAGATCAGGGCATGACAGTATCAGATAGCTGGACAGAAATCTGTAGATCAGGGCATGACAGTATCAGATAGCTGGACAGAAATCTGTAGATCAGGGCATGACAGTATCAGATAGCTGGACAGAAATCTGTAGATCAGGGCATGACAGTATCAGATAGCTGGACAGAAATCTGTAGATCAGGGCATGACAGTATCAGATAGCTGGACAGAAATCTGTAGATCAGGGCATGACAGTATCAGATAGCTGGACAGAAATCTGTAGATCAGGGCATGACAGTATCAGACAGCTGGACAGAAATCTGTAGATCAGGGCATGACAGTATCAGATAGCTGGACAGAAATCTGTAGATCAGGGCATGACAGTATCAGACAGCTGGCCAGAAATCTGTAGATCAGGGCGTGACATTATCAGACAGTGGGCAGACATCTGTAGATCAGGGCATGACAGTATCAGATAGCTGGACAGAAATCTGTAGATCAGGGCATGACAGTATCAGATAGCTGGACAGAAATCTGTAGATCAGGGCATGACAATATCAGATAGCTGGACAGAAATCTGTAGATCAGGGCATGACAATATCAGATAGCTGGACAGAAATCTGTAGATCAGGGCATGACAGTATCAGACAGCTGGCCAGAAATCTGTAGATCAGGGCATGACAGTATCAGATAGCTGGACAGAAATCTGTAGATCAGGGCATGACAGTATCAGATAGCTGGACAGAAATCTGTATACCAGGATATGACAGTATCAGACAGCTGGCCAGAAATCTGTAGATCAGGGCATGACAATATCAGATAGCTGGACAGAAATCTGTAGATCAGGGCATGGCAGTATCAGACAGTGGGCAGAAATCTGTAGATCAGGACATGACAGTATCAGATAGCTGGACAGAAATCTGTAGATCAGGGCATGACAGTATCAGACAGCTGGCCAGAAATCTGTAGATCAGGGCATGACAGTATCAGACAGCTGGCCAGAAATCTGTAGATCAGGGCATGACAGTATCAGACAGTGGGCAGACATCAGTAGATCAGAGCGTGGCAATATCCGATAGCTGGAAAAAAATATGCAGACCAGAGCATGGCAATATCAGATAGCTGGAAAAAAATATGCAGACCAGAGCATGGCAATATCAGATTGCTGGAAAAAATTATGCAGACCAGAGCATGGCAATATCAGATAGCTGGACAGAAATCTGTAGATCAGGGCATGACAGTATCAGATAGCTGGACAGAAATCTGTAGACCAGGACATGACAGAATCAGATAGCTGGACAGAAATCTGTATACCAGGGCATGACTGTATCGGACAGTGGGCAGACATCTGCAGACCAGGACATGACAGTATAAGACAGACAGGTGGACAGAAATCTGTAGACTAGGGCATGACAGTATCAGACAGCTGGACAGAAATCTGTAGACCAGGACATGAAAGTATCAAACGGCTGGACACAAATCTGTTGACAAGAGCATGACAGTATCAGACAGTTGGACAGAAATATATAGACCAGGGTATGACAGTATCAGATAGCTGGACAGAAATCTGCAGACGAAGCTCTTCAGGCTCCTAACATAGCAGTGGTCTTGGAGCACACCTACAGTTTGGAATCAGTGTATGGTTTTCATTTGTTTCCTGTAAAACTGTCTCATTCGTGCTATGTCCGTGCATGGATTCTTTGCATGTCCACCAAAACCACAGTTCCACTACCATACGATGTTTGTCAGCCTGTCTGTTTAGTGTCCATGTTTCACATACATATAACAGTATAGGTTGTGTTTAGTGTCCATGTTTCACATACATATAACAGTATAGGTTGTGTACAGCATGCATGTTCCCTCCTCACTGCATTTGACAGCTTCATATTGGTGAGTATGTTCTTCATCTGACAAAAGTCAACATCTGCCACAGAACGTGCTTAGCCAGGATAACTGCTCACTCTGGCTAATGGTCTCATTTCACATGTTTGTAGAAGTAAAGGTCTCTTTCACACACCTTAAGCCCAGCGGGCATATAGTGTTAGACCCATGTTTGTACAAACCTATCGGCTCTAGATGGGTGATGTGGACATATGGTTCCAGACCCATGTTTGTACAGACCTATCGGCACTAGGTGGGTGATGTGGACTTATGGTGTTAGACCCATGTTTGTACAAACCTATGGGCTCTAGATGGGTGATGTGGACTTATGGTGTTAGACCCATGTTTGTACAGACCTATGGGCTCTAGATGGGTGATGTGGACATATGGTGTTAGACCCATGTTTGTACAGACCTATTGGCTCTAGGTGGGTGATGTGGTCTGTGTCACAGCGTCCGCCTTCACTTCCCAATACACGTCCAGGCACCCATGTTAGGGTGGGTCCAGCTGGGAGCCGTGGCCAATTTTACAAATCCGTCCCGATCTGGATAGAACCATTGACCAGCCGGTTGGTAGACGAGCTTCTGGCCACTACGTCCCCGGGGATCCCTATATCTGTATGCTGTAGTTCACAACTATCTGAGCTTCTGGCCACTGTCCCGGGGGATCCCTGTATCTGTATGCTGTAGTACACAACTATCTGAGCTTCTGGCCACCACTCCCCGGGGATCCCTGTATCTGTATGCTGTAGTACACAACTATCTGAGCTTCTGGCCACCACTCCCCGGGGATCCTTGTATCTGTATGCTGTAGTACACAACTATCTGAGCTTCTGGCCACTGTCCCGGGGGATCCCTGTATCTGTATGCTGTAGTACACAACTATCTGAGCTTCTGGCCACCACTCCCCGGGGATCCCTGTATCTGTATGCTGTAGTACACAATTATCTGAGCTTCTGGCCACCACTCCCCGGGGATCCCTGTATCTGTATGCTGTAGTACACAACTATCTGAGCTTCTGGCCACTGTCCCGGGGATCCCTGTATCTGTATGCTGTGGTACATAACTGTCTGAGTAAGCTGTTTGAACATACACACACAGGAAAGTCAAGTACAGACATAGTAAATAACACACACAGGCTTAAGGAAGAATGGCAAGTTAACACAACTGCATGTAGGCGAAACGGGGAGGTCGTGTGGGTGTGGTAGACATGAGTCATGGTAACAAGAAGATGTTTAGACGGCCGCCGTGACAATAGAGATGTGACGTGGCGGTGACAAGCTGTCACCAGAAAACTTAACCTAGAAGTGACACTACAGTAACTTGGTAAAGTCATCGCTTTGTCAGTGTTAATGCAGTTGATTCCCTGTCGATGGCGCTATAGTACATACATGACCAGAACACAATTTGTTGATAGTGGAAATCCAGGGTAGTGTCCGCCCGTAGTGCTGGTAGTTTCCCAGACTCTAGCGCCCCAAGTGAGTGGCACCTTGCCGTCTTGACAGACGAAAGTATGTGGATTGGAATTTGGCCAAAGTCCCAACACACAATGCCTGGGCATGGATTCAGAGAACATGTGTTGCCCATGCAGCATGTTCCCTCTCTCGGCCTTGCCTTGTTTACTCCAGAGGAAAGGATAACCAGTACGTCTGGAATAAGGTAGGATGCAGACGCTGGCGGCTCAGCGTCAAACCTCCAAGAGCCAGAGGTGAGTGGTGGCCAGACCCACACAACCGTAGGACTTGGCTTAGAGGCGTTCAGCCATATCCCGCAGCAGAGGTCCTTAAAGCAAGAGTCTGGACCTGTATGAGCGCGCACATCTCTCATTCGTAAGAGTCCGGATCAATGTAAGCACGTACTACCGTCAGACTCCCTGCTTGACTCTGCGACCAGCGAGAATAGGCCCTCCGGAGATATTGTTCGTCTGTTGCGACTAAATCTCCTAAACTGAGTAAGTAAAGAAACGATAAAAGTAGTATTTCAATTACGCTTGTGCTCCCACCTATGCTATACCTCAAATATATTAGAACACAGATTCGGGGGAATTACACAAAATTAGGCCTAGGGGGACGTGGATATTATAAACTGTTGTTGTTTGTGGGCAGGTTATGCCTGGCCTAGCAACCCCGGGCCTTTGTCAATGTGACCTAGAAATTATGACAGTAGAACAGGCAGTACAAAACTGTCCCCGGCGTGCAGACGTGATGGCCGGTGCCGGCCATCTTTGAAGGAATACTAGACTATTGTGACAGTGGGGCTTATATTGTGACAGTGGGGCTTATATTGTAACAGTGGGGCTTATATTGTGACAGTGGAGTTATGAAGTGCGTGCAGGTTTTAGCAGCGATTTCAGGATAGCAGTATAAATCTGTGGTGATTGATGAAAGGAAGGGAGGATAAGGGGAAGAAGAGGAGGAAGAGGAAGATGATGAAGAAGATTAAGAAATAGGAGAGAGGAAGGAAAAGAAGAAAGGAGTGGCGGAGAAGGAAAAAAATATAAATAGGAGAAAGAAGGAGGAAAAAAAAACAGAGTAGGAGGAGAAAAGAGAAGAAAAAGCACAGAAAGGAGAAAAGGCGGAGGATGAGGGAAGGAAAGCACAGCAGCCCACTGCAGATGTAACAGGAACACAAGCTGTGCCAAGTGGATTTTAGTGTGTTCTTGGAAGAAACGGTGATGAGAAAGTGAAAGCATATTTTTATAACGTACTAGCTGACCCGGCCCGGCTTCGCCCAGTCCCTGGTGGGGAGCATCTCATTTAATTCATATAAGTAGTCATATAAGTTCTCGTTCCCGTTACCGACTGTCTGTCTGTCTGTCTGTCTGTCTGTCTGTCTGTCTGTCTGTCTGACCCGGCCCGGCATTGCCCAGCTCCTGGTGTGGAGCATCTCATTTAATTCATATAAGTAGTCATATAAGTTCCCGTTCCCGTTACCGACTATCTGTCTGTCTGTCTGTCTGTCTGTCTGTCTGTCTGTCTGTCTGTCTGTCTGTCTGTCTATCTGTCTGCCTGACCCTGTCCGGCTTCGCCCAGTCCCTGGTGGGGAGCATCTCATTTAATTCACATAAGTAGTCATATAAGTTCTCATTAAATTCATACAACAAAAAAAGTAACTTAAAAGAATGTCCTTCCAGACACCATCCATTATTTTTAATGAAAACGCTTGCTAATCACCTGCATGACTACAGTAACTTCTTAAGCAAATAAAGATGAGTTACAATGTTATGCATTGTGCATTATTTTTATGAAAACATTAAAAATGCCTTACAGTTTGTATCATTATTTATTATAACTCATATGCCGGTACATAACTATGGACACAGAGTTTATAAATCTTTGAAAACGATGCCACAATATGACTATAAGTTATACAGAAAAGTTATGCCCCTTGAAATAACTTTTACAGAGTTAGGTCCCCTGAAATATATACAATTATAATGAAAAATGAAAAATGAAATAATACTGAGTAAGCAGGCGATTTCACACTAAAAAAATATGACAGTTGACAGCTCTGGACTGAAAGGAAGGCGTGTAGAAAATTTCATCTCAATCGGATGGGCCGTTCGCGAGCGCACAAAGGACATACGGACAGACAGACATACGATCCTTATTTATATATAAGATTATTCACAAAAGCAGGAAGGTTAAAAAAAAAAAAAACCTCCTTATTACATAACTCACACAGGCTTTTTAAAAAAATGGCAAATTAACACAACTACCTGTAGTCACACAAGGAAATGTAGGTTGGGTATGGTAGACATGTGTCATAGTAACAAGAAGGTGTTTAGACGACCGGCGTGCCAATAGCAATATGACGTGGCGGTGACAAAATGTCATCAGCTAACATAAACTAGAAATGCCACTAAAATAACTCCATGAAGACATTGTATTGTCAGTGTTAGTGCAGTTAATCCCGTGTCGTTGGTGCTGTAGAAATAAAAATAGACTAGCCTAACTTAATAGAACAAAGGTCCAAAATGGCACACAAACTAGTGTCTGTCCAGAATGTCCCTTAAACTAGTGTCTCTATAGATATCTCACAAAGTAGCGTCTCTATAGGATATCCCACAAGCTAGCGTCCCTGTAAGATGTCCCACAAACTATTGTCTCTATAGGATGTCCCAAAAACTATTTTGTCTAGGATGACCCACAAAGAAGTGTCTCTATAGGATGACCCACAAACTAGATTCTGTCTTGGATGACCCAGAAACTAGCTTCTCTGTAGGATGTTCCACAAACTAGATTTTGTCTAAAATGACCCACAAACTAGCGTCTGTATAGGATGTCCCACAAACTAGATTTTGTCTAGAATGACCTATAAACTAGATTCTGTCTAGGGTGACCCACAAACTAGAGTCTCTTTAGGATGACCCACAAACTAGCGTCTCCATAGGATGATTCACAAACTAGATTTTATCTAGGATGACCCACAAACTAGCTTCTCTATAGGATGTCCCAAAAATTAGATTTTGTCTAGGATAACCCACAAACTAGCGTCTCTATAGGTTGACCCACAAACTATATTTTATCTAGGATGACCCAGAAACTAGCTTCTCTATAGAATGTTTCACAAACTAGATTTTATCTAGGACGACCCAGAAACTAGCTTCTCTATAAGATGTCCCACAAACTAGATTTTGTCTAAAATGGCCCACAAATTAGCGTCTCTATAGGATGTCCCACAAACAAGATTCTGTCTAGGATGACCCACAAACTAGAGTCTGCTTAGGATGACCCACAAACTAGATTCTGTCTAGGATGACCCACAAACTAGCGTCTCTATAGGATGTCTCACAAACTAGATTCTGTCTAGGATGTCCCACTAACTAGATTCTGTCTAGGATGACCCACAAACTAGATTCTGTCTAGGATGACCCACAAACTAGCGTCTCTATAGGATTTCTCACAAACTAGATTCTGTCTAGGATGACCAACAAACTAGATTCTGTCTTGGATGACCCACAAACTTGATTTTGTCTAGAATGACCTAGAAATTAGATTATGTCTAGAATTACCCACAAACTAGATTCTGTCTAGAATTACCCACAAACTAGCGTCTCTATAGGATGTCTCACAAACTAGATTCTGTCTAAGATGACCCACAAACTAGATTCTGTCTAGGATGACCCACAAACTAGCGTCTCTATAGGATGTCTCACAAACTAGATTCTGACTAGGATGACCAACAAACTAGATTCTGTCTTGGATGACCCACAAACTTGATTTTGTCTAGAATGACCTAGAAATTAGATTATGTCTAGAATTACCCACAAACTAGATTCTGTCTAGAATGACCCACAAACTAGCGTCTCTATAGGATGTTTCACAAACTAGATTCTGTCTAAGATAACCAACAAACTAGATTCTGTCTAGGATGACCCACAAACTAGCTTCTCTATAGGATGTCCCACAAACTAGATTTTGTTTAGGAATACCCACAAACTAGCTTCTCTATAGGATATCCCAAAAACTAGATGCTGTCTTGGATGACCCACAAATTAGATTCTGCCTAGGATGACCCATAAATTAGCGTCTGTCAAGGATGCCCCATTGTAATGGTTCCACAAATCGCGCATGCCATTACCCACACTCGTCAAATTATAACGGGCTGGTGGACAATTTACATTGATGATACTTCGGTTCTCCTTCCCCCCCCCCCCCCCCCCCCCCCTCCGTTTTTTTTTTTTTTAAGCTCAGCTTATGAATCATACCAATCCGAAAGAACGGCCATGATTCTATTCTCTTCCCCTCCCGTAATATTTCAAACAAATCTATTGGGTTACCTGCCGACCGTAGCGAAGCTTGTTAATGTTTCCGTGCTATTAAATATGTTTTCCTGTGATTCACATCTGCGAGATAAATGTTTTAAACATTTGATGCACAGTTGGCCGTGTCCTTGAAGCAGCATCAAACCTCACTTTGTTACACGTGGCTCGAATTTCACGGAGTGGAGAGTTTGTCGTTTGGTAACAGTGGGGATCCAGGGATGAGATTGTTGTATGTTTAATAGTGGGGATCCAGGGAGAGTTTGTCGTTTGGTGACAGTGGGGATTCAATGATGAGTTTGTTGTATGTTGATTAAGGGGATCCAGTGAGAGTTTGATTTATTGATTGATTGATTTAGTAAACGACATCACAGCATTCGGGGCATTCCCATAAGCGCTCCGTGCCCATCCTCAGAAGCCAGCGAAGAGTTCCAACCCCAATAGTACCAGTAGCAATCTGATTATATGTGCGTCTCGCCTTTCCTCTACGCGTCGAGCATCGGCCAGATCCCCTCGTCACTCCACGCTGTCGCATTCTTGCCAGACCATGGTGATCCATTTGCTCCTCCGAGGTGTACACGTGCTCCCACAAGGCCGCAATCACGTCTGCCTTATCATGCATCAATACTCCACCAAGTTTTGCAGAGCCAGCCAATATGTCTGCCCTGTTCATTCCCTAACACACCAGCATGCCCCGGAGAAAATATCCAGACGATGCTTGCCACCCGTGACTTCCGAAGCGAAGCAAGCCACTCGGCACGAAGCTTGCCAGTCCTCACCCTACTCAGCATGCTTTCTGAGTCAGTTACAATCACGATGTGTGTGTGTGTATCGTATTCTCCATCCAGTGAGAGTTTGTTGTATGTTGACGATGGAGATACAGGGAGATTTGTTGTATGTTGATAGTGGAGATCCAGAGAGAGTTTGTTGTATGTTGATGGTAGAGATTCAGGGAGAGTTTTTTGTATGTTGATAGTGGAGATCCAGGGAGAGTTTGTTGTATGTTGATGGTGGAGATCCAAGGATAGTTTGTTGTAAGTTGATGATGGAGATACAGGAAGAGTTTATTGTTTGTTGATGATGAAGATCCAGGGAGAGTTTGTTGTATGTTGATAGTGGAGATCTAGGGAGAGTTGTTTTTGTATGTTTATTGTGGAGATCCAGGGAGCGTTTGTTATTATTGATAGGCGAGATCTAGAGAGAGTTTGTTATATGTTGATAGTGGGGTTCTAGAGAGAGTTTGTTGTATGTTTGATAGTGGGAATCTCGAAAGAGTTTGTTGTATGTTTGATAATGGGGATCCTGGGATGTCTTTGTTGTATGTTGATAGCGGGAATCCAGAGAGAGTTTGTTGTATGTTGATAGTAGGGATCCAGAGGATACTTTGTCGTTTAGTTACTGTGGGGATCCGGGGGGGGGGGGGCGGGGGGGGGGGGGGGATGTTGTTATATGTTGATAGTGGGGATGTAGAGAGTTTGTTGTATGCCGATAGTGGAAATCCAGGGATGAGTTTGTTGCATGTTGATAGTGGAGATCCTGGGGGAGAATTTGTTGTATTTGATAGTGGGGATCCAGGGGGAGAATTTGTTGTATTTGATAGAGGGGATCCAGGGAGAGTTTGTTGTATGTTGATAGTGGAGATCTAGTGAGAGTTTGTTGTGTGTTGATAGTGGAGATACAGGGGAGAATTTGTTGTATGTTAATAGTGGGGATCCAGTGAGAGTTTGTTGTATGTTGATAGTAGGAATCCAGAGGATACTTTTTCGTTTAGTGATAGTGGGGATCCAGGGGAGAATTTCTTATATGATAGTATTGGGGATCCGGGGGTATTTTTGTATGGTGACAATGAGGATCCAGGGAAGACTTAGTTGTGTGCTGATAATGGGGATCCTGGGAAGATTGTGTGCTGATAGTGAGGATCTAGAGTAGAATTGTATGTTGATAGCTGGGACCCAGGGGAGAGTTTATTACATGTTGATAATGGGAATCCAGGGAGAGTTTGTTGTATGTTGATATTAGGGTTTTCATGAGTGAGGAAACCTCTTAAAAACAGCGATTATGCCACAGTGACCGAGGACTCCCCAAGTTAACCCAGCCGAACATGGCTATGCCAAGAAATGAATGCCGTCATTCACGATCAATTATTTTGAAAATTGTCTGTTGCATCGTTATGAAATTTTTCCTGCCGTCTTATATTTACCCCCACCCAAGGAATATGTCTTTGATAGGTCCAAAAGCAACTTAAATCATGGAAATCGGCGAATTTCTTTGATGTTTATGTGAAAATAGTGATTTCTCGCTAACAAACTTGTTTTACAGTAATGAATGCCCCGCCAATTCAGATGACGACACAAGGCGTATCCGGATTCGTATGGGAGTGGGTGCAATGCCTACTCTGCTGAGACGGAACATGATTACCTGTTTTGCACGACGAATATAGCTGTGAATGCCTCTGTAGTGGGCTTCCTTCATAACGTTCAAGATGTTGGTCCTCTTTTCATTGAAGTTTATAGAATTATTCGTATGTTCGTGTGTTGTTCCCTCATTTGACAACGTGTTTCTTCTCACGTTTCTTGTTATGCCACAATGTCAGTTCCCTCCACAATATTACTCTTCGGTTGGTATTCAATGCGTCTAGAGCTTTTATTTTTTCAATGCCAGTTGTTTGTCATCTTTGAGGGCTTACGGAACTGGAAATCCATCACTGTGGAATACAAACTGTTGCTATTGACAAGTTGTATTGTTTGTGCCGATGCTGTCATGTTAAGGGCCTGCAATTCTTCTTCTGAATAGTTTGAGTAAAAATATCCAAGTAGGTGTGTATGTGGATTAATGTCTGCGATCTGCCCAGACCTTAATCTGTGTCGGACGATTCCAGTAGGTTGATGACTGCTCTCGGTTGCATAAAACTCAATCCATCCTTTCTCCAATAGTCATCCTCCTCTTTCAACACATGGTCCTCACATTTTTTCCACTAACTTTTATCAATATTTAATAGACTGGGTTAGTATCTTGACGTCAGATAATTTGAATATAGTATTGTCAGCTGCCACCTGTCCTTTAATTTTAGCCCACACAAGTTCTACAGGGTTTAAATGAGAATGGTACGGCGGAATTCTCAAGCACTCATGACGATACTTTTCTATCAACTTGTCGATTTGATATTTCTTGCTTTTTGGCGTCTGTTTTACAATGGACAACAATTCTAGCTAGAAATACGTTTCTGGAAAGGTATGTTTTCCATTCGGAGCCATATCTTTATTTTTCCCTTTGTGCTCGATCCTGTAGGTATTTTGACTTCTTGGGCAACAACATTGATATCATGCATTGTCCATAATTGGACACGACGGTCTATCTAGGGATGGAAGCACTGTAATCTCGAGCCAATCTTTAAATACAGTACCATTCATCCTATTATGATAATCCCTATTGTCTGTATGCTTTGATACGAACACGAGTCCAGCATTCTGTAGTAAGCCATTATGCGTATTACCACCATGGGCCATGACCAAAAGTTGTCCTATACTACTGGGCACATATCGCTTTATCTGTCCATCCACTGATTGCCATTCCTTATCATGTATGTGGTGCGCATTGATCCACGTTTCATCCAAATACACTATGCCATAATTTTCGTTGCGCATTTCCCTTATTTCACGTAGGTATCTGCTTCTCATGGCTCCTAAATGCGGTTGCTCGCAAAGGATATCTCTACCTCCCTTTTACTTTCTAAAAGTGAAGCCTAATGTCCTTATAATTTTCCACAAAGTTGTTTTAGATAGCTTTATGTTATTGTTCTTTCTCAACCAAACCCTTAAGTTTTCTTACAGTCACTGTTTCTTTGGCATCCAGCATTTTTATAATGCTGGATAATCCTGGATATAAAATCCAAAACTGTTATAATTTTAAGAGTCTCCGCGGTGAAGTGGTCAAGCCATTTGACTCGGGATCCAAAGGTTGTGGGTTCGATTCCAGGTCACGTCCTTCGGTTCACGAGTTAAATTTTTCTGAGACTTTGTGCGACGCTTTCCGTGCTGCAAAAAGAGACCGAGCCATATGGGATAGAACCCGGTGCAATGAGATCGACCCTGTCGACTTGTAAGCAACTTTTTTAAAGCATTTTTATAATAGCTCGCCTTATGACATCCTTGACAAAGCTGTCTACAATAACCTTTCTACCTACCGTTTGGTTATTGCGTGGTGGTTTAATTTCAGATTCTTGCACCCATCGACGAAATGACCGTTTACTCAAACCCAGTGCATGCGCTGTTCTTTTTTTGGAATTTGTAATAGTATAAAACAGTTTCCTGCGATCAGCTTCTTGACAAAAATATTTGTACAACTTTATAGCGATGCTTTGAAGTGTACAAAATTTCACATTCAATCCTATTGAACAATATTCACACATTCAGATGTTAGCGATAAGTGGTAAGATTTAAAAAAAAAAATAATAATCAGGTTTCAGAACCCACATTGACGACACCTCTGAACACTCCCAGTTTAAACAGCGAGGTGTTCTTGCCATAAGGCCAATCCCGTGAACCACGGAGAATATTCAACATTGAACGCTGATTTTCTGGCTGACGGTATAATACATTTAAAATTATGGACTTAAATCTCTGACCCGTAAATTATATACCACATATAAACAAACATTGAAATCTGCTGTACAATCTGCAGAACAAAAATGTTTTTGTTGGATGGACATGATGATAAGGTTATATGCTAAATCTCATCATTTTCCCTCAGTTGGTTACTGAGATATGGATTTTTATATGGAGGCAACCAAATGTAAATGCACTAAGGCAGGGAATGTCCTAGGAAGTGGAGCGGGCGGTATGATATTGGTCATACCATCCAATGAGGTGTTCTCGTTTTCTCGTTGATCTAACAAAAAATGGGGTTAGAACCATATACCCATTAAGCCACATGGCGTTAAAAGGGGTGCTTTGTTTATAAGACATGTTGAGACAAGCGAGTGACCCTTAGCTGACCCCCCAGTAGAGTTATGTTTATGAATGTGGGACCTTTACCATGACCAGTTGGGCATTGAAATGGGATCAACAACCCTGATAACTCTGTCAGAATTGAAAAAATAGATTAGCTCCCCTCAGTTTTGTTTTCTAAACATGGCAAGATATTAGAAAGTGAAACCCGGATTCACTCATTATTTTCCGACAATGACAACCAATAAATAAGTAAACAATGGATTCACACAGTTTTCCAACCAATGCATTATACGTCCAGTGGTTATTCTGTAGATCGCAATACTCTTTCTGTCCCATAGAGTCGTTACTTCACAATGTTTTTGTCAATATTTTTTTAAAGTTAGTTGCATATCCTTTACAGATCGTCACAGTCAACCTCAGTAGTTTTTGGCTGTTTGTGATTTCTGGGCAAGTTTACGTTCAGTAGATTGCCATTGCTGTCTGAACGACCGGCACTCATACCTTTGTATGGAAACCATGGCATGGCGGTCTGCTTCCAAATCGCCGGCAGCTGTGTTTCGAACGCGGTATACGAGATTACGAATGGCGTGAGTAACCCCTTAGCTACAGGGCCGGCCTGGGTCAATAGAGGTTAACATAATCGCTGTATGACACCCCTCCATCCCAGCTGCCCAGTTTAGAACAGCCGAACACATGCTGGTCTGCCCGGAAAGGCAGGAGCAGACCATGGCCAAATTCCCCGCGATTCAAAGAGGCAGAACCAAGGAATCGTCACGTCCTGTACATGGCTGCTTAGCCTCACTTGGTCAAGGGTTAAATGAAATATTTCCTGTTCATGTTATTCTTATGAAGTCCGTTACTTGATTCTTGGTCTCTGGGAATTGAAATCACAGCCTCCCCCCCCCCCTCCCCCCCCCCTCCCCCGAGCAAATCCACAGATGCTCGGTCTCTCCCAGAAGAAAATATATGTAGATATTGTTCGTTTCTATAACACACTGATTTTATGTACGTCGAATTCATTCTCTCAAACATTCCTTTTTGCTGGACCCACACTGAAATCCAATCTCGGGCATCCGTACATTTGTTGCTTCATCAGGTATTGCATGCTCAACTAGTCGTTCATAAATCATCTTCAGAACTTCGCACTTGCCCACCTTGACTGTCCCACCGCGCCATCTCAGAGAAGCTGGTTTGTTGCCTCGCACTCCATCTTGACCCGAACTTTTTTATTCATATAAATGATCTTACGAGAGACTCGCCTGGAGTCGGACCACGATCACGCCACAGCTGTACATTGTGGGCTTCATTTAGTACAGACCGAGCCTCCAACATTGTGATTGAGTACCTGCTAGTCTTCCCTAGAGTGTAGTTAGTGATCGCAGCTTCGTATTGTGCTGGAGAACAATGCAACAGGGTCCGTGGAGACGATGATTTGGCGCCGGGTAGATTGTGTGTTGTCATTGGTCTCCAAGAATTCGTAAACCAGCTACACAAAGTACGTAAAGGACATGGCGTAGGCATGCATACATAGAAAGAGAACAAAAACTATGATTATCAAGAAAGAGAACAAATTGATTATGTGGTTGTTTCGGGATTTGAAATTTAAATATTGAGCACAACCCACTACTGGCAACGCCGATCGCATCCTGATATGAGCCTAAGGCCTGTCCACGTCAATATGGAAGCACTATACTCGAGTTTCGCCCTCATTTGAGCTCGTCAGTAGTGCATATCCCTGACCGGATCCGGAAACAGTCCCGGATCACGCGTGTGAAGCGGGTGTGTAACCACGCGGCACACCACCAAATTATCACAACAGAATATCACAACGCTACCCATCGTAGGCTATGCTCAAATTGCCCAATCGCCGCGACCGACGTCCGTCAATCGATGGGACCCGAATGATCAGGACTTCTCACTGGCAAGGAACACCAGGCCTCCTAAGAGGCCAAAAGAGAACAAAAACTGTGATTATCAAGAAAGAGAACAAAAACTATGATTATAAAGAAAGAGAACAAAAACAATGATTATCAAGAAAGAGAACAAAAACAATGATTATCAAGAAAGAGAACAAAAACTATGATTATCAAACAAGAGAACACAAACTATGATTATCAAGAAAGAAAACAAACAATATGATTATCAAGAAAGAAAACAAACAATATGATTATCAAGAAAGAAAGCTGGGACAATCAGATTGCGGTGGATTTACTTGAACCTGTGAAATTGCTGAGCCATCTCAAGCAGATTTTGCGCGTGTGCGCCTAACTTTGTTTCACATTCTTCACCTCTCTCTCTCTCTCTCTCTCCCTCTCTTTCTCTCTACCCCTGTCTCTCACTTTCTGTCTCTATCTCTGTTTCTATTTATCTCTTATCCTTCCGACCTCTCTTTATCCCTCTCTCTCTCTCTGTCCCCCTGTCTCTCACTTTCTGTCTCTATCTCTGTTTCTATTTATCTCTTATCCTTCCGACCTCTCTTTATCCTCTCTCTCTCTCTCTCTCTCTCTCTCTCTCTCTCTCTCTCTCTCTCTCTCTCTCTCTCTCTCTCTCTCTCTCTCTCTCTCTCTCTCTCTCTCTCTCTCTCTCTCTCCGAGAAAGCCATTTTGACTACCAAACATTGAGTTATTTACTTTCTCATGTCCATACAGCTGGAAGCTTCACATTGCTGCCAGTTAGATCGTAAACTGCTCGGTTGCTATTGTGGACAGTCATGGATTAAACCCAGAATGATATTACTCTTGCATATGTGCAGCACATGTAAGAAGATATGCAGCATAGCCTCAAAATACAGAACCTCGCTTCAGAAAACTGTAGAGGTTTCAGATTTTGTTCATGTTAGACAATCAATGACTGTTGAGTGAAACCATAATGAGGTTAGTGGTTAGAGAATTTCTTACCCAAAACAACCTGTTCGTGGTTCCACTGCCAGGCACAATGAGGCATTTCCCTTAATATTTACAGATCTGTAACCATAGTTACTGTTGACTTAACACTGCTTAGCACGACATGCTGCATTGAATCTTTAATTTATGCATCTTTGGTAAATTCAGATATGTTTATTTTCACAGATTACCAGGAAGTCAAGAGGTCTGAAGAAGACAAGTGTGCCGCCCACTAATTGACATGCTTTTGAATTTGGAAAGTTCATAACTGAAGGCAGGTTGACATTACACAGACAAGTGCTGGTAGCAATCAATCAGACAGGAAATGAGTAATGAGGATATTTAGATCAAATTTCGGAAGGAAGTTTAATGTTTCCCTTTGTAAAGAAAAACCAGCGAGGCATGCATCTTTGATTGTATTAGTATGCCCTATTCAGCAGTCTCAACATTATCAGATATCATTTAGAATAATTTCCAGTAAAATCAACAAAGCGTGCAGTGGGATATTACAGATTCAGCCTTTGAAGCCAGTGCTTGAACAAACAGGCAAAACCACATTGTATGCACGTTCTTACTGAAAACACGGCCAGATTTTAGCATACATGTATCCCATGAAAAACAGACCAGATCTTTTTTGTTGGCCACCGCATGTCCACAGTACATGGCGCCTTCCATTTTCCTGCCTGTTCCATCTGATATGTGCCATCTTCACAAAAGTGGACTGCCTTCTTCCAGCCTAGCTGGATTAGTAACATCAGTAAGGGTTGTCATCTGTATCACCGGGTGTGTCATGGAGCCATTCTCAAGGATCACAATGAGACATATCAAACATATTTTGTCTGTGTCACTTCTTATAACACTAATACTCACTGCCAACTTTATTCAGAGCTGTATAGCATGCTCGGATTTTAGTCCCGCTGAACGTTACGGAATATTCCTAAGCATTATATTTTACTTCATGCAGTTGACAGTATTAATACCACTTCCATTTTTCATCTTCAACTTCCTTGGTGTGGTGTTCCTGAACGTGTTCCTTCAGCGACCAAAGCTGCAGCGGTCACCCCTGCTGGGACCTTTCATCTGCTTCCGCGTGGTTACCAGAGGGCTGTTTCCCGATTTAGTCAAAGACAACATTCGGCAAAATTTACAAATTTGTGAAAGTATAGGTCTCCAGAGCTACATATTTGAGATTGTGACTGATATCCCTTTAAATCTACAGGCTAGCAGCCGATGTCGAGAGACAGTGGTGCCCCCTCAATACCAGACTGTGAGTGGTGCCCTATATAAGGCCAGGGCACTGCAGTATGCCCTTGAGCCCAAAGTGAACATCCTGGGTCCCGGAGACTGGATAGTACATCTGGATGAAGAAAGTGTCTTAACTGAAGAGGCTGTTATAGGAATCATCAACTTCACTGGGTCAGGCAAGTATTCCTTTGGACAAGGCGTCATTACTTATGGAAAGGGAAAAGTCATCAACTGGATTACAACTTTGGCAGATTCCATTAGAGTGGGCATTGATTATGGATGTCTTCGGTTTAGTCTTGGAGTATTACACAAACCTGTTTTTAGCTGGAAAGGATCCTTCATTGTTGCAGACGCAGAAGCAGAAATGAAGATCTCTTTTGATCATGGACCAGAATCTTCATATGCAGAAGACTGCTACTTTGCCTGTGTGGCATTCAGCAAAGGCTACACGTTTGGCTTTGTCGAAGGGGACATGCTGGAAAAGAGCACCTTTACTCTCAAGGATTTCATCCAACAGCGCCGACGTTGGATGCACGGTATTCTATTGACAGCACTCAGTAAAAAGATCCCTCTCTGCTACAAGTTGGGTCCGATCCTGATGAGCTTCTCAGGCTGTGCCATGCCTCTAAACATGCTCCTGTTTCCTTTGGGGATGATTTGGCCCATGCCAATGTCTCCGTATATTTCCACAGTGTACAGTTTCATTGTAGGCACCATCATATATCTGTTTATACTTGGAACCTTGCAGACATTTTGTGTGAAGCAGCATGGCGTCCTCAAATGTTGCCTTCTGGTGGTGGCGACCATGTTGTGTGGACTTGTAGCATGTGTCCTAGAGAACATCTCCTCCATTCTGGTGTTCTGGACTCCACACGTCTCCATAACCACATTCTATGTCGTAAACAAGGAAGTCCAAAGTGAATATATAAAAGTTATATGATAGTCTAGATTGTTTAGTTAGTCATAATGTTAAATTATTATTTTCACAGATGGTTGAGTCTAGTAGCATTAACGACATGACAATCCATGTTCTCTCTAATGACATAACAATCCATGTTTCCTCTAATAACACAACAATCCATGTTTCTTCTAATAACATGACAATCCATGTTCCCTCTAATGACATGACAGTCCATTTTCCCGCTAATGGCATGACAATCCATGCTCCATCTAATGAGATGTCAATCCATGCTCTCTGTAATGACATGGTAATCCACACTCTTTCTAATGACTTGACAATCCATTCCCTCAAATGACATGACAGTCCATTCCCTCTAATCACATGACAATCCATGTTCCTTCTATGACAGCCCATGCTCCCTCTAATGACATGACAATCCTCACTTCCAGTGACATGACAATCAAATTGCACTAATGACATGACAATCTATGTTCCCTGTAAACAGTGGACCGCCACTGACAAACATTTACATCAAGAGCTCTAGCATTAAAATTGTGAGTGAGTATACATTTTATTATCTAGTAAATTCCGTTGTTATATTTCTAGCCAGAAATATGTACGCTTAGAGTCAGAAGTATGTCTGCCCGTGTATGCTAGCTCAGCTGACAGGGAACCGGATGGCCATTCAATCAGGCAATTTGATAACTGTTTAGAGTAACAAAATACTGTATGTATTCCATTTAGTTATGTGACTTCTTTTTGAAGATTGTTGCTAGCTTTTGCGTCAGTTAATTGTTGCTGGCTTTTGCACCAGGTTAACTTTTTCCTCAAGGTATATTGCTTGCTAAAGAAACATGTTGTTTTCATGAACAATACTTCATTACATTTAACCACTTACAAAAGGTTGCACATTGTGTTGCCAGGCACACTTCTCTGCATCTGGTCAGGTTGCATTGCAGTTGTGCAGCATGTCAAGTCAACAGATGAGGGAAGGATTGCATAACTGAAGAATTCCAGCCGTCACTTTCAAATCACTTCATCGTATCTAATTCTGCATAAGAGGCAGGACTGGTTTGTGGCAATCAGCCAGACACTGCAGCCCTTGATTGATAAAAAGAAGATAGCTCTCTTAAGAAGCAAGGAAAGAACAATGCGTAACACTCTGAGTGAGCTGAAGTAAGCTATGAAGGATGTGCAAAAGGCTGCCAGGCAGTGTGCGAATGACTATTGGATCAAGTTATGTGAGTCCATTCAAATCGCAAGTGATAAGGGAAACATCAGAAGCATGTATGAAGGGATAAAGAAAGCCTGTGGTCCAATGATCGAAAGAAGTGCACCACTGAAAACCTTCACTGGAGAAATCATCACTGATAAGAAACATCAGATGGATAGATGGGTAGAGCACTATTTAGAGCTTTACTCAAGTGAGACCAAACTAGCGGATGATGCCCTCAATGCCACAGAGGCTCTACCAACTCTTGACCACCTGGACACACTTCCCACCATAACAGAAGTTAAGTGTGCTATAAATGAACTTGCATCTGGCAAGGCTCCAGGTAAGGATGGGATTCCAATAGAGGTTGTCAGGAGTGGGCACGACACACTCACTCTACAGATCCACCAGCTAATAGAACTATGCTGATGAGAAGGACAAGTCCCACAGGATTTCAAAGATTCAAGCATCATAACACTGTACAAGAACAAGGGTGATCGTAGCGACTGTAACAACTATAGGGGTATCTCACTTCTGTGTGTTGTTGGGAAAGTATTTGCCAGAATTGTTCTGTGCAGACTTCAAGTCCTAGGAGATCAAGTCTACCCCGAATCACAGTGTGGCTTTCGACAGAACCGGTCTACCATTAATATGATATTCTCATTGCGACAAATGCAAGAAAAATGCCGGGAACAGAATCAACCACTGTTTATTGCCTTCATCGACCTCACAAAGGCATTTGATTTGGTCAGTCGTGAGGGTCTGTTCAAAGCACTAAAGAAGATTGGCTGCCAACCAACTCTTCTGTCCATTGTGGAATCGTTCCACACAGGCATGAAAGGTATAATCAAGTTTGATGGTGCAACTTCAGAAGAGTTTGAAATCAAGAGTGGAGTTAAGCAAGGTTGTGTACTAGACCCCCACCCTCTTTGGGATATACTTTTCACTTCGACTAAAATATACCTTTCGTGATCAGGATGGTGGTATATACATTCACTCACGCTCAGATGGCGGCCTCTATAATGCTCAGAGATTGAAGGCCAAGACCAAAATTAGGAGGGTACTAATTAGAGAGTTGCTTTTTGCAGATGATGCTGCAATTACGACCCACTCTGAGGAAGAATTACAACATCTACTATCAGCATTCTCCAATGCTTGTTCTGAATTTGGTTTAACAATTAACAAAAAGAAGACACAGATTATGTCACAAGGTGCACATAGGGTACCATCAATCTTTATTGACGACGCCGAACTGGAGATAGTAGACCATTTTACATATCTAGGATCAGAGGTAAATAGCAAATTATCCCTAGATCAGGAAATCAACATCAGGATTGGTAAGGCAGCAACAACAATGAACATGTTAGCAAAAAGAGTCTGGGAGAACAGGAAGCTTACTGCCAAAACAAAAGTCCTTGTCTACCAAGCCTGTGTCCTTAGTACTCTTCTTTATGGCAGTGAAACCTGGTCAACTTACTCACACCAAGAGAAACGTTTAAACCACTTTCATATGTGGTGTCTGCGAAGAATACTTGGTATTAATTTGCAAGACAAAATCACAAATACTGAAGTATTGGAAAGATCAGGTTGTGTGACGGTGTGTTCCATGCTCAGTCTTCGTAGACTTAGATGGATAGGACATGTTAGGAGGATGGATGATGGTAGAATACCAAAGGACATCTTTTTTGGTGAATTACAGATGGGTAGGAGATCTCAGGGTCGGCCTCTACTACAATACAAAGATGTGTGTAAGCTGGACATGATTGATACAGGCATTGATAATGCACATTGGGAGCAAGTCGCCGCTGAACATGTTGTATGGAGGGCAACTATCAGAAATGGAATAAAGACAAAGAAGAAAATGATTGCAGATAAAGCACACACAGAGCATGAGAGATGTAAGATGGTGCTTGATGGTGGAAATTACCATGTTTTCACATGCATCCACTGTGGACAAACATTTGCAGCATGAATTGGCCTTATCAGCCACACTCGCCACCGCCATGGGTCATAGTTATTAAGCCTTTTTGAAGCACAATGTACCAAACTATCGTCTGTCAAAACAGAAATGTGCCAATGATGAATGATCTAATTCTGCAGTATGCACCTGACGAGGTGCAGCAAAATATGCCAGGCAACACATTGTCTAACCTCTTGTTTATATCTTCTTTGTTTAAACTCACAAAAGGAATGCAAGGCTTTGAACTTGGTGAAATATTTTTCAAAAATTGTTCATGTCCATGAGAAAGTGTAACATATTACCTGCGCTTCCATCACTGGTCTTGCCAAACCACATTGATATTCTATACGACCAAAGTATTTCAGTTTCTGAGATAAGAAGATGTTGATGAGCCAGTTGTCTTTGATGTTAAGATATTGCGGAATGCCAGTATTGTCCTTCTTCTTAGTCCACGACATTACTGAGTTTTAAGATAACATCTCAGCTCCAAAGCTCTGATTTTCTTCTTTAAGATTGTTTAATGGTCTGTAACTGAATCTGTACGTTGCCACGTTAAATGTGTCTGTTGTCAACATGTTCACTTTTGTGTGCGCTGGTATTGTGCCATAGGCTTTTAACCAAGTTTGACCTCCGCATTGCCAGGTCTGATCTGGCTTCTTTTAACAAGTCCCCATTGGTGTTGAATATCTAGCCAAGGTATTCAAAGTCTGTGACATGTTTCTTCATTGTTGACTGTTATATTTGGTTGACATCATTTTTGTGTATGATTGTATCTTCACTGCACCTTGTGTCAGACAGGAGTAACTCTTTTAATCTTTTAGCACTATTTGAAATGAGGACCATGTCATTTCCATATCTGAGTTCTGGAATTAGATTTCCACCAATTACGATTGCATCAAAATTGTCACTGGTCTCTAAATTATTGTACATTTCTCGTTACATTTTCTGCATATTTATTGAACAGGAGAGACTACAGCCTTGTCTTGCATCCCTTTGCTCCTCAAGTCAGTATAATGTTTCACATTCTGCTCTCACAGCTGCTGATTGTTTCATATAATGACTAAAGTGGATCACATGTGCTGGAAACCCCATAATTCCCTTGATGTTCCACAGTTTCTGGTGTTGAACACACTTAAAGGCTGTACTGCAGTCTGTGAACAGTTATGAAAATCTACATTGTACTTTGCATTTTACAAAGATGGTTCTCATGTTGAAGACACTGTATTATCAACTTTTGTGGCAGAATAGTATAGAATAGTAGCATAGCAGTATAGAATAGCAGCATTATAGTATAGGATAGCTGTGGCTGTAGTATAGGATAGCTGTGGCTGTAGTATAGAATAGCTGTGGCTGTAGTATAGAATAGCTGTGGCTGTAGTATAGAATAGCTGTGGCTGTAGTATAGAATAGCTGTGGCTGTAGTATAGAATAGCTGTGGCTGTAGTATAGAATAGCTGTGGCTGTAGTATAGAATAGCTGTGGCTGTAGTATAGAATAGCTGTGGCTGTAGTATAGAATAGCTGTGGCTGTAGTATAGGATAGCTGTGGCTGTAGTATAGAATAGCTGTGGCTGTAGTATAGAATAGCTGTGGCTGTAGTATAGAATAGCTGTGGCTGTAGTATAGAATAGCTGTGGCTGTAGTATAGAATAGCTGTGGCTGTAGTATAGGATAGCTGTGGCTGTAGTATAGGATAGCTGTGGCTGTAGTATAGGATAGCTGTGGCTGTAGTATAGGATAGCTGTCGCTGTAGTATAGAATAGCTGTGGCTGTAGTATAGAATAGCTGTGGCTGTAGTATAGGATAGCTGTGGCTGTAGTATAGGATAGCTGTGGCTGTAGTACAGGATAGCTGTGGCTGTAGTATAGAATAACTGTGGCTGTAGTATAGGATAGCTGTGGCTGTAGTATAGGATAGCAGCAGTTATAGTATAGTATAGCAGCATTGTAGTATAGAATAGCTGTGGCTGTAGTATAGAATAGCTGTGGCTGTAGTATAGAATAACTGTGGCTGTAGTATAGAATAGCTGTGGCTGTAGTATAGAATAACTGTGGCTGTAGTATAGGATAGCTGTGGCTGTAGTATAGAATAACTGTGGCTGTAGTATAGGATAGCTGTGGCTGTAGTATAGGATAGCAGTGGCTGTAGTATAGGATAGCTGTGGCTGTAGTATAGGATAGCTGTGGCTGTAGTATAGAATAACTGTGGCTGTAGTATAGGATAGCTGTGGCTGTAGTATAGGATAGCTGTGGCTGTAGTATAGGATAGCTGTGGCTGTAGTATAGGATAGCTGTGGCTGTAGTATAGAATAGCTGTGGCTTGTAGTATAGGATAGCTGTGGCTGTAGTATAGAATAGCTGTGGCTGTAGTATAGGATAGCTGTGGCTGTAGTATAGAATAGCTGTGGCTGTAGTATAGGATAGCTGTGGCTGTAGTATAGAATAGCTGTGGCTGTAGTATAGAATAGCTGTGGCTGTAGTATAGGATAGCTGTGGCTGTAGTACAGAATAGCTGTGGCTGTAGTATAGAATAACTGTGGCTGTAGTACAGGATAGCTGTGGCTGTAGTACAGGATAGCTGTGGCTGTAGTACAGAATAGCTGTGGCTGTAGTATAGAATAGCAGCAGTTGTAGTATAGAATAGCAGCAGTTGTAGTATAGAATAGCAGCATTGTAGTATAGAATAGCTGTGGCTGTAGTATAGAATAGCAGATGTAGCAGGGAAGAATAACATGGTGGGAACATTTAAAATAAAACGATTTGGCTGAGATTTGGCTCAGAAGTAAATATGATGATAGTAGTGTCAACTCCACTCCACCATGAAACAAGGGCAACAAGAGACTTCTGGTCATCAGAAGCAACCTACTCCCTATCCATGAATGTTACAGCCTATGTCTTCTTGCCAAGCTAGTGGAGTAAGCTCACTAGAGTCATGACTTCGAGCGTCTTCCTCCTGTTGTAATTCCATGCCTTGATAGTTAGCTATAGAAAACGTTTTCATGCTGCTTTATCACTGGGGAATGGGAACTTGATCCTCAGCTATTGGAGAGGTGTGCTAAGGGCATCACCAAGGAGTTCAACATGAATATCCTGTTCTGTTGATGTGCACCTGACTGAATTCTTCTAACGACTTATCCTTGGAGACAGCGCTCCTGTGGATCCTCAAATGATGCACTGGTACATCTTCTGTTAGCTAAGTGGATTTTCATCCCCATATTGTTTGGAGAAGCTTCTACCACAAGCACATGTCTATTAATGTTACATATTGTATATCACTGTCCGCAGATGGGCCAGGGGAAACAGTGAAATAGTGCAGTGTTTACTCCTTACATATATGTACTGTTACAAATATGCTGTATGTGTGCTGCATTTGTCATGAATCTGTGAAGATGATTGATGTTGCATTCACACATCCAGATGATATTGTTGCAATATTTTACAAACACAAACACTGTGGGAGCCATGATATCGTAGTGGCTAGACGCTGGCCTAGTGTTCATGCGTTTAATTTGGCCCGAAGGGGATCTGGATTTTAAAATTGTCTTGGGAAATAAAAGCGGTAGTGTTATACTGCTCACATCACCCGCCGAGTGCCGACTGGTATATAAAAATCTGGAGTATGTTTGTCAGGTAATTACTAAGATCGTTTCAACAGTATACACGTTGTGTATATTTGCAACAAAGCTGTGATATTCACGTCTTTTGTCTTTTGGCTAACACATCCAACTACTTCCTGGCATTTGTTGATTTTTCTAGCTCTCCAGGCTTGTTCTAGTAAGATTCCTTGGATATGGAGTTTAATTTTTTTTTCTCTGTGTCACATTAGACTAGAAAGAGTTAATTTAACAACAGAATGGAACAGAAGGGTTTAAATAAGTAAACTGTATATAGGAGAAACTAACACAGGTTTGATGAGTTGCCAGATCAAACAGAATGGTTTGCATGATGCTGACCACATCATCCCTGGGATGCCAGTTTGTCTATACAAATATGGGTCTATGATCATATACACGAAATGTCTTAAAGAATGTGAAAGGGCCCATTACTTGCTTTACAAAGAAAGAATGGCATGCAGTACAGAACACAGAAAACTTGCCAGGTGAAGAATGGCAGGCAGTATAGAACACACACAAAATTTGCCAGGTGAAGAATGGCAGGCAGTATAGAACACACACAAAACTTGCCAGGTGAAGAATGGCAGACAGTATAGAATACACACAAAACTTGCCAGGTGAAGAATGGCAGGCAGTATAGAACACACACAAAACTTGCCAGGTGAAGAATGGCAGACAGTATAGAATACACACAAAACTTGCCAGGTGAAGAATGGCAGGCAGTATAGAATACACACAAAACTTGCCAGATGAAGAATGGCAGGCAATATAGAACACACAAAACTTACCAGGTGTAGAATGGCCAGCAGTATAGAACACACACAAATATTGCCAGGTAAAGAATTGCAGACAGTATAGAACACACAAAACTTACCAGGTGTAGAATGGCATGCAGTATAGGACACACACAAAACTTACCAGGTGTAGAATGGCCAGAAGCGTAGAACACACACAAAACTTGTCAGGTGAAGAATGGCAAACAGTATAGAACACACACAAAACTTGCTAGCTGAAACATAGCAGACAGTATAGAACACACACAAATATTGCCAGGTGAAGAATGGCAGAAAGTATAGAACACACAAAACTTGCCAGCTGAAGAATGGCCAGCAGTATAGAACACACAAAACTTGCCAGCTGAAGAATGGCAGGCAGTATAGAACACACACAAATATTGCCAGGTGAAGAATGGCAGACAGTATAGAACACACAAAACTTGCCAGGTGAAGAATGGCAGACAGTATAGAACACACAAAACTTGCCAGGTGAAGAATGGCAGACAGTATAGAACACACAAAACTTTCCAGGTGAAGAATGGCAAACAGTATAGAACACACAAAACTTACCAGGTGTAGAATGGCCAGAAGCGTAGAACACACACAAAACTTGCCAGGTGAAGAATGGCAAGCAGTATAAAACACACAAAAAACTTGCCAGCTGAAAAACAGCACACAAAACCTTCCAGGTGAAGGATGGCAGGCAGTATCCAACACATACAAAACTTGCCAGGTGAAAAATGGCCAGCAGTATAGAACATACATAAAACTTGCAAGGTAAAGAATGGCCAGCAGTATAGAACATACACAAAATTTGCCAGGTGAAGAATGGTCAGCAGTATAGAACACACACAAATATTGCCAGGTGAAGAATGGCAGACAGTGTAGAACACACAAAATTTGCCAGGTGAAGAATGGCAGACAGTATAGAACACACAAAACTTGCCAGGTGAAGAATGGCAGACAGTATAGAACACACAAAACTTGCCAGGTGAAGAATGGCCAGCAGTATAGAACACATAAAACTTGCCAGGTGAAGAATGGCCAGCAGTATAGAACATACAAAACTTGCCAGCTGAAGAATGGCAGACAATATAGAACACACACAAATATTGCCAGGTGAAGAATGGCAGACAGTATAGAACACACAAAACTTACCAGATGAAGAATGGCCAGCAGTATAGAACATATAAAACTTGCCAGGTGAAGAATGGCCAGCAGTATAGAACACATAAAACTTGTCAGGTGAAGAATGGCCAGCAGTATAGAACACACAAAACTTGCCAGGTGAAGAATGGCCAGCAGTATAGAACACACAAAACTTGCCAGCTGAGGAATGGTCAGCAGTATAGAACACACACAAAACTTGCCAGGTGAGGAAGTAGACACACATTGTACATGACAACAAGCCACTTTCTGCAAATATTTGTCATACATAAATGTCAAGTTAGTTGCATGTACTTGACAGGACCTGGCAGTCAACCTGGCATGTTTTGGCTGTTTGTGATTGTTTGGGAAGTTTTATGTTCAGTAGTTTGTCATGGCTTCCTGAGCAGCCAACGCTCATACCATTGTGAAAATCAAAGCAAGGCTGTCTGCTTCCCCATGGTTTGTGGCTGATTGTGAACCCAGTATGTGGGATTTTGAATCCAGTGTGTGGGATTGTGAATCCAGTATGTGAGATTGTGAACCCAGTATGTGGGATTGTGAACCCAGTATGTGGAATTGTATTATACCAATGGCTTCAGGTGGAGAAGTGCAATTGGGAGGGTACAAGCCTTACCCTAGTGTGAGGAAATGCAATCTTAAGACTAAATGTCATGGCAATGCAGACCAGACCCTAAGCCTTGGTTGGTAACTGGTATAGAATGGAAGCTCTGACAGGCGGACAGTTAGAGTATTGCTTTGCAGATCCGGCAGTTTCTGCAGCAGGTCTTGTTCCAGACGTATTGGTGTTACTTTTCCTCTGGAGTATACTAGACAGGCCAAGAGAGGGATCATCTGCATGGGCAACACATGATCTCTAAATTCAGCCCAGGTTTTGTGTTATAGAGAGGTATAACTCCATTTGACAACTATCGTCTGTCAAGATAGCAAGGTGCCTGTTATGGGGATTTTGAACCCAGTATGTGGAATTGTGAACCCAGTATGTGGGATTGTGAAACTGCAGTTCAATACCTCTAAGCCACAGAAGCCAGTATAAAGGCACAGATGTCAGTATAAAGGCACAGAAGCCAGTATAAAGGCACAGATGTCAGTATAATGGCACAGATGTCAGTATAAAGGCACAGTTATCAGTATAAAGGCACAGAAGCCTATATAAAGATACAGATGTCAGTATAAAGGCACAGATGTCAGTATAAAGATACAGAAGCCAGTATAAAGGTCCAGAAGCCAGTATAAAGATACAGATGTCAGTATAAAGTCAGAATATCAAAAATATATGAACCACGACTTGAAATAGACAACAAGAATACAGATTTCCGTGTATAAGCTGGGCAACCTGATAGACCTTACATATCAAACTTATTATCCATGGGGGTTGAACAGGATGCAATGTGTTTTGAAATGTCAGACTCAATAAATATGATTTGCTCAAGTTTATAAGATATTCCAATTATATAACTTTATGGTTTTAGCATTAGCATGTCTTCCCATGTGTATATTTACATGTACACATTTTCTCTGATAACATATATTCAATACTGACCAGTTTTAACAGTAATTTTTAGAATTTGCAAGCAAAGTTTCTCAGTCAGTGACCAATGTGTGGATGATTACACATATCCTGTGCTCAGTCAGTGACCAATGTGTGGATGATTACACAATATCCTGTGCTCAGTCAGTGACCAATGTGGTGATGATTACACAATATCCTGTGCTCAGTGACCAATGTGTGGATGATTACACAACATCCAGTGCTCAGTCAATGATCAATGTGTGGATGATTACACAACATCCAGTGCTCAGTCTGTGACCAGTGTGTGAATGATTACACAATATCCTGTGCTCAGTCAGTGACCAATGTGTGGATGATTACAGCTCAGTCAGTGACCAATGTGTGGATGATTACACCACATCCAGTGCTCAGTCAGTGATCAATGTGTTGATGATTACACAATATCCTGTGCTCAGTCAGTGACCAATGTGTGGATGATTACAACATATCCTGTGCTCAGTCAGTGATCAATGTGTGGATGATTACACCATATCCTGTGCTCAGTCAGTGACCAATGTGTGGATGATTACACAATATCCTGTGCTCAGTGACCAATGTGTGGATGATTACACAACATCCAGTGCTCAGTCAGTGACCAGTGTGTGAATGATTACACAACATCCAGTGCTCAGTCAGTGACCAGTGTGTGAATGATTACACAATATCCTGTGCTCAGTCAGTGACCAATGTGTGGATGATTACACCACATCCTGTGCTCAGTCAGTGACCAATGTGTGGATGATTACACCACATCCAGTGCTCAGTGATCAATGTGTTGATGATTACACAATATCCTGTGCTCAGTCAGTGACCAATGTGTGGATGATTACACAATATCCTGTGCTCAGTCAGTGACCAATGTGTGGATGATTACACCACATCCTGTGCTCAGTCAGTGACCAATGTGTGGATGATTACACCACATCCTGTGCTCAGTCAGTGATAAATGTGTGGATGATTACACCACATCCTGTGCTCAGTCAGTGATCAATGTGTGGATGATTACACCACATCCAGTGCTCAGTCAGTGATCAATATGTGGATGATTACACAATATCCTGTGCTCAGTCAGTGACCAATGTGTGGATGATTACACAATATCCTGTGCTCAGTCAGTGGCCAATGTGTGGATGATTACACCACATCCTGTGCACAGTCAGTCACCAATGTGTGGATGATTACACCACATCCTGTGCTCAGTCAGTGACCAATGTGTGGATGATTACACAATATCCAGTGCTCAGTCAGTGACCAGTATGTGAATGATTACACAATATCCTGTGCTCAATCAGTGACCAATGTGTGGATGATTACACCACATCCTGTGTTCAGTCAGTGACCAATGTGTGGATGATTACACAATATCCAGTGCTCAGTCAGTGACCAATGTGTGGATGATTACACAACATCCAGTGCTCAGTCAGTGATCAATGTGTAGATGATTACACAACATCCAGTGCTCAGTCAGTGCCCCGTGTGTGAATGATTACACAAATCCTGTGCTCAGTCCCGTGATCAATGTGTTTATGATTACACAATATCCAGTGCTCAGTCAGTGACCAATGTGTGGATGATTACATAATATCCTGTGCCAGTCAGTGTCAATGTTGGATGATTTCACAATATCCTCTGCTCAGTCAGTGACCAATGTGTGGATGATTACACAATATCCTGTGCTCAGTCAGTGATCATGTGTGGATGATTACAAACATCCAGTGCTCAGTCAGTGCCCCGTGTGTGAATGATACACAATATCCTGTGCTCAGGTCAGTGACCAATGTGGGATGATTACACTACATCCTGTGCTCAGTCAGTGACCAATGTTGGATGATTACACCACATCCAGTGCCAGTCAGTGATCAATGTGGGGATGATTACACAATATCCTGTGGTCAGTCAGTGCCCAAATGTGTGGATGATTACCCCCAATCCTTTGCTCAGTCATGATCAATGTGTGGATGATTACACAATATCCAGTGCTCAGTCAGTGATCTATGTGTGGATGATTACACCACATCCAGTGCTCAGTCAGTGACCAATGTGTGGATGATTACACCATATCCTGCAAACTGTGGAAGTCAGCGGACAGATTTTGGTGTAGATACTTGTAGTTCCTTGCCGCTACTATAGAGTTTATGCTCTGTGTGGAGAAAATCCTTGTGTGACCTATGGCAGGAGACAGGAGCACTTATGAAAGTATCTATGTGCCATGAAAGTGATCCTTCATAATCTACTGAAAAAACTAGGAGTGGAGCTGGAGGTTGCAAGTTCTTGTGAAAAGAGAACAGTAACTCTGACTAAAATGTGATATTTCATTGTCTCCCGGTTGAAGTGGTTTATGTCCCTTGTGTAATCATGTCATATATCATAAATCATATGTAGTTACAGTTAGTTGCATGTCCTTTACAGGATGTCACAGTCAACCCCAGCATTTTTTGGCTGTTTGTGATTTCTTGGCAAGTTTACATTCAGTAGTTTGCCATTGCTTTCTAAATGACCTGCACTCATACCATTGTATGAAAACCAGCATAAGGCGGTCTGCTTCCAAATCACCCTCAGCTGTGTTTTGTGGGATTAAGAATTGTGTTCTTCTGAAGCAATTAGTAAAAGACAGCTGAAATTGTAGGCCCACATATGCTTGTACTATTAGGCCCACATATGCTTGTACTATTAGGCCCACATATGCTTGTACTATTAGGCCCACATATGGTACTGGTAGTCTCATGTATGGTACTAATTGTAGGTCGACAAATACAGGAATGTAGGCCCACACATGGAACTAACTGTAGGCCCACACATGGTGCTAACTGTAGGCCCACACATGGTGCTAACTGTAGGCCCACACATGGTGCTAACTGTAGGCCCACACATGCTACTGTTAGGAAGCAGCACATGTAAGAATGCTGCTGAAGGCCACATTAAAGAAGCTTGGGGATGGAATACCCAGAACTCCTAGTGAATGCAGGCTTTAAACTCAGAAGCCACACACAATAGATTGCACAATGAATTGTTTGGCATATTTTGCTGCATCTCAGCATCTCTGAAGCATACTTAAGCAGTCAACGAGACGCGGAAAAATATGCCAGACAATAAGTTGGGCAAGCTATTATTTGTGGCTTCTGTGCTTAAATTCACAGAAGGAATACATTGTTTCATAAGGCAAACTTTGACATTGGTCGAGAGAGTAAGCACCTGTGGATTTGCATGTGGTAAAGGGATATTGGTTCTACTGATAACAAACTTGATATTGTGACCATGCACACAACTGTGATACTCCTAGCTGACAATCTTGGGACATAACAGTATTATCCATTTATATCATAGTTTGTGTAATTGAAAATGAAATATGTAATTGAACAAGCAACATATTCCTTCTTCACCATATAATTTATAATGTATAGCTACCTCCCTTCTAGGTCAACTGTATTTTAACAATTATATTTAGTTTACACAATTTATAGCCTGGTATAGACTGCTGAATCTCGTCAGATGCATACTGCAGAAATACATTCACATAGAATAAAGCAACACAATTAATCCGTACAGCTGCCAACACAATATAGTTTTGTGTGCTACTACTTCTAGTGCATTGGACTGATTGTTGTATGTGGATTAGCTTTCCGTATTAGCAATGTACCTTGCTGTCAAGCAAACCCACTCTGACTTCTGAGCTACTTGTAATTTACGTCCCCAAGTCAAGGACGAGAAGTCAACATTTTAGTTTAGCTGACGGGTGTAGGGGTTGAACCCATTACCTTGGCATCAGCACACCAGAAGTTTAAGAGCAAACGATCTTACCCATTCAGCCATGTTGACCTGAAAACACAATAAATATTTCTATGGTTCAACGTGAGATTTACCACGGCAGTGTTCAACCAATTGGCATATAATTTTGTTGATGTAGTTGTGGTTTACACATCTGTACTGCAGCAGCCTCCGCACACCAAATCAAACTGCATATATCAGTTGACTGTTTATTGTCCACACTTCACATCCATACAAAAGTATAGGTTCTGTGTAGCACTTCAACACTCCTTTTCTTGTTTCAGTTGATATATACACACACACACACACATATATATATATATATATATATATATTCCAGGGGGGGGGGCGATTCCTCACCAGTTGAGAACCACTGTGCTAGTCATTTTACAACTACCATGGCAAGGCTGACATTGAAATAGAGGACTATGTGATGTGTATTTCAGCTGTAAGGATTCACCATGTTGCTGCTGTATTTTAAATTGATGTATTTCTGTAGTAGTCACCTGACAAGGTACAGTGAGTTATGCAGGCAATAAATCATGTAACCTACTGTTTGTGTTTGCATTATTCAAATTTGCAATGGGAAAACATCTCATTGAATTGTATTTAGCTTAAGGAGACAGTGGCATAGTATGCTTGCCTATCAAGACAGTGAGTGCCATAGTATGCTTGCCTACCCGGACAGTGCCATAGTGTGTTTGCCTACCTAGGCAGTGATATGGGTTCAGTTCCCAGCATTGGTAGGATGATGTTTTTCAACAAGTAGGGCTCTAGAGCTTCCCCAGCTTTATACAATGGGCACCAGATTATTTTAAGATTTTGTTGGAATTGTCTGGGTAGGAAAAGTAGCAAGAAAGCAGCCGGTCACCCCATCTCATTATCTCTGGACCTCCAGTGGCAGTATCTGCCATCATCTCTGGACCTCCAGTGGCAGTATCTGCCATCATCTCTCGACCTCCAGTGGCAGTATCTGACATCATCTCTGGACCTCCAGTGGCAGTATCTGACATCATCTCTGGACCTCCAGTGGCAGTATCTGACATCATCTCTCAACCTCCAGTGGCAGTATTTGTCATCATCTCTCAACCTCCAGTGGCAGTATTTGCCATCAGACTTCCAATGGCTTTTACATTGTTTAGTTGAAGAGTGACTTTATGGAGCACGAGTGGGAATGTCCTAGTGCGATGATGTTGGTTCCTGAATTCATACTGACCTTTTCAAAAATGTCCTTGTTTGCTTATTTTCAGATGCATGTACTAAGTAATAATTGTGTACTTTGCTACATATATATCTTTATAACAGAGTATACTTTGCTCATTTCAAGGTGATTTTCAGTTTATCTTTTGCTTTGTTTCATATTGATCTGTATTCTTTGGTAAAGAAAGTTTCAAGATGAACTTTAGTTTATCTTCTACTTTTCTATAGATTGAACTGTTGAAATTTGATATAGACAATTTCAAGACAATCTTCAGTTTATATTCCACTATGTTTCATATTGAACTGTGTATACTTTGCTCGTTTCAAGATGATCTTCAGTTTATATTCTACTTTGTTTAATATTGAACTATGTATACTTTATCATTTCAAAGTGATCTTCAGTTTATATTCTCTTTGTTTAATATTGAACTATGTATACTTTGCTCGTTTCAAGATGATCTTCAGTTTATATTCTACTTTGTATCATATTGAACTGCATATACTATATTGAACTGTGAATGCCCTTCCCTTTGGACAGAATCTGTCTGGAGGAAGTGAACCAGACACAAATGCGTGCCAAGTTGGTCGGACACACTGACCTGTGAGGTGGATGACTGGGTGTGACACACTGACCTGTGAGATGTATGACTGGGTGTGACACACTGACCTGTAAGGTGCATGACTGGGTGTGACACACTGACCTGTGAGGTGGATGACTGGGTGTGACACACAGACCTGTGAGGTGCATGACTGGGTGTGACACACAGACCTGTGAGGTGCATGACTGGGTGTGACACACTGACCTGTGAGGTGGATGACTGGATGTGACACACTGACCTGTGAGGTGCACGACTGGGTGTGACACACTGACCTGTGAGGTGCATGACTCGGTGTGACACACAGACCTGTGAGGTGCATGACTGGGTGTGACACACTGACCTGTGAGGTGGATGACTGGGTGTGACACACAGACCTGTGAGGTGCATGACTGGGTGTGACACACTGACCTGTGAGGTGGATGACTGGGTGTGACACACAGACCTGTGAGGTGCATGACTGGGTGTGACACACAGACCTGTGAGGTGCATGACTGGGTGTGACACACTGACCTGTGAGGTGCATGAATGGGTGTGACACACTGACCTGTGAGGTGCATGACTGGGTGTGACACACTGACCTGTGAGGTGCATGACTGGGTGTGACACACTGACCTGTGAGGTGTATGACTGGGTGTGACACACTGACCTGTGAGGTGTATGACTAGGTGTGACACACTGACCTGTGAGGTGTATGACTGGGTGTGACACACTGACCTGTGAGGTGTATGACTGGGTGTGACACACTGACCTGTGAGGTGGATGACTGGGTGTGACACACTGACCTGTGAGGTAGATGACTGGGGGTGACACACTGACCTGTGAGGTGGATGACTGGGTGTGACACACTGACCCGTGAGGTAGATGACTGGGTGTGACACACAGACCTGTGAGGTGGATGACTGGGTGTGACACACTGACCTGTGAGGTGGATGACTGGGTGTGACACACTGACCTGTGAGGTGGATGACTGAGTGTGACACACTGACCTGTGAGGTGCATGACTGGGTGTGACACACTGACCTGTGAGGTGGATGACTGGGTGTGACACACTGACCTGTGAGGTGGATGACTGAGTGTGACACACTGACCTGTGAGGTGGATGACTGGGTGTGACACACTGACCTGTGAGGTGGATGACTAAGTGTGACACACTGACCTGTGAGGTGCATGACTGGGTGTGACACACTGACCTGTGAGGTGAATGACTGGGTGTGACACACTGACCTGTGAGGTGCATGGCTGGGTGTGACACACTGACCTGTGAGGTGCATGACTGGGTGTGACACACTGACCTGTGAGGTGTATGACTGGGTGTGACACACTGACCTGTGAGGTGCATGACTGGGTGTGACACACTGACCTGTGAGGTGTATGACTGGGTGTGACACACTGACCTGTGAGGTGCATGACTGGGTGTGACACACTGTCCTGTGAGGTGGATGACTGGGTGTGACACACTGACCTGTGGGGTGGATGACTGAGTGTGACACACTGACCTGTGGGGTGCATGACTGGGTGTGACACACTGCTCTGTGAGGTGAATGACTGAGTGTGACACACTGACCTGTGAGGTGGATGACTGGGGGTGACACACTGACCTGTGAGGTGGATGACTGAGTGTGACACACTGATCTGTGAGGTGGATGACTGAGTGTGACACACTGATCTGTGAGGTGGATGACTGAGTGTGACACACTGATCTGTGAGGTGGATGACTGAGTGTGACACACTGACCTGTGAGGTGGATGACTGAGTGTGACACACTGACCTGTGAGGTGGATGACTGAGTGTGACACACTGATCTGTGAGGTGCATGACTGAGTGTGACACACTGACCTGTGAGGTGGATGACTGGGTGTGACACACTGACCTGTGAGGTGCATGACTGGGTGTGACACACTGACCTGTGAGGTGCATGACTGGGTGTGACACACTGACCTGTGAGGTGGATGACTGGGTGTGACACACTGACCTGTGAGGTGGATGACTGGGTGTGACACACTGACCTGTGAGGTGGATGACTGAGTGTGACACACTGACCTGTGAGGTGCATGACTGGGTGTGACACACTGACCTATGAGGTGCATGACTGGGTGTGACACACTGACCTGTGAGGTGGATGACTGGGTGTGACACACTGACCTGTGAGGTGGATGACTGGGTGTGACACACTGACCTGTGAGGTGGATGACTGGGTGTGACACACTGACCTGTGAGGTGTATGACTGGGTGTGACACACTGACCTGTGAGGTGGATGACTGGGTGTGACACACTGACCTGTGAGGTGGATGACTAAGTGTGACACACTGACCTGTGAGGTGCATGACTGGGTGTGACACACTGACCTGTGAGGTGGATGACTGGGTGTGACACACTGACCTGTGAGGTGGATGACTGGATGTGACACACTGACCTGTGAGGTGGATGACTGGGTGTGACACGATGACCTGTGAGGTGCATGACTGGGTGTGACACACTGACCTGTGAGGTGTATGACTGGGTGTGACACACAGACCTGTGAGGTGCATGACTGGGTGTGACACACTGACCTGTGAGGTGGATGACTGGGGGTGACACACTGACCTGTGAGGTGGATGACTAGGGGTGACACACCGACCTGTGGGGTGCATGACTGGGTGTGACACACTGACCCGTGAGTGGATGACTGGGTGTGACACACTTCCCTTGAAAGAGGAACGAAGTTGAAGAAAAACTATGTATACTTTGCTTGTTTCAAGATATTAATTAACTTCATACATGCTAGTATTTTACTTTGCTTGTTGATTATGATGAAGTCCATAACACCGTCTGCTTTGCTTAGTTAAAAAAAAATATGAACTTCTTAACAGCCCAAAAGGTCTCTTATTTTAAGTTGGCCTTCATTAAAAATCATATGCTTAAAAATTTTGAAAAATAAACTTTGCTTGTTCATTATGAGCTTGTTTATTTATTTTTGGGAAATGTGTGTTCATGTTCTACATGGGTGTTAAATTTGCATGTTTTGCAACTGCAGAATAGTGTACGCAAACACTGCATTTTATTAGTTCATAGAATGAAACATTTTATCAGTTTATATTAGTTTATAGAATTAACATTTTATGCGATAAGTTTGTCATTGGAAGTTAGAAAAATATGTCTAATAAAGTTATTACATGGAACCAATTATAATATTCTTACATATGGTTGTGAATCCTTGACAATCATCATCCAGTGGCTTGTGCTGACATAGCTTTTCTCCCATAATAGTCTGTCTAAATGTCTCCCAGATATCCAAATGCTATGGGAAAAATAACATGTCAATTGCAATGAGAACAAATGTTAATTGCAATGAGACAAAATTGTCAATTGCAATGAGACAAAATTTCAGTTCCAATGAGAACAAATGTCAATTGCAATGAGACAAATTTTCAATTGCAATGAGACAAATTTTCAATTGCAATGAGACAAATTTTCAATTGCAATGAGAACAAATGTCAATTGCAATAAGAACAAATGTCAATTCTAATTCTTCTTTCGTTCGCTTGAAATATGTCTCTAACTGCAATGTCTTCTCTTGTATAAATTTAACTTTTTTTAGTTCACTCAGCGGTCCATAGAGTTTATCTTCCACTGTTGTCTCTCTAGGCCAGAAGGTTTGCCTAGATATGATATATTTTGGGCAGTCTTGGAGTATGTGCTCTGCTGTCTGCGACGCCAATCCACATGTGCATATGGCTGAGTCACCAATCTTGAATTTTGTATACATGTGGTTGCGTAATCGCGCAGAATAATGACTTGCTCTGGTCTGTCCATAATGTGAGTCTCTCTATATCATGACTTTCAGTATGAGAATGGAGGTGAAGGTGGTAATGGCAGCGCTCCGATGGCTGAAGAGTAGTAGGCTACGTTTAATAGAAACTTCACGAGGACGGCTTGCATCACTCGAAAAGATGAAGATTAAGAGCATAAAATGGATCTTTTGTCCAAGACAAGCAGTTGTACAAGGAAATGAACAAGCTGACAGACTGGCTGCCATGTCTCCTGTGGCAGCGTGCTAGATTATGACAAGGTTAATATGGTAAAGATTGTCTAGAAATGAGTGGAAAGTGCAGCACAACATAGAGCCCATATCTGGACAGGCTGGTTCACTAGGGATAAACGAGAGTCTGGGTGACACTCTACACGTAAGGGAAACACTAGGTGGATGTTCATTCAGGTTGCCACTGGTACTACCAGCATGAGAACTCTTCTTTGGCGAATTAAGAAGGGGATAGAGAACATAAAGGAATGAATGTCCTCATAAATAATGATGTTGATTGTTGATCTCAAATGATATAAGTGGGTATGGAAAAAGATATGAAGTACAGACAGATAACTATCAAGAGAGGTAGAGTTGAGCTGAGAAGAGGACCACCACAATGTAGGTGGATTCAAGATGTGACAAGACAGTTTATATATGACAGCAATAGAGGCAGCAAATCTAGTTTCATCTTGTTCCATGCC
Source organism: Cepaea nemoralis (assembly GCA_014155875.1). Classification (NCBI taxonomy): domain Eukaryota; kingdom Metazoa; phylum Mollusca; class Gastropoda; order Stylommatophora; family Helicidae; genus Cepaea; species Cepaea nemoralis. The sequence goes on along the minus strand of JACEFZ010018230.1, from coordinate 30,277 downwards.
AAGAAGTGTGGGCGGTTATGTTTTGCCATTTCATGCGATCACCAGAGTCGTGGATCAGCTCAGTGTTCTTGACTCGGTCATGCCACGTGGCCAAGCCATTCAAGTATTTACTTCTCTGCCTGTCCCTTGTTCTTTTCCCTTCAGTCTTGCAATTTGTCACCAAATTCTCTAGTTTATTGCTTCTTATAGTGTCCAAAAAATGTTGACTGTCTACATCTAATTTCTCTAATCGGTTTATGATAAAGTGCACAGAATAGAGTGCGTTAAAGTGCATGGCATATACTGTGTTAAAGTAACCGATGCATAGAATATAGTGATTTAAAGAAACCACTATAGAATAGAGTGAGTTAAAGTGCATAGAATATAATGAGCTAAATTAACTGCTGCATAAAACAGAGTGAGTTAAAGTGCTTAGAATAGACCGCGGTAAATTAACCACTGCATAGAATAGAGTTAATTAAAATTCATAGAACAGAATCGGTTAAAGTGCATAGAATAGAGTGAGTTAAAGAGCGTAGAATATAATGAGTTAAAGTACACGCTGCAAAGAATAGACTGTAGAGAATAGAGTGAGTTAAAATAACTGCTGCATAAAACAGAGTGAGTTTAAGTGTAAAGAATAGAGTGAGTTAAAGTGCATAGAATAGAGTGGTTTAAAAAAACCGCTGCACAGAACAGAGTGAGTTAAAGTAACCGCTGCATAGAACAGAATGAGTTGAAGTGCTTAGAAAAGAGTGAGTTAAAGTGCATAGAATAGAATGAATTAAAGTGCGTTGAATATACTGTGTTGAAGTAACTGCTGCATAGAATAGAGTGAGTTGAAGTAACCGCTGCATATAATATAATAAGTTAAAGTGCACAGAATACAGTGAGCTAAGGTGCATAGAATATAATGAGTCAAAGTAACCGCTGCATATAGTATAGTGATTTAAAGTAACCTTTGCGTATAATATAGTGATTTAAAGTAATCGCTGCACAGAATTGATTGACTGATTTAGGAACCGACATCACGGCATTCCCATAAGCGCTCCGTCCCCACCCTCAGCAGCCAGCGAAGAGTTCCAACACCAACAGTTCCAGTAGCAATCTGATTATATGTCCGTCTCGCCTTTCCTCTGAGCGTCGGTCAGACCCCCTCGTCACTCCTCGCTGCCTCATTCTTGCCAAACGATGGTGATCCATTTGCTCCTCCGAGGTGTACACGTGCTCCCACAAGGCCGCAAACACGTCTGCCTTGTCATGCATCAATACTCCACCAAGTTTTGCCGAGCCAGCCAATCTGTCCGCCTGTTCATTCCCTAGCACACCGGCATGCCCCGGAGAAAAGATCCAGGCGATGCTTGCCACCCGTGACCTCCGAAGCGAAGCAAGCCACTCTGCACGAAGCCTGCCTGTCCTCACCCTCCTCAGCATGCTTTCTGAGTCAGTTACAATCACGATGTGTGTGTGTGTGTGTGTCGTATTCTCCATCCAGCGGAAAGCTGCACTGACTGCCTCCACCTCCATTCTTAAGTTAGATGTTGTGGTATCATATGCCAGGCTCTCCTTCACCAAACGTCGACCATTAGCCTTTGCCAAGAACCCCCAGGCACTTCTACTACCTCTCAACACCGAACCATCTGTGTAGATAATCAGCATTATCCTGAATTAGTTGCTGGATTTCCACTTCCGTGGCCCCTGCTAGCCACTCACTGCACTCCCGGCTCAATGTGATTATAACTCTGCACAAGTCTGACTGCTCCGCTGGCACTCTAACCCACTCCTCTCCTCGCCTAATGTTCTCCAAGGGGCACACCTGTCTGATCGTATCCTCCGCCTGAGCCATCCATGATTTCCCTCTTATCAGTCGCTGGCCCTTAATTGCGTCCAGCGCCTCGTGCAACGGGTGATCTGTGTCTGCAGCTACTCTGAGGTATACCTTCGCCTGCATCACCTTGAGCCTACCAGCAACACTCGGCAGACCAAGGATGTAACGCATACACACAACTGGGGTGTCTCTGGTGCATCCCAGAATGACCCGCATAGCCTCGATCTGTATGCGCTCCAATCTCACCAGCTGACTTATTGAGACAGTGAGCAGTCCTAGTCCATAATCAGTCGCTGAGAGGATCAAGTGCTGGTATAGTCTGAAAAGCTTTCTCTGCTCTATGTCCATTGCAGCCATAGTTTTAAGTGCATTGAGTCCCTTTTGAGATCTTGTCACCACCGTCTCCACGTGGTCCTTGAAGGACAGATTCCTGTCAAATGTGATTCCCAGATAGTGAGATACTTCAGTTTGTTCTCTCTGTTGACGCTTCCACCATCTATCGTGAGGCTTGGGACATCAGCTCTCACAATCCTGTTGTCCAGAGATCACCACAAAACAGCTGCCTTTTACGGGTGGATGACAGCACCCATTTCAGTGCACCAATCAATCACTTTGTCTACTGTCGCCTGTAGCTTCTGGACTGTTTGCTCCCCATCTCTCCCCTGCCTAAATGCAAGAAAATCATCTGCGAATGTTAGTATCCTTCCAACCCCTGGTGCTTCTAGGTTTGCAATGTTGCTCGTATACACGTTAAAGGGCACCGGTGAGATTGCAGATCCCTGTGGCAGTTCTGCGGTTAAAATATGTGGCTCTGAGGTCCATGCACCCAGACGGAGAGCAACCCGACGAGAATGCAGGACGGCCGCTATCCAGTTCACAAACCAGGGATTGACCCCCTTCTCTATCAGTGCGGTCATCAAAATATCATAACGAACTATATTGTACGCATCCTCGAGATCAAGCGCCGCCGCCATCGTTTCTTGTCTACTCTGGAACCCCTTATAAACGTCAAAGGCAAAAGTGGCTGCATTTGAGCAGGTATCTTTACCTGGCCTGTAGCTCCCAAGGCCTCTTGGAAGAATCTTCCCCCTTTCCAAAAACTCTTGCAGCTCGACAGCGACTATCTTCTCTGAAACCTTCCCAAATGTATTTTGAGGAGTGATGATCCTAAAGCCGCTAAGCTTTGAATGATCCTTGAATGGCTTTGGGAGAGGGATGAGATAACTGTGTACCCAATCCTGCGGTACTGATGCTGTCCTAATGCTCTGGTTAAAGTAGTCGTTCATCTCCTTCAAGTCTACATCACTCAAAGCCTTCATGTGGCCATACCTGACCCCATCAGGCCCTGGTACCGTGTCTTTTGCCTTTTTCAAAATATGTTTAACATCTTCAACCCGTATGATGTCTTCATAAGGCATATTCTTTATGGTGCCAGATAACTCCACTCTAACTGCATCCCTGATGTCCACATCATCATGATTGGTCTGCTCAAAATATCTCTGGATAAACGCCTCCCCTTTCGCTGTGTCTGTTGTCACACGCACACCATCATCTCTATAAATTGTTCCCATTATCACTGGCCGATCTTTTCTTTGTATTTGTCTGTGCAGTTCCCAGAACTTTCGCAGTGTTTTATCACCTCCAATCTCCTTCATAAAACATTCCCATTTTACTTTCTTGGCCTCTGCAGCACAGCGCTTGAAAACCTCCAACTTGTCTTTCTTGACATTTTCCGCTATGTCCACTTCCTCTCGTGAGCTTCTGTGAGTCTGTCGCACTTTCCTTAGCTGCTTCACTGCAGCTCTCTTTGCTTTCCAAGCCTGGTCTACTTCTGGGGTCCACCATGGGGACTGCAAAAAGGATTTTTAACAGCCCTGTTGCATGCCCCCTGTCTGAGGCGTCCAAGAAGGTTGTCGGTCCACTCATACCGGAAGGTCTTGCGTGCTCTCGCAGCCTTAACTTTCCTGGATTTAGAGATCAGGACTGAGCATGGCATGTGATCACTCCCATGGTCATTCAAAACAGTCCACTTTACATCAAGGAGTGATGACTGGGAGACAAGTGCCAAGTCAATAGCCGTGTCCGCATCGCCAGGCCTCATTGCCATTCTAGTCGGCCTACCATCATTTATGCAGACCACATCGGAGCCCACCATGGCATCCGCAAGGGCAATTCCCTGTCGGTTTTCTCCACTACTGTCCCAATCTCTGTTCCTCGCATTGAAGTCTCCACATATGAGTAGCCTATCACCTGGTAATTCCTCCAATTCCTTAAGCCAGTCCCAGTGTTCCTTTCTGACAAAACAGTCCACTGTAGCATATACATTTATGATGTTCCAACTTAAGTCCCCAATCTCCATTTGTATACCCTGGACCTCTCTTACACTGTGATTCCACTGGCTCAAGTTAAGTACCACATGCTTCACTCCTTCCTTCACCAGCAGACCTTGCCCATCTTCTCATCTGCCCAGTAGGGTTTATATAACTGGCGTACCCAGGGCAATGGTATTTGTCTGTATTTAATATAATGAGATAAAGTAACCATTGCATAGAATTGAGTGAGTTAAAGTGCATAGAATATAAAGAGTTATATTAATCGCTGTATCAAATAGTGTGAGTTAAAGTGCATAGAATAGAGTGAGTTAAAGTAACCGCTGCATAGAATACAGTGAGGTGAAGAAAGCGCTGTATAGAATAGAGAGAGTTACAATAACCGCTGCATAAAATATAATGAGTTAAAGTAACCGCTGCTTAGACTGTAATGAGTTAAAGTGCATAGAATAGAGTGAGTTAAAATACATGGAAGATAACGAGTTAAAGTAACCGCTGCATAACATAGAATGAGTTAAAGTGAATAGAATAGAATTGGTTAAAGTGCTTGGAATATAACGAGTTAATGAGCATAGAATTTAATGAGTTAAAATAATCACTGCATAGAAAAGAGAGCTTTAAAGTAACCGCTTAATGGAATAAAGTAAATTAAAGTGCATAGAATAGAGTGAGTTAAAGTGCACAGAATATAATGAGTTAAGTAACCACTGCACAGAATAGAGTAAGTTAAAGTAACCGCTGAATATAATATAATTAGCTAAAGTAACCGCTGCATATATTATAGTGAGTTAAAATTCATAGAATAGAGTGAATTAAAGTGCATGGAGTATAATGAGTTAAAGTATCCGCTGTATAGAATATAATGAGGTAAGGTAACCGCTGCATAGAATATAATGAGTTAAAGTGAAAAGAATATAGTGAGTTTAAATGCATGGAATATAATGAGTTAAAGTAACCACTGCATGGAATATAATGACTTAATTAACTGCTGCATAGAATGTGAGTTAAATTGAATAGAATAGAGTGAAGTAAAATGCATGGAATATAAAGAGTTAAAGTAACAGCTGCATAGACTAAAGTGAGTTAAAGTAACCGCTGGATATAAAGTAATGTATTAAAGTAACCGCTGCTTAGAATATAATGAGTTAAAATGCATAGCATAGAGTAAGTTAAAGTGCCTAGAATAGAGTGAATTAAAGTGCATAGAATAGAGTGTTTTAAAGTGCATAGAATTGAGTGATTTAAAATGCATTGAATAGAGTGAGTTAAAGTAACCACTGCATAGAATAGAGTGAGTTAAAGTAACCGCTGTATAGAACAGAGTGAGTTTAAGTAACCTCTGTATAGAATAGATTGAGTTAAAGTAACCGGTGCATAGAATAGTGTGAGTTAAATTAACAGCTGCATAGAATATAATGAAATAAATTAATCGATGCATAGAATCTAATGAGTTAAAGTAACTGATGTATGGTGTAGGGTTAGTTAAAGTAACCACTGCATATAACATAATAAGGTGAAGTAAAAGTTGTATAGAATAGAGTGGGTTAAAGTAACCGCTGTATAGAATATAATGACGTAAAATAACCGCTGCATAGAGTAGAGTAAGTTAAAATAACTGCTGCATGGAATAAAGTGAGTTAAAGTAACCGCTGCATAGAATAGAGTGAGTTAAAGTTACCGCTAATAGAATATAATGAGTTACAGTAACTGCTTGCTATAGAATAGAGAGTTAAAGTAAACCCCTGCATAGAATAGAGTGACGCCCGAGTGTTGCCGGGGCCCATTCGGGGGAGCAAAGAATAGTAACACTGTTGCCTACCATGCATGTCGTAAGAGTCGACTAAGGAGGTTATGGTTCCGTCGCCCTGCTACTAAGTGAGTGCGTGGAGCGACGCTGTGAGGTGTGAATTTCGCACGGAATGCTTTTACATCTGTCCGCGGTTGTTTGTAGCGTGAACTGCATGTTCGGAACGATGGCGGCCGACTGTTGCTGGATTGACTGTTTTGCCTTTTCGGTTCACGAGTGCATTTTTCAGGAGACCCCTAGGTGTCGTCGCTGAAGCTGCGGAGTTCATGCTTTGTGCGGCGCTTTCGGCGTGTCGCCCTGCGGACGGTGACCGAGCCATATGGGATGAAACCTGGGTCAATGAAGTCTTTCTAGTGACTGCCGTTTCCATCGACGATGAACTGTATTTTCCGTGGAAGACTTTTGTGTTGGCATTTTGGCGGCGGCATTATGCACAGTGTACGTGTCCAGGCTGTTGGCTTGCCGATACTCCTGTCTATTCCATTGTTCACATAGGGCAGAGTGGAGCGTTTTGTGTGATATTCACTGGCACATGAACGGAGCAATATGGGGACGACCCGTTGCCGTGAAGTTGGAACCGCGACTAACTAACTAACTAGAAAAGAGTGAGTTCAAGTGCATGGAATATAATAAGTCAAAGTAACAGCTGCAATGACCCCAAGAACTATACCGACGGTAGCACAGCTACTCGTAATGATCCCCGTGTCGGACAGGTCAAAGGAAAGGAACCAGACCAAGAGAGACACACATCTGCTGCCTTGTAGGTAGACTGGGGACAGTCAAAGGCTAGGGAAGGACCACCCGAAAAAAGTTTGTCGAAATCTGATGTACTGAGCCACAGGCTTGATAAAGTAATCAGTAATCAGTAATCAATCCATAATGTCACAGATTAAAATTAATCAGTATGGTGCTAATCCCGTGAAGTCCCATCAGGAGGTGATAGTGCGGTCCTCCACTTCCTCTGTGCTGTGGAGTCAAGGCACAGAGGAGTAGGTTGAGAGCTACTGACCAAACACCCTGGACACTCAACATACTACAGTGGAATGCTGAAGGAGTTCTAACATGAAAGTCCCCCTAACAAATCGTCTTCATAAAGATAGAATAGATGTGGCATGCATTCAATCACAGATTCTCAGTCAGAGGATATCAGGCCACACGTTTCGACCATGAAGGACACAAAGGAGGAGTTCTAATACTTACACGAAACACAATACCTTGCAGTGAAGTATCTGTGACCTCTGACAAAAAAAAACGGAAATTATAGGTGTTGATATAATGATAAAGAACGTGAAAATAAGAATTTACGATCTGTATAGCCCAGCAGATAAGGACCTTAAACTTTCAAACATGAAAATAACTGACACGAACTGCATTATTGTCGGAGACTTTAATAGCCGTTCAGAAAGATGGGGATATCTAGATGCTGACAACAGAGGAGATGAAGTGGAGGATTGGGAAATAGACTCAAATCTCCATCTACTCAACAGAGCAAACGACACATCAAGCTTCTACTCTAGAAGATGGTTTACCGCTTTTACTGCAGACTTAGCTTTCTGCAAAGGAGACATCCTCAACAAAAATGTTCTTGACCAATTAGCAGGTAGTGACCACAGGCACATCAAGCTAGTAAGAATTGAATGTGGAGTATGTTCCACAGGAGCAAAAGCTTTTGCCTCGCTGGAATTACAAACGAGCTGATTGGGACATATTTGCCATACTAACAGACAAATATTGTGTAAACATAAATACACGACATGGCAACATGAAACAAATGGTGGAAGGTCTTAATTAAGTTGCATGTCCTTCACAGGACGTAGCAGTTAACCCCAGAATTTTCGCTGTTCGTCAATCCCGGGCAAATTTTACGTTCAGTAGTTTGCCATTGCTTTCTGAACGACCGGCTCCTATACCTTTTACGAAAAAACCAGCACCGCTGTGTTTCGAACCCGGGTATACGGGCTCACAAACCGCGTTCGCAAGCCCTTAGCCACAGAGCCTACACAAAGCAATAATACAGGCTGCCACTGAGTCTATTCCAAGTGGAGCGAGGAAAAATTACAAACCATACTGTACTGGAGAACTACACATTTTGGAGGACAAAGTTGATGATGCCTGGAAGACAGCAGAGAGAGAACAAACAACTGAAGCGAACATCTCTCTTAAAGCCATCTCAGCAAAATATAAAAGGAAAGTAAATCAAACAACAAGAGATTGTTGGAATGGAAAAAACAGAAAATCCGAACATTTGACAGGGATGGAAACAAACTAATGGAAACTATTGAGAGCCATGACCAATGAAGGACCAGAAACAAACAAATAACAATTAAACAAGGAAATGCCTTGCTTACATGTAAAAAGGCTGCAAATGCACTAATGTAACACTATGCTAGTGCAAACCACATTTATATTACAACCGAACAGAAGAAAGCAATCAAAGATAAACAGACACATCATAGTAATACAGAGACAGCAGCAGAATATATGATGGCAAATCTAAAAATTGAAGAAATGGAACAGGCAATGAATATCCCTAAACAAGAAGAAATCACCAGGAAATGATGGAATCACAAATGAAATGCTATAGGACTAGGTACTGTTGTTTGTCCATCAAGAATGATGATGACCATTCATGTCATCCAATGGGGTTGAAAGTATGGAGCCGTGAGTTCTAATATGGCTGATAAGGCCTATTTTGGCTAGAAATGTTCTTTGATAATGTGGGCAAAGAATGCTTGACGTTCCAGGAGGAGGATTTCCTGCAGTGGTTTTTCTGTCCAGCCTTTTCTTCACAGCTCTTGCAGTACTTGTGCTTCACAAGTGACTGCACCCTTATGTAATGATGTACGCCACGAATTACGGTCTTTAGCAGCAGTCCCCCAGGTGTCAAGATGAATTCCAAAAGCTTTCAGTGGATTTTCAGTGTCGTTAAAGCATTTCCTCTGGCCGCCTTGAGAGAGTTTACCACAACGCAGCTCGCCGTAAAAAACAATTGTTTTAGGGAGCCTGTGATCTGGCATACGAGGTTAAGTGACCAGCCCAGCGAATCTGATTTTTCATTAGTAGAGTGTGGATACTGGGCATGGACGCTTTTTCTAGAACTTCAGTGTCTGAGATCTTGTCTTGCCATTTAATCTTCAATAACTTCCTAAGGCGGACTGTGATAAAGCAGTCCAGGTTTCACAAGCATATAGCAGTGTGGATAATACAACTGCTTTATAGACTTTTAGCTTTGTTTGCAGGCTTATTCCATTTCTGTCCCATACATTCTTGTACAGTCTGCCAAAGGCCGCACTGGCCTTGGAGATTCTTGCATTCACTTCGTCGTCAATTGTGGCAGCTTGTGACACATTGCTGCCATGATAGGTGAATTTGTCCATAATACTTAGTCTTTGACCTTTCACCTTGATATGCCGCACGGTGTGATTATTCCCTGGAGCTGACTGGTACATAACTACAGTCTTCTCCAAGTTGATAATGAGCCCACAGTTGGCACAGGCATATGAGAAAACTGAAACGTGTTGCATATCTGCCTCTGAGTTGGTATATAGAGCGCAACCATCAGCAAACAGCAGTTCCTTGACGGTGTCGCTTGTTAGTTTTGGTTTTGGCTTTCAGCCTTCTGAGATTTAACAACTTTCCATCCATGCAGTAGTTGATGTCTATTCCAATGTCATTGTTCTCGAAGGCATTCGTCAGCACAGCTGAAAATATGAGGCTGAACAGTGTTGGTGCCAGGATACATCCTTGCTTCACTCCATTGGTGACAGGAAAGGGCTCAGACAGTCCACCATTTTCCTGTGCTCTTGACTGCATACCTGTCACATAACATCTTGGAATGTCGATCGATGACAAAATGTTGCGCCAAATGTCTACCACAAAGCCGGCAATTCTTTAATGTGTTGTTGATCGAGGAAAAACTGTCGCGCCATACGTCGGCTGGCGGCAGCCATACGTCGGCTGGCGGCAGCCATCCTTTGAAGTTGTAGACGGATTGTCTGGGTAAAAGTCGGCAGGATCTTTTGTTGTGGGAACAAGAATTCTCTAGATCACAGGCCGGCAAGACTTTTTGAAGTGCCGGGACAGGTCCCCAGATGAAAGCGGAATAGACGGCGGGTTGTTTCCACCCAGTCTAAACAGGAGAGAGCAAAATAGATTCTAGACTGCCTAGTGTCTAGACAGTTTTGTGACGTCACTCAGACCCAGTATTAAACCAGTTGAGGTAAACAACTTTGGGGTTAGTCGACCAAAAGTTGTGAAGCGCTACGGACGTGTGCAATATTCTTAGTTTGCTTCTAGAGAGAGAGACTATAGTGTCTAATGTTGATTTGCATCGGCGGACATTTAACCATTGTGTTATTCAATAGTCTCAATTTTCAAACCGGAATACATATATGGTAATTAAGAAAATAAACTAACATTAGATTATTCTTAGGAATCGAGTGTAGTAATGTGCGTGGATAACGTATTATAAGAGCGTCGGCAACAGTAGCCTATCGCGTAGCTTAAACTAGCTGGTGTGAGATATCATTTAACTCAGTGAGTTAAGGGCAATGTAGTGGGATGATATTTAGGGAGATTGAGGATGGTTGGGGGGATGAAGGAAATGTCAAATGGTAGGATCTTCCAGTAGGGCATCTGCTGGGTTTCTGCCCTTTTCCTTTAGTCTTTCCTTGTCTTACCATGACTCAGACCGATGTGATGAGCTCCTCGGCCTTATGACAGAGTTTGGTTCTCTGTTATATTTCTGAGTGCGGCCGGTGGCCTACACTCACCTAATAAAGGTTGGAATCGGGTTGCTCTCACCAGGTGTGTTCTCTCTTCAACAGGTTCCACCATAGTTACCACCAGCTGGAAGAAAAGTCATGGCTCGAGTATTGAAGGCAGAGTTTACTGAGAGGCTTTTGCACTGGGCCCATAACTCAGAGGGTCTGCAGGAACCTGGCCTCTGCTGAGCAGGAAACGATGATAATATAAGAGTGTTTCCTAGGTGATAGGTTACATCACATTAAAATCAAGACACTGACAATAACACCTGTACCAGGAACATTAGTAGATCTAGATTCCTGGAAACTTAACAGTATATGTTACAATTGGTGAATTCCTATCATTACCAATTAACAGTATGTGTTACAATTGGTGAATTCCAATCATTACCGATTAACTGTGTGTGTTACATTTTGGGAATTCCTATGAACAGTAAAATACTAACATTGGGTTTTTTTTCCCCAAAGTGACAGTAACATTAATTTTAGGATTCTTTGATCCCAGAACTTTTATGAAAGAGTATTTACACTGTGTGTGTTAGATTGATGATCAATATTGGACTGTTTCCACTATTGATGACCAAGCATCCGGACTGTTCAGGAGCTATCGGAGGAAGTCGACACTTGGCCTGAGAGACACATCATTTGGGTGAGGTTTTCTGTCCATCATATATGGTGCTGTTGTGTGGCCAGTACAGTGAGGAAACAGACTTTGCTCCTGAGCTATTCGGTCTGACTCTACATACACGTTAGATTATACGACAGACATTCTACACATACACTTGGCACACACCTGACACTTTTCTTTATTAAATTGTTTTGTCAGTTTAAAAAAAAAAACTAGTGTTGTGTGAGTATGTTTTGGAAAAAGAATGAGAGGGGGCATGGTCCATTGGTAAGAGAGAGAGAGAGAGAGAGAGAGAGAGAGAGAGAGAGAGAGAGAGAGAGAGAGAGAGAGAGAGAGAGAGGGGGGGGATCCAGGGACTGACGGGGTGTTGTGGACAGAAAGCTGGGAGATTCTCAGGATAAGGATTTGGGGTTAAAAGGATTGTCGGTGTTGATTCCCCTCACCCCAGGGACGACACTTATATAAAATACGACAATACCATCATGAAATAGCCGAACTGTTTGGACAAACTTTTGTGGACAGCCATATTTCGCCATAATCTTCCACAGTCCTGCTCTGCTGACTGTATCAAAAGCCTTGGTAAGGTCAATGAAAGTGGAGAACATTTCGCAGTTCTGTTCCTGACATTTCTCTTACAGCTGCCTTGCAGCGAAAATCATGACAACAGTTCCTCGTTCTTTTCTGAAGTCACATTGACACTCAGGAAGAAGACCTTGATCGAGATGGGCCGTGAGACGATTGAGAAGAATTCTGGCGAATATCTTCCCTGCGATTGAGAGGTAGGAGATGCCTCGGTAGTTGTCACAGGATTGGCGGTTTCCTTTACGTTTGTAAAGGTGGACTGTTGACGCGTCCTTGAAATTTTGTGGCATGGTCTCGTTCACCCATATGTTTGTAAAGACTTGGTGAAGCTGCTCTATTAGGACCGGCCCACCTGTCTTGTATATCTCTGCTGGGATGGAGTCAGGACCAAGCGCCTTTCCACTGGAAAGTTGCTGGATGGCTTTGTTTAATTCCACTATTGTTGGCAGGTCATCAAGTGTATCATTAGTGGCAACTTGAGGAAGGCAGTTGATGGTTTCATCATCGAAGAAGGAAGTTGCATTTAAGATGTTGCTGAAATGCTCTGCCCCGCGTTGGAGGATTTCTTTCTTATCGGTGACCAATGATCCCCCATCTGCACTGAGGAGGGGAACTATGCCTGGTGATGTAGGACCATAGACCGCTTTCAGTGAGTCGTAGAAGTTTTTCATATCATGTCTGTCAGCAAAGCCTTGAATTTCATCAGCTTTGCTGCTCAGCCATGAGTCCCGCATGTGCCGAAGTTTCTGCTGCACTATTCACTGAATGTTAATGAAGGCATTTTTTTAATGTTGACTTCGGGTCATTCAAATGTGCCTTGAGAAGAAGATCTTTCTCGGCCAGCAATTGGTTGATGTCTTCAGAATTTTCATCAAACCAGTCTTTATGCTTGGGGTGTGTGTGGGGGGGGGGGGCCTGGGCGGGACTCTGGATCTCCATAGCAGTGTTGTAAATCATGTCCTTTAGTGCTCTCCACTCTGTTTCCGCTTCCTGTTTAGCTGCAGCATTTGGTGTGAACCGGTCTACCAGCAAGTTTTAAAACGACAGCTGCATTTTTTATATTTTTGCTGTTAAGGCGGGTGACATATTGTTTTTTTTTTTTTATTATTGCATTTTTACCCTTTGAGGACGCCGTAGTAGTTCATGTGCATATTTATTTTCGAGACAATGAGACGATGGTCTGTCCAACATTCGGCACCATACATGGATTTTGTCACCCGAACATCTTGTCTGTCAGTCCTCCTGACGATGACATAGTCAATGAGGAGCCAGTGTTTCGAGCGAGGGTGCATCTGCATCCACGATGTCCTATTCCTCACGGGAAGACGTAAAATTGTGTTGGTAATCAGGAGACCGTGTTCGGCACATGTCTGAAGGAGAAGGAGCCGATTGCTGTTACAATGTCCGACTCCGTACTTTCCAATGATGCTACTCCAAGAGGCGGTGTCCTTGCTTACTCTGGCATTGAAGTCCCCAAGGAGTAAAAGTTTGTCTCCTTTGGGAACAGATGTTAATACGTTGTGCAGGTCTTAATAGAACTTGTGTTTGACGTCAACTTCATTTGTCATGGTTGGTGCGTAGACACTCACTCAGCAGAGTTACCTTAATAGTCATAAGCCTGTCATTTATAGCCTTCGGAAATTCAGCTAGTTTGCCAACTTAATGGCAAATCCTACACCACCGGCTTGGAGTCTTTCCTCACTTTTCCTTCCTCTCCAGAAAAATGTGTAGCCGGCACCTACTTCACAGATTTTGCAAGTCGTGTCTCGCTCAAGGCTGCAATGTCGATGTTGTACCTGCCCAGCTCTCTCCCAGTCAGTGCTGTTCGTCTCTCTGGGCCCGACGCGCCGTCTCTATCAAGTAGGGTAGCGTACATTCCAAGTTCCAATTGTCAAGGGAATATGGTTAGCTCTTTTAGCTGTACCTGTTTTTACTTTGTTTGTATGTCGACTTCAGTATAGGGTACCCACCAACCGCGGTTAGCTGGTTAGGTAATGATAGAACAGACAATGTTTAGGGCACCTTTTCTAGCCCTTTCCTCATGCTATGGAGGTGAACAGTGCTTTCCTATAGAGGGCTGCTCAATCACTCAGGGCGCTGCCAAATTCCTCTGCTGCTCCGGTCAAGTGGAAGACGACTATATGGCCTGAGCCGCCTATGTGCAGGTCTGCGACTACGGCTGCTAGCGTACCCACGCCTGCCGCTTCTCCGCTCGTCCATCGCCACAGAGCTTGAAGGTGATATATGAAGTTGGATGAAGAATGACTTGCGCCATAAATTGGATTAAAGTGAGGAGAGTTGCGCAATTCGTCGACCTCACTCTCTCACCTGAGTCCATCTGAGTCTAGTGGCAAGACAAGTCAAGACGACTGGAAACGAACACAGGTGCAGTGGATGACCAGAGCGTTCTACGTGCCTTACCGTGCTCATTACGTTCAAAACGCTTTGCACTTAAACGCCGTCATGCCCGTTGAATCATCAGTGATTTCATCAACGCAGTCTGCCGAATCCTGTCTTCACATGCTGGGTAGGCATACTCTAGTTTACCGCTTGGTTTGACACCAATCGGCTACCCACGCCTTGTTTAGCCAGTCTCTTCACAGCAGTTGCCCAGGGAAGTAGCCGCTGTCGCATACTGACAGCTACTATCATACACCTCACCATACACACAAACTAGGTACTAAAGCAAACAAGAAACTACTAGCAGTCCTACATTACAGCTGGAAGAAGGGAATAGTCCCACAGGCATTGAAGGAAGCTATACTAATACCAGTCCCAAAGAAAAGACCTGGAAGAACCAAATGGCTATCAACCTATTAGTCTACTTAGCTGTGGATGAAAATTAATGAAACGCATTATCAATGGCAGGCTAACGTGGCATTTGGAAGAAAATAGAGGATGCCTTCCGAGAGAAAAAGCGCACATTAGTGGTCAGGATAGATTTAGAAAATGAATTTGATAAAGTATGGAAGGAAGGACTGACAGTAAAACTGCAAAGAATGCATGTTTGTGAGAAAATGTACAAATGGATCAGCAACTACCTTGAGAACAAAACTGCCAGGACAAAAGTACAAGGACAAACCAGCAAAAAGATGCTGTTGGAGCACGGTGTCCCCCAAGGAGGAGTTCTTTCACCAACATTATTCCTAGCATATATAAATGACATCACGGAAAATTTTCCAGCCAGAGTACACGCATCCTGCTTTGCAGATGACCTAGCCATATGGACATCTGAAGAATATATTAGTACAGCTAACAGCAGAATACAGCAAGCCTTATTAGCGCTAGAGGACTGGTCAAAATCATGGCTAGTGAAGATAAGTGAGGAGAAAACAATATGCACAGTGTTCTCCCTCTCAAATAAAAATCAGCACCCTAAGCTGGTGTTGAATGGAAAAATATTGCGCCATGAATAAAATCCAAACTATCTAGGAGTCACCTTTGATAGTCGCCTGACATGGAAGATACAGGTTGAGAAAAATTAAACAAGAGCAAGGCAAAGAATGGCAATCATGAAAAAGCTTGCTGTTACAACGTGGAGAGCAGATGAGAAAGTTCTCAAGAAGTTATACATTGGACGGGTGAGGCCAGTCCTGGAATATGGCATCGCAGCTTGGGCAATAGCAGCTAAGTCAAATTTTAACAAAATAAGTAGCGTAAAAAATCAAGGAATGCGGATCATAACTGGAAGCCTGAAGACAACGCCTATTAATGAACTAGAAAAGATCACTTGTTTACAACCAATGCAGGATAGAAGAGATAGTAGAGCCCAGCAACAAGCATAAAAAGTTTGAAGATATACAGACCACCCCATATATAAAAGGTTTAATTGTTTTGGAAAGGGGAGACTGAAGCGTAACAATTTTATAGAAACAGCAAAACGATAGATTAGGGCAGATCCTATACTTAACATATCAACAGTCAAACCCATTTACAATGCACACAAGTTCCCAGCTTGGAGACAGTAGCAACTGCCTGAGATGATAGTGTCGTGTCCTCCTTTACAGTGTCGTCCCTGGAGTGAAGAGAGCCGACACCCACATTATAATATTTTCCTCCTTTTTAATATTCTGGAGAATCCACCAGCTTCCGTCCAACACACTCCATCAGCCCGTGGACACCTTTTCCTGTCACTCTCTCACTGTCGTACTATGCCCCTCTCATACTTCCCAACGCAACATACTCAACAACTCTTGCTTCTAGAAATTAATAAAGATTAATTTATTAAAAGTAAAGTGTAACGTGTATGAGACGTGTATGCGAAGAAAATGTGTGACGTGTTCTATAAAGTGTGTAGAATCGGACTCTCAGACAACAACCCAGTCAGCTGATCCCAGCAAAGATAGACCACAGCACGTTACGTCAGAACATGTACATCTCACCCAGTGCCGAAACCATCTTGCCGGATACTGCTTTGCCTCTGTAGACCTCTGGTAATCCAATTTCATGATCATCCGAAATAGACACCGGTGGTATTAACAGTTAATCATGGACCGGTTGCACCCTACACAATGTCCGTTCCTATCGTTCCTTAAAAAAAACTGCTCAAGTCCTTTGTAGTGTGTACACAGTCATTAATGATAATTGTTAATGTGAATGATCCTCACTCGTGTCTATCTAGCCTCACGTATAATGTCTTGTGTTCTATTACACGAGATTATATAACACTAGTAACTATTAGACTGTTCTCATTAGTTACTACTGTCTGATGCTGTGTGGTGCATCAGTAATCATCACTATCTTTGGTGAATCAACTTCCTCCTAGCTTTAGTTACGTTCTGTATGCAACTTTATTGATTGTTGAACTGGTGTTCTTCCGAATTGGATTTGAACTTTTCCTAAAAACTTGTTGAGTTTCCTTGGATCTGGTAGGGAACCTAGGATAGAAACAACACATCAGGTGATAGTACTAGTCACTGATCCTTTCGGCTGTGTGTAAGCCTATCGCCTTGCTTAATGATCTTTAGCTAACTAGACTTAGTCATAGAGCGATTAGCTACCCACCTAGAGCCGAATCAGGCTATGACAAAGAAAAAATCAGCAACAGAATGCGGAACCCCCGCCCACCAGGGACACCTACGGGAAGATCCCAATTATCCCTCATTACTTCAATTCTCAACTAGTAAAGCTTATCAACACTTCACTAATCTATTCTTAACTAGCAGAGTTAATATCACTATTCTACTCTAACTAGTTCCACTAACAGTGCTAATCATCACACTATAGTTTAACAAGGCCACAGTCTATATAATTAGAACTAATATTATAATCGGTTATACCTTAAATGGCACTACTGCAGTCCTATCAATCATATCTACATCTGCCATTATAGGCACGTGTAAAATTAAGTCACTAATTAACACACGGTAGATATTATTTCCACTAAGCACTGCAGTGCCCTGGCACTCCGACTAGAGCATTTTCAAGTCCCCCTAGTTGGTCCCAACTCGGGTTTATATGGCAAACTACCAAAGTTGACCACGTGACGTTATCCTTTATGCCCCACACAGGTGGCACAGTGGCAGATCATCCCCCGTCAGGGATCCATCCTCCCTGGCTCCATTAATGTTAGATCTGTCATCACTGCTTTAGATTCCCAAAACAAGCAGCGAGTTCCTGTATACCCCCAACAACAGTTGCAAATAACCCCGTCAATCTACTCGATGTTCCGGAAACCCAGAATTGACATATGTACTGTTACTTCCGTGCTATGTACTTCCGTTTTCCCTCTGATATGTTTATGACTTGTCAAAGTGATATATGATTCAGCGCACTCACTTCCTCCTCACTCACCACCAAATGTGTATATGGGCTGACCCCACTGCTTCCATTTGTATTCAAATGTTGACAAACTGCCACGGCGCTGCCGGGATCTGTCTCCATCACCACCAAATGTTCCAACTCCGTTAGAGATGTACACGTGCAGCTACAAATATTGTCCTGGGATTTTGACATCCCCTTTGTTTTTTCCAGTTAGTAAAAATAGTTGTCGCTGGCAGATCGTCCGCTTAATCAGAAAATCCTCTATAATAATCAACTGGTTAAACACACGGTTTTATTTTGTGACAGATAGGAAACATTCTTGGTATTGAGAAAAATAACACACGGAATGAAACAGAAAGAAGAAAATTGCCCTAAACTACATAAATGAACATTACCAAAGTGGCAATTGGACCCATGCATATACAGATGGATCAGCCAAAAATTTAATAGAGAATGGAGGAGGAGAACTTCTTCTAAATGTAAAAATTGGAGTGTAAAAAGCAGCACAGTTAGTGACAACTGGAAAATTTTCAAATAACTTCAAAGCAGAGGTAGAGGCTTTGAAAACTGCAGCAGAAATGCTCTTGATGGAGGAAAACAAAGAGAAGCAAATAGCTAGCTTCATAGATGCAAAGTCAGCTGTCTCAATACTGAAGACCAATAACAGCACAGAACTAGCTGACCTAAGAGCAGCACTCCATGGTCTATGCCAGAAATAAAAAAAAGTTGTAATACAGTGGATCCCATCACATTGCAGTATACCTGGTCTCAAGATGTTCTTAATGAGAACCAAGTGAGATGGTCGTTGCCTAGGTTACAATGCTCCTTGTATGTCACTACGGAGTGTAAGTTGAGCTAGCCACCTGTCTCACAATACAACTCACCCCCGCAATACACATCCGCCAGTCAGTGAACAAGATTGAGTTGGCGCACATAATCTTTTAATGCAGACGGAACACGGAAACACGTAACATCTTTCTATATCCAGAAAGAATATAATCCACAGAATATATATATATATATATATATATATATATATATATATATATATATATATATATATATATATATATATATATATATATATAATATATATATATATATATATATATATATATATATATATATCCTCCTCACAACTTAATCAGCACACAGTCACTGCCTTCTTCAAGGCCATGCTGACTCTCAAATTTCACTAAGACAGTTATCCAGCTACTATCCAAGGCCTGGACCTCACACCATACAACCCACACACTGGGTCTAAGTCTCTGCTAACTATCCGACCCTCTCTAGGGCTAGGCTTCAATACACTAGGTCTGCTGATAACCTGGGCTCAGTCTTTAATCCTTAGTCTCAGAATTGCCATCACTGAAAACCCACAGGGCAGAGTTCTATCACTAACTCCCCTATCATTCACTTTGCAGACCACGGACCTACACTTCTCTGGTCCTGACACTCAACTGTCCAAAGCGACCCGACCCTCAGTCGGTCTCAGCTTCAACTGCCCCACGTCAATGTTTTTCACTGTCTTTTTAACCCTTCTTGCAGCCCCTCCCCAGGCTTCACACAACACTACTCCCCAGCCTAACAACTGTCTCTCTCCCTCATCCATACTATCGAGCTGAAAACCCCTTCACACCCCTTAACTCACTGTCTCCAACTTTCGTCTATTCTTTCTCATGCCCGGTCACTTGTTTATGTACTAGCAAGGTCACTCTCCTTAATGTCAGTGAACCCAAGCATATGTCACCTGGCAATGAAGAGGCTGACAGACTAGCAAAAGAGTGCGGACGACTACCTCAGTCTGACATAGACATAACCTATAATGAGGCAAAGAGGTTTATAAAAAAGCAATTATAGAACCAATTGGGAATCAGAGTATCCAGGCCACATGAAAGATGATGCATATTACAAATTCGACCGAAGTGAACAAGTAGAAATCTTCAGACTCCGCACAGGACATAACAGGCTGAATTACGACTTGTTCAATAAACTAAAGATAGGAGATACCGATGAATGTAACTGCGGAACTGGTAAAATGACAGCTAGACATTTGCTGCAGGAGTGCCCAATATATGCAGAACAGAGAAAGATATTTTGGCGCACACCTGCTTCAATTTGAGGACAGCTCTATGGAGATATCAACAAGCTCAAGTTTACTGAAGCTTACTTTGACTACATTTGGGTTGACATCTGAAGGTGCAAGAAGAAGTACTTAGACTGCCACACTTCATACCACAGGTATGTCGGTAGCAAAAGAGTTCCAGAGGCATGAAATGGAATATTGCTAGGCTAGCAAATCCATTACGTAGAAAGACCGAATCAAAAGCTCATTGTGAGGGCGTCATCAAAGGTGGAGAAAGCGTCCCAGTGGCACGAAATTGAATATTCTTTGGATAGCAAATCCATTAAGTGGAAAGTCCGAAGCAAAAGCTCATTGTGTGGGCGTCATCAAAGATGGAAAAACATGTCCTAGTGGCATGAAAAGGAATATTGCTTGGAGAGCAAATCCATTATGTGGAAAGCCCGAATCGAAAGCTCATTGTGTGGATGTCATCTGCAGGCTGCATTCTTATGGTTTCCGGAGGAGCAGCATGTGGTGATCTGAGGGCCCAATATACGGAAGTGAGGTTAAGCAACCTGTGGTGATCTGAGGGCCCAATATACGGAAGTGAGCCTTAGCAGCCATGTGCAGGACGTGACGATTCCTTGGGTGAGCCCAGTACCAGAGCGCTGTGTGTCGGCTCTGCAATTAAGGAACCCACTTTGGATGGAGGGAAATGCCCATGGTCTGCCCCTGCCTTCCCTTGAGGGATGACCGGGATGTCTTCGGCTGCTCTAAATTGGCAAAATGGGATGGGGGTAACACCACAACAGTGAGAGTCAAATGTCCTATGAAACCCCGGAAATGTTAACCCGATCAACAAATACCCGCAGAAGTCGGGTGTGTCGGCCTAACGGCACAAGAACGCAGCTCTGCTGTATACAGGCACAGCGCAATCACGGCCGAAATAAACTCTCCGGGTGAACGTAGAAGAGGAAAAACAAGAAGAAGAAGAAGAAGAAGAAGAAGAAGAAGAAGAAGAAGAAGAAGAAGAAGAAGAAGAAGAAGAAGAAGAAGAAGAAGAAGAAGAAGAAGAAGAAGAAGGAGGAGGAGGAGGAGAAGAAGAAGTAGAAGAAGAGTGAGTTAACGTACATAGAATATAGAGAATTAAATTAAACGCTGCATAGTTTACATTGAATTAAAGAAACTGTTGCATAGAATTGAATTGAATTGAATTGAACTTTATTTTAAAAGGGTTACAAATTGGGCACGTAGGCCCATCTTACATTCCGCCCTTTCAATCACTCATCGTTCGTTCATCAGCAGTGCATGATACATTCACATAGGAAATAAAACATTGTCAAATGAATGTTGTAAGCAAAAACAATGCATATTATCATGCTATGTAACACATCCCACTCACACACACACACACACACACACACACACACACACACACACACACACCCCGCACCAAACCACACACACATCCTTCACCGACTCACACATCGCCCACCCATACCCACACATCTCCCAACCACTACACGTCCCCCACCCACCACACATCCCCAGCCAATGCAGACATCTCGCACCCACTAACACACACACATCCCTCACCCTCACACATCTCCCCACGCACTTACACATACCCCAACTCACACACACTAACTCACACACACACATGCTCCACCCACCCACCCACACACCCCCAACCACAAACCCATACCCCTCCCAAACACACATCCCACACCAAACCCACACACCCATCACTCACCCATTCACATATCACCCACCCATAACCACACATCTTCCCATTCACACACACACATCCCCACACACACAGTTCCCCACGCATTTACACACTTCACATCCAACCACACACCCCACCAACCACACATACATCCCCCACCCACACACACATCCCCCAGCCACACACATTAGCCCACCGACACACACATCCCCCACGCATACATAGATCTCTTACAAACCCTACACACGCCCCAACACACCCACCGACACATCCCCACCTACCAAAGCCCACACAACCCCCATTCGCCAACACCCACATACACAACTATCTACCCACACCCATACAAACACACCAAACCAAACACATCTCCCTCCCCCACAACACTCACTCACCCACATATTCCCCACCCACACACGCCTCATCCATACACACATCCCTACACCCACCTCCCCACCCATCCACTCATCTACTCCCCCACCCACACATCCCCCACCAACTCACACATCACACACGCACCCACACCTCCCGACCCAACCACTCACACACCCCCACCATACATCTCAAACCTGCACAATCTCTTCACCCACACATATATATCACCGCACACACATCCCACACACTCACACACATCCCACACACTCACACACATCCCACACACTCACACACATCCCCCACTCACACACACTTCTCCCATTCTCCCACACACATCTCCAACACATATCTCCCACCAACATCCACACACATCTCCCACCCACACATCCTCACAATCCACACATACACTCCCCATCCACACATTCCCCCACTCACACCCACCCCGACCCACACACATCCACCACCCAGACACACATCATCCTCCCCCCTCACTCACCTTCCCCATCCATATAACATCAGTTACATCCATTCAACAATACATACACACATCCCCCACACCTCCCTACACACATTCCCACACACCCATACACATACCCCCACCAAAACATCCACAAACCGTCACCCACCAATACCCACCCACTCATATACAAATCCCTCACCCGCACACACATCCCCCACGAACCCACATACATCCCCACCCAGACATATACCTCGTCTACACACATACCGCACACACATCCCCCACCAACCCACATACATCCCCACCCAGACACATACCTCATCCACACACATACTCCGCCACCCACACATCTCCCCACCGACCCACACCTCCCCCAACCACCCACCGACCCACACACATCCCCCACCCACACACATCTCAAACCCACACACACATCCATCCCACAAACATACCCTCACCCACAAACAAATCCCCCAACCCAAACACAATCCTCACATCAAGACACATGCATGATGCTTCATATAATCACTGAAGCTAATGTGAACAAACTCCCACACTTTAAACACACATATATACTGACTATTATCGTGAAAATTTTCACACAAATGTAAAAAATGCAAAACAAATTATGCACATATATTGTGTAACGTAAAAAATAGTCATGCGATTCAATAATTTGATTCCTAAAATTGACATAAACATGATGGAATAAGCAGTGCACACATTTTTGTCAGTAATGTTAAAAAATCAAGTGGCAGTAAAAATGATAATATGAATGGTGAGTATACATTAAAAAAAACATGGAATAGCGCGTCAGGGGGATGTGTGCGTGTGAGGGGATTATGTGTGGTTGGTGGTGTGTGTGGTTGGATGTGAAGTGTAAGGATGCGTGGGGAAATGTATGTGTGGGGATGCGTGTGTGAATGGGAAAATGTGTGGGTATTGGTGGGTGATATGTGAATGGGTGAGTGATTGGTGTGTGGGTTGTTGCGGGATAATCGTCAGTGGATATGTGTGAGTAAAGTGTGGGAGTTTGTTCACATTAGCTTCAGTGATTATGTGAAGCATCATGGATGTGTCTTGATGTGACAGGATTGTGTTTGGGTTAGGGGATTTGTTTGTGGGTGGGGTATGTTTGTGGGGGGGGGGGGGGGGTGTATGGTTTGGAGATGAGTGTGGTTGGGGGATTGTGGGTCGGTGGGTGGTTGGGTGGGTGGGTCGGGGAATATGTGTGTGTGGATGAGGTATGTGTCTGGGTGAAGATGTGTGTGGGTTGGTGGGGGGTGTATGTGTGTGGGTGAGGGATGTGTGTATGGGTGGTGAGTATTGGTGGGTGAGGGTATGTGGATGTTTTCGTGAGGGTTTGTGTATGGGTGTATGGGGATGTGTGTAGGGGGAGTGTGGTGATGTGTGTATGGATTGGGGAATGGATGTAACTGATGTGTATATGGATGGGGAAGTTGAGTGTGGGTGGAGGATGCGTGTGTGTGGGTGGAGGATGTGTGTGTGGGTCGGTGTGGGTGTGTGGGGGGGGGGGGGGAATGTGTGGATGGGGAGTGTATGTGTTAATTGTGAGGGTGTGTGTGTGTGGGATATGTGTGGGTGGAAGATGTGTGTGGGAGATGTGTGTGTGAGTGTGGGAGAAGTGTGTGTGAGTGTGGGATGTGTGTGAGTGTGTGGGATGTGTGTGTGCGGTGATATATGTGTGTGGGTGAAAAGATGTGTGCGGGTGGGAGATGTGTGTTGGGGGTGTGTGAGTGGTTGAGTCGGGAGGTGTGGGTGCGTGTGTGATGTGTGAGTTGTTGGGGGATGTGTGGGTGGGGCGGAGATGAGTGGATGGGTCGAGAGGTGTGTGAGTGGGTGTAGGTATGTGTGTATGGATGAGGCGTGTGTGGGTGGGGAATATGTGGGTGAGTGAGGGAGATGTGTGTTTGGGTTGGTGATTTTGCGTGGGTGTTGGTGGATAGTTGTGTGTGTGGGTGTTGGCGGATGGGTGTTGTGTGGGCGTTGGTAGCTGGGGGATGTGTGGGTTGGTGTGTTGGTGCG
Source organism: Cepaea nemoralis (assembly GCA_014155875.1). Classification (NCBI taxonomy): domain Eukaryota; kingdom Metazoa; phylum Mollusca; class Gastropoda; order Stylommatophora; family Helicidae; genus Cepaea; species Cepaea nemoralis. Next base: position 5,925 of record JACEFZ010018230.1, on the reverse strand, counting down.
TGTGTAGGGTGTGTGGGGGATGTGTGTATGCATGGGGGATGTGTGTGTCGGTGGGAGGGGGTGTGTGACTTGGGGATGTGTGTGTGCGTAGGGGATGTATGTGTGGTTGGTGGGGTGTGTGGTTGGATGTGAAGTGTGTGGATACGTGGGGGATGTGTGTGTCGGTGGTGGATGTGTGTGGCTTGGGGATGTGTGTGTGCGTGGGGGATGTATGTGTGGTTGGTGGGGTGTGTGGTTGGATGTGAAGTGTGTGGATGCGTGGGGAAATGTGTGTGTGGGAATGTGTGTGTGAATGGGAAGATGTGTGGGTATGGGTTGGTGATATGTGAATGGGTGAGTGATTGGTGTGTGGATTGGTGCGGGATGTGTGTTTGGAAGGGGTATGGGCTTGTGGTTGGGGGTGCGTGGGCGTGTGGGTGGAGCATGTGTGTGTGAGTTAGTGTGTGTGGGTTGGGGTATGTGTAAGTGCGTAGGGAGATGTGTGAGGGTGAGGGACGTGTGTGTTAGTGGGTGCGAAATGTTTGCATTGGCGGGGGATGTGTGTGTGCGTAGGGGATGTATGTGTGGTTGGTGGGGTGTGTGGTTGGATGTGAAGTGTGTGGATACGTGGGGGATGTGTGTGTCGGTGGTGGATGTGTGTGGCTTGGGGATGTGTGTGTGCGTGGGGGATGTATGTGTGGTTGGTGGGGTGTGTGGTTGGATGTGAAGTGTGTGGATGCGTGGGGAAATGTGTGTGTGGGAATGTGTGTGTGAATGGGAAGATGTGTGGGTATGGGTTGGTGATATGTGAATGGGTGAGTGATTGGTGTGTGGATTGGTGCGGGATGTGTGTTTGGAAGGGGTATGGGCTTGTGGTTGGGGGTGCGTGGGCGTGTGGGTGGAGCATGTGTGTGTGAGTTAGTGTGTGTGGGTTGGGGTATGTGTAAGTGCGTAGGGAGATGTGTGAGGGTGAGGGACGTGTGTGTTAGTGGGTGCGAAATGTTTGCATTGGCGGGGGATGTGTGTGTGTGGGTGGAGGGGTGTGTGGTGGGTAGGGGATGTGTAGTGGGTGGGGGATGTGTGGGTATGGGTGGGCGATGTGTGAGTCGGTGAGGGATGTGTGTGTTGTTTGGTGCGGGATGTGTGTGTGTATGGAAGGGGGATGTGTTACATAACATGATAATATGCATTGATTATGCTTACAACATATATTTGACAATGTTTTATTTCCTATGTGAATGTATCATGCACTGCTGATGAACGAAAGATGAGTGATTGGAAGGGCCGAATGTAAGATGGGCCTAGGTGCCCAATTTGTAACCCTTTTAAAATAAAGTTCAATTCAATTCAATTCAATTCTGTGCAACAGTTTCTTTAATTCAATGTAAACTATGCAGCGTTTAATTTAATTCTCTAGATTCTATGTACGTTAACTCACTCTTCTTCTTCTTCTCCTTCTTTTTCTTCTTCTTCTTCTTCTTCGTCTTCTTCTTCTTCTTCTTCTTCTTCTTCTTCTTCTTCTTCTGCTTCTTCTCCTCCTCCTTCTTCTATTCTATGCAGTGGTTACTTTATCTCGCTCTATTCTACACAGCGGTTAATTTAATTCACTCCATTCATTGCATTTTAACTTACTCTATTTTATGCACATTAACTCACTCTATTATTTGCAGTTTAACTCACTCTATACTACGCAGCTGTTACTTTGAGTTATTATATTCTGTGCACTTTAACTCACTCTATTATATGTACTTTAACTCACTCTATTCTATGCACTTTGACTCACTCTTGTCTATGCACTTTTACTCACCCTAATCTATGCACATTGACTCAATCTATTCTATGCACTTTAAATTACTCTATTCTATGCATATTAACTCACTCTGTTCTATGCACTTTAACTCACTTTATTCTATGCAGCGATAGCTTTAACTCATTATATTCTATGCACTTTAACTCACTCTATTCTACGCACTTGAACTCACTCTGTTATATGCACTTTAATTTACTCTATTTTATGCACATTAACTCACTCAATTCTGTGCAGTTTAACTCACTCTATTCTACGCAGCTGTTACTTTGAGTTATTATATTCTGTGCACTTTAACTCACTCTATTCTACGCAGCTGTTACTTTGAGTTATTATATTCTGTGCACTTTAACTCACTCTATTATGTGCACTTTAACTCACTCTATTCTTCTTCTTCTTCTTCTTCTTCTTCTACGTTCATCCAGAGAGTTTATTTCGGACGTGATTGCGCTGTGCCTGTATACAGCAGAGCTGCGTTCTTGTGCCGTTAGGCCGACACACCCGACTTCTGCGGGTATTTGTTGATCGGGTTAACATTTCCGGGGTTTCATAGGACATTTGACTCCCACTATTGTGGTTATCCCCCATCCCATCTGGTCCATTTAGAGCAGCCGAAGACATCCCGGTCAGCCCTCAAGGGAAGGCAGGCGCAGACCATGGGCATTCCCCGCCATCCAAGGTGGCTTCCATAATTGCAGGACCGACACATAGCTCTCTGGTACTGGGCTCACCCAAGGAATCGTCACGTCCTGCACATGGCTGCTTAGCCTCACTTCCGTATATTGGACCCTCAGATCACCACAGGCTGCTCCTCTAGAAACCAGAAGAATGCAGCCTGCAGATGACATCCACACAGTGAGCTTTCGATTCGGGCTTTCCACATAATGGATTTGCTCTCCAAGCAATATTCCATTTCTTGCCACTAGGACATGTCATTCCACCTTTGATGACGCCCACACAATGAGCTTTCGATTCGAACTTTCCGATCGGATATACAATCAATTATAGTTGCGGAGGTGTCTGTAACCCTTGTGGGACGGCTTATTAGTTGCTGGAAATTGTAAGATAGAACGATATCGTCCCGTGTCTGGTTGGATTTACTAATATCTATGTTGAAGTCACCTTGTATCATAATTTCTCTTCCTGCTATAACACTTTATCCATCATTTTAGTGAAACAATCATACCAGCTGTACCCGTTACAAGGATTCCTATATAGGTATCCAATTAGAAACGGCTGCTGGCTGACTGGCTTCACCTCTAACCAAACACATTCTATGCCTGCGGTCTCGAGATCGCTTCTGCGCGAACAGTTGAGGGAATTGGAAACGTATAAGCAATACCTGTCTCTAATTTTTGATTTGCATCTCTCCTAATTACTTTAAAACCCTTAAGAGAGATTTCGGAATCGGTTATTTCGTTGTTAAGACGACTTTCTGTGATTCCAACCACATGGAACTGTTTGGGCAGTATTACCGAGATTTCGGATAATTTAATGAGCAGATGAAATATGTTGATATGGCCTATATATAGACCATTTTTGTTGAACATTGGCGAACATACACACAATGAAAGGAAGATGTCACTTGTGGTATAAGATTACAGGGTGTTTGAAAATGTATTTAGTAGTAGTCGCTTGTGTTATAAGATTACAGGGTTTTTGAAATGTATTTAGTAGTAGTTAAGGCTGTTAGAGGGGGGGGGGGGGGGGGGGGGGGTTAGGAAAATTTCTTTGCTGGAGTGAAATCATGAAAGCTTGGTGCAGGGCTGCAGGATTGTACTGCATTAGCTGCTGGAGTTGACGGCTCCACTGATAGGAGTGTAGATTACCGTCCAACGACGGACGACTGCTATGATTATCACTGGAAGTGCCTACATTAAAATCAGGCATCATGGGCACAGCATCATTGTTTAACAATGTCCCATTTGACACGATTGGGGGGGGGGGGGGAGATTGCTTTACGGGTAAGGGAGGAAACAAAGTATTATAGTTAGCAACTTTTGGATTGGAGCATGGGTTGCTATTCATGGCATTCTATTCCTGGGGTATGAGCAAGGGTGGTGTGGGAAGAGAGGGGGTGTTTTCTGAACACTGAGAGATGGCTGTTGCCGGATATGAAGCTCGGTTTACTCCTCTCACTAGTGCTGATTGTAGTGCACGTTCGGGATATTTTATGTTCTTCGCTAGTATGCTACTTCCTAGCTTTGAACAATGTATTTGATCTCTATATAATTTTTTTTTTCTTAGGAGCCCCGGACAGTGATGTGGAGTATGGGATATTGTTAATAAAATTCATGTTATCTTTACAAAGTTTATATAGAGTTAGACTGGTTGTCACAGGGCTGATCGCTAGCGGCTGCTAGGTCACTGTAGCGCGGCCATCAGATCAGCTCAGCTGCGCTCTTGCTCGTTGTATGATCTAGGAGTAAGCTGTACACTGAGTGTGTGTGTTCGTACCCACATCAGACGACAACAACACGACAACTATGACAGCGAAAAGGACTCAAGTAAACTCTGGTGCAGTGACAATCAACAGTATATTGACCGTTGGCAAGATATAAATGAAGTACTCACATGTCTACGATGCTGATGCCTTCAGGCACTCACACTCGTCAAACATTGCCTCATCAGTCTCACAATGCACACTGTCAACCCGGCTACAGTCCTAACTGTCTAGGTTACCTTCATGCTATCCTACCCGATGCCAGAAGCCTTCACACTATCGCACTCGGGTGTCAGAAGCTAAACTCGATCCATGACACCTCGTCAGCCTGCATCCGTTATTCCAACCTCTGGGCGACCTGCCGATGCCCGACGTGCTAGATATCTTCCAGGGCTACACCCATCCTCGTCAGATGCCTGCTCGTGTAAGTAGTTGCGATGTATTGTGCAGTGTCCTCATGTGAGTGGAGTGCGTGCGTGCTTTGAAGGTACAATGTTCCAATCTGCCTGCTAGATGTGAGTCCTGTCAATGCTGGCCAACAACTGACCCACGACAACCGTTTGGTTGTTAATCTACGCACTTGTGACGTCGCCCTTGTTCCGTCAAAGTGCTATATGGTGCTCTTCTTCCACTTTCATCTTCTAGTGCACTTGCCTACTCTTTTAACTCTGTCTGGCTGTCATTCAGGCCATGACACTGGTAGCCTCTGCAATACGACGTTGGAACCCGTAACATGGTGGAATTATTGATGAAATGAATATAGATGATTTAGGTAATTTATTCCGCAACAACACCTCCAATGTAGCTAGTTGTTAGGTGCTTATGATTTAACTGTCCATTATATCGTTGACACCAATATGGACTGTTGCTTTTGTAATTCTGTCGTTCATTTTGAATTTTCGCAGTGTAGCGGCCAGCCTATTAATGTCAGCGCCTGGTAGAGGGTAGATTGCAGTTGATTCGCTCTCAGAAGATGACATGCGATCGCTATATATTTCCCTTTAGCAGGGAGTCTCCAAGATGACATATGTTGTAGTACTATTGTTATTCACGCTGCGGGCGTGTCCGCTTTTACTGTTGTTGCCATGGTCACTGTCGTCTTTCTTGTGTTCTTGTTTATTAAGCTTTTTGCGTTGATTGTTGATGCTCGTAAAGGCTTGTGAGCTCTGTGATTCCTGTCTGCTGCTGGAGAGTCAAAAATTAAAGGGCCCGGAGCCTGTTGCTGACATGCACATCAATATGGGAGATGGACGGTGTGCATTCACAGGTTTAGTAGTGTTTGGGCTGTGGAAACGTCTGTATGTCATTTTGCGACAACCTTCACTGGTCATACCATCTCTGAAGCACCATGGATATTTTCTGTTGTGCCCTTTTTTCAAATGACTGTCACACTTTATTTTTTAAAGGGATGGATTTTGCTTTAAAAAACTTCTCTTCTTAAGGGGGCGGATTTCTTGTTGAAGACGAGCGTTTTTTCATTCAAACACGGCAATAATATTAGCTGTGTTTTTGGAAATTAAAACTTTTAGCCTGTCCCCCCAAGCCTGGATGGTTCACAAAGGGTTTTGGTTTTGTGGTTCGCCGAAGAAAAAGAAAAGAGGGAGACGGGCCCGAGGAGGTGGGGTTTGAGGTTATAAAAGTTTTAAAATGGGTTAAAATTGGTTTTTGGGGGATCTTAAACCCTTTGTTTTTTTTT
>JACEFZ010018229.1:202500-211395 GCA_014155875.1 Cepaea nemoralis | reverse complement strand
TTTTCGTTGATGAAGATTCGCACAAAACGTGTTTGCCAGTATTTGGTACGTGTCGCTTTGTCCAATGCCGCTAGGTCTTCTTGGATTCTCTACACACACATCACAGTTGAGCTTGACGGCCTAGGCATGCGGTGCCGATCATGATTATCCACAATTCGATCTCCGGCTGCATAGACAATTCCGTCCGTGTGTGATCTCTGTCACTATGCCGTGACAACAGCTTGCCAAGAGTTTGAATTCCTCTATATCTCTTTCACCCAAATTCTTTCGGTCAGTACAAAGTGTTCCATATGTAGTCTTCTACTAATGTGAGCCAACCATTGGTCATTAGTCTCAAAATGGTTATGTGTGTTTATTAAGTCAATAAATTTGTCAACAGCTTACGGTGCGGAGGAGCGCCAACAGAGTGAGGACTAGAAAGGCTTACACTGTGAGAAGAAATGACCACCCCAAAGGCTAAACGCTAATGCAGAAGCATACCAGGTCCCTAAAGCCTTGTCGGCCAACTGGTTCTAGGATTAGAGTTTAACAGCCGTGGATACGGTAGGAGTCTTACCACTGCTGACTCTGGCAGCTTCTGCAGCTGTCTTGTATACGACGTATTCGCGTGCATTACCGTTCCTCGTGGACCAATAAATTAGCGCAGACATGCAAGTAGAAGTGTAGCATGTCGGGCCAGTCCGATTGCAACACAATCCGCGTCTTAAATTCAGACAGGATAAAGGTTCTAGGGAAAGCTTATAATCCCATGTTAACCAAACTATCATCTGTCAAGACGGCAAGGTGGCAGTCAGTCATTTAGCCAGTAGCAAAAATCGCACAGAAGGAACGAGTAAATCTATTTGAGTTGATATCAGGAAGAATGTACAATGAAACAACCTGGTATATTAAGAAGATCCTGTCGAGAAACAACATCACAAACACGTGTACATACTTAAGAAGGACCTCAGGTCGGGCAAACAGGAAACACACTGGAAACATCAATACACACATACAAACGGTTGGTTAAGCAAAGACATGCAACACTATACAGGGCTCGCCAAGTCCTGGTTATGAATTTTAATAATGAAGACAAACAAACAATCGATAGCCCGATTTATTGCCTGACATATTTCGTTGCATCTCGTCTGATACAAACTGCAGATATCACAGAACTTAAACTACAGCAATGCGATGTTCCCAGTAAGTCGCTGTTCTTACAATGTGAGCTGGCTGTAGGGAATGTACACGTGTGTCTACTTCTTGTTTCTCTCAGCATTGCGGTCTAGAGTATTGTTTCATTTAATACTGCTGTAGCCTGTTAGTTAATTGGGTGTCCCGTTTACAGAAAATTACAATCAGTTACTGAAAGTAAAGGCGACGTTGTGATACTGACTACATCAGCACAGAGTGTGGTTGGGGGTACACAAATACCTGACTACATCAGCACAGAGTGTGGTTGGGGGTACACAAATACTGACTACATCAGCACAGAGTGTGGTTGGGGGTACACAAATACTGACTACATCAGCACAGAGTGTGTTGGGGGTACACAAATACTGACTACATCACCATAGCTTGTCGTTGGGGGTACACAAATACTGACTACATCAGCACAGAGTGTGGTTAGGGGGGCGCTACACAAATAATGACTACATACAGAACAAGAGTGTGGGTGGCGGGTACACAAATTATGGGACTGACTCAGACAGAGTGTGTGTTGGGGGTACAAAATACTGACTACATCATGCAAAGGTGTGGTTGGGGGTACACAAATACTGGAGTACATACAGCAAAGAGTGTGTTGGGTGGACACCACAAATATGACATACATCAGCACAAGAGTGTGGTTCGGGGGTACACAAATACTGACTAGAATCACGCACGAGTGTGGTTGGGGGTAAACAAAATAACTGACTACCACAGACACAGAGTGTGGTTGGGCGGTTACACAAATACTGCACTACATCAGCACTAGAGTGTGGTTGGGGGTAAACAAATACGACTAACATAACAGCACAGAGTGTGCGACTGGTGGGCAGGTACACAAATAATGAACTACATCAGACACAGAGTGGTGTTGGGGCGTACACAAAAATACGGGACTAGCACCCATATGACCGGTGCTATGTAGGACAAGTAAAAGAATCTGGTTAACTTTTACTATAAACTGCACACACGCTGGGACTGCCCATATACATCGCGCAAATGCTAACAATTAAAATATGTGCGTATACCATTGTCAGCAACTGTTTGTACACTGCAGTATGTTGAACTCCCCTTCCCATGTGCTGTTTCAGGTCCAATTTGTTCACAAAACTACCAACCACAGAACTGTTGTCCACCGTGTGTATTATGTGCAGTCGGCAGAGTGGACCAAGCGGGATCAAATCGCCAGCCATGGTTCGATGACAAGTAGGAACCCATGGGTTGCCGCCTCCAAGAAGGTGGCGTATAATTGTTACCAGAGGACAAGAGGATTAGAACCATGTCAATTACTATTTAATATGAGCACAACCCGACTACTGAGCAAACGACGATCGCCAGTCGGTCACAACCCTAGCTACCACGTCTAAAATGATAGAAGCACTATACTCGAGTTTCGGCCGCGCGTTATTGGAAACACTTGTCAGTAGTGCAATACTCCCCACTGAACCGAGATGTCCAGACAGGCATACATCGAAGACCCACGGATCACGCCTGTGGTAGTGTAAGAGGGCTGGTAAACCACGACGAGAACACCATCCACCACTGGACAACGACAAACCATTTACACCCGGCAAACCACAACGCTACACCCATCGATAGGCACTCCATGTCCAGATTGGCAACGCCCGCATTCACACGCGTCGATCCCGGGGTCTTTGTATTACGGATCCGGTCAGGGAATGACAACTATGAAGAGCTCAAACACTTGGATCGGGCCGCCAAAACCTTAGCAGTATGACGTTGCTCCCATGACGTGGATAGGCTAGATAGTTATCGTGTGCCGGAATGTGCGATCGGCGTTGCCAGGAGTGGGTGCTTTTGCTTCTCAATATTAAATTTCAAATCCCGAACAACCAAATTACTGTTAGGTCCCTAGGCAAACAATACTTCTAGACCCAATCCGTATCTTATTTGTATGTGTCTTTAGTTCGCTGAAATTTATTGCTAGATTTGTATTGTTTCTATGCTTGGATAAACTTCATTTTCTTTTTTTTTATCATAGTTTACTAAGTGCGTCCATAGAGTTTATTCTATCACTCGTTGGGTCTCCAGGCCCGAAGGTTTGTCACTAAGTTATATCGTATTTCGCGGCAGGGGGAGGGAGAGTATGAGATCTGCCTGTCTGCGACGCCAATCCCAATCTGTGCACATGGACTTGATCGCCAACTACCTTGAATTTTATATGATCTAAGCCTCTAAGATAATAAATTAATATATATATTATATATATATCTATATATAAATATATATATATGATATATCATGATTATCTTTTATACTAAAGAATAATATATATCATATAAGAATATATACTAGCTTGACCCGGCCGGCGATGTCGCCCATGGCCCTGGCAGGGGATGCTATCTATCTATCAGTCATAGTTGTCCTGTATCTGTCTGTCTCGTCATGCTAGTTGTCTGCTGTCTCTGTTGGCTGACCCGGCCAGATTCACCCCAGTCTCCTGGTGAGGGGCAGCAATTCTCATTTAATTCATATAAGTAGTCATATAAGCCCCCCCGGTACCTACTCATTGTCTGCTCTGTATGTCTATCGCTCTGTCTTTGACCCGGTCCCGGCTTTTCACACCACCAGTCCCCCGGGTGGGGAGCATGTATTCATTTAAATTCCTATAGTAGGTCATATAAGCTTCACCCGTTCCCGACTATCTGTCGTCTGTGTTCATCGGTCTGTCTAGTTCTGACCGGCCCGGCTTCACCTAGTCCGCTGGTGGGGAGATCTAATGACTTAACTTCACAGTATCAATCGTAGTCATTATATCACGCTCCCGTTCCCGACTATACTCTGTCTGCCTGTCTGTCTGTTCTGTTCGTGTCTGTCTGTCTGTCTTGGTCTGTTGTGCCGGGCCAGGCTTCACCCGTCCCTGGGTGGGGAGAATCTACAGATTAACCATAATAGATAAGATCATATTAGCTCCCCGTTCGCGACTATCTGTCGTCAGTCTGATCTATGCGACCCTCGTAAGCGCTTCACACAGCTCGGCGCATGCAGGAGGCGTTCTATTGAATTCGCACACAGTAACTTAAAAGAATGTCTTTCCACACACCATCCATTATTTTTAATGAAAACTGTTTTTAATCACCTACATGACTGTAGATATACTTCTTTAAGCATAAAAAGATGAGTTACAATGTTATGCATTATGCATTATTTTTATGAAAACTTTGAAAATGCCTTAAAGATTATATCATTATTATTATAACTCATATGCCCTGTAAATAACTATAGGCAAAGAGTTTATAAATCTTTGAAAACCATGCAACAATATGGACTATAAAGTATATAGAAATGTTATTAAAAGTTATGCCCCTTGAAATAACTTTTCTAGAGTTAAGTCCCCTTGCTATATAGAAATTATAATGAAAAATGAAATATTAAATTTTATTAAGTAAGTAGCAGATTTTACACTAAGAAACTATTACAGTCGGTTGCACAGGAATGAAAGGAAGACGTGTAGAAAATGTCATCTCAATCGGATGTAAAGTTATCGAACGCATCCAATACATTGCCAACCACATACAGTCTCTTTTATATATATATATATATGGTTAATCTATTGTAGCCGTTCTCCGTGGCTAAGTCTTGCGGACGCGATTAGTAAACCCGCTTACCCACGTTAGAAACACGATTTGGCAGCAGTCACCGTTACACAAGGTTTTAACGTGTTGACTTGAGAGCCGGTCGTTCAAGAAATCAATGGCAAACTACTGAACGTAAAACTTGCCAAGGACATCAACAACAGCAGTAAAATGCGTGTGTTTTAAAGCGATGTCCGTAAATAGGATATTTAAAAACAAAACAAAAAATCTATTGTATCCTTTTCTGAAGCGCAGAATAATGATTTGTTCTGGTCTATCCATAATGTGGTAAACAGATTGAGCTGGTGTTGGTAGCTTTCTGACTGATTTGATCAATGTTGTCTTTTTGGTTATTCGTAACAGTTACATCAGACGGCTCTTCTGTTTCTCCTTCCTTAGCAAATCGGCTTGGTTTTCTCAGGATGACTGCATTCCTTCTTAATTTTCTTGCTGCAATTTTGGTTTACTTTCTTCGTGTCAACCTGTCATCAAATGTTACATGAGTTCTTACTCTTCTTTTAGAGACATTCCATTTATGATGACGACGCCTGCCTTTGGTTTAGGGGAGAGGTTAAAGAGCCTGGTGCTGCACATGTCAGTGTTTATGCTGACACACCATCTATTTGTCCATGCAGCTAATTCATCTATAGCTCTTTGTAGTTATCTGGCGACCACATGTGCATGTTCATTTGTGCTGCAAAGGACCAGCTCATGTGTGTGGATGTATATTGTGTGTGTGCGAGTGCGCACGTGCATGTACTTGTGATTGAAAATATTTAAAATTATTACAATGCACCAAGAGAGACTGAGACAAGGGTCAAAGTTTGCTTCATTGTAAACCACTTTATGTACTTTGGCATCAAACGTCAGACAGGATTTGGAGCCGTTATCTTTCTTGTAAGGGGGTCATACACTGTTCGTGACTGAAGTGTACAATATTATATCACTGTGAAGAAACTAGTTTAATAATTACTCCCCTTGTCATCAGCGCCATCATAAATCCCCATCAAGGATCTTACTGCCGAATCCTTCCTTTTGTGTCAATAAATCCTGTCATAATTTGTTAGCGCTTCGTTATCTGTTCCCATTTGGGGAACTAAGTCCCGTAATCCGTGTAATGTGTTGGGGTGTTCAGAAATGGCGACATGAAGAATGAACATTGATTTATATGTATGTGATATCTGAAACATTGATAAGTGTCAATTTATAGACCATTTCGTTGTTATGTTCATGGAGTTGGAGGTATGTCACTTATCAGCGAGGTTTGTCAAGAAGTAAGCAGTGCAGGCAAACGCCGAGGTGATAGTTGCATTAATCACATCACATGAAAGGAGTCTTTCAGTTGTTGCTTCCCCGAGTGACACGGCCATAAGATAAATAGACAGGGGAAGATCACTCTCGGCAGTTGGAATGTATTATTTCAAGGCGACTTGCCTCGAGGCCTCCATTGTGGCTATATTCTTGTTCTGTTTCATAATACAGTACCACGTGTGGGTCGCTGTGGAATGAAAGGTTCTACAATGGATGCGCTTTTAGTCAAGATAATCCATTGCAGTCTATCTGCTTTTTATATTCCACGAGAATTGGAACAGGGTCGATAAGAGCTCAAATTAATAAACTTTTATTACTTTTAAAGATATCAGGGAATGTGATGTCCCAATCGATACGTTCATTTTAATGCTTCACTGCTGCTTCTTGTATTCTTATCTCACATTGTCCTCGAATGGGGAACCCATTGATGTTACAATGGATGCACACCTCTTAACGCTCCTCTGCTCTAACTTCTTACCTCCCATTGTCTTCGGCTGTATGACCCAGGTATGTCAATATTAACGGACACTGTTGCTCTGCATCTTCTTCCTACATCTCACAGTTGGAATATCATCAGGGAGGGGATTGTTTTCACACTAGTTTGTTGCTGCCCATTTTCTTCTTACACTCCGCAATCGCATTTAAAATCGCCCATACGTATTTTGGTCTCCGTGTGTCGCATTAGTGAAGTGACTAGAACGCCTGCTGTTACTCGTGTATTCAAATCACGAAATAAGAGGCTTTTTGTTTTTTAGTATAACATTGGCATGTTCTCCCAGGAACCTCCGAGAAAACTATACCCTTGAACGGAATGACGGGCCCCAGAAACGAACCCACAACCTTCGGAGCGCAAGGCAGAGTCTTAACCACTTTGTCCTAGATTACACCCACCCCCTTTCCATCCCACCCCCCCCCCCACACACACACACACACACAATCCATTTAATGAACCTAAATGAGAAATGCTACAAGAATACATAGCACAGACGTATAAAGAAATAATTTCACACGTTAAAAGGGACGCAGAGGTGTTTCCAAGGCACCAGGGCTGGGATCTATACTGGCCAAGACCTGCTGACACGTCCATGCCGTGCGTCCTGGGCAACAGGTCCCTTCGGAGACCTGGCTAAAATCAGTAGGATCGATGATTTCTCCGAAGCCGGAGAGTGTCTGCCTGCATGACGAGGAACCACCAGTCTGCACACCAATAAGCCAGACATGGGACAACGGATACTCACGCAAACCTCAGTCCGGTATGACATCACATTGATGTTGGACAACAGGATGTATTCATCCGATATACAGGACTTCACACTGGAGTTCACAGCCAGCGAACACAAGCAAGCAAGCAAGCAAGCACACGTTAAAGGAAAGGTATTACAGAAGGGAGTGGCAGAAAAATGTCATTCCCAACAGAAGAAACAAGGGGATGTACAAATGAAACAACTTTTTGTCTAACATGATTGACACAGACATGGGACATAAGCACAAGGCATGCCCCAATCACCAATGTGGAGCTCATGGAGAGAAATAAACAAATCCCAGTCAACCAAGGGGTGAAGACAAGACACTGGCGCTGGGTAGAACACACACTGACAACATCAGGGGACACTCTCTTGTCTGGAATCCACAAGGCAAACGAAATAGCGGGAACCCCCATCCCTTAGGCCAACACATCCGACTTTTGCGTGCGTTTTTTTAAAACCAGGTTAACATTCCTGGGGGACTCTCACTGTGGTGGTGCCGTCCACACCCCAGCTGGTTAAGTTAAAATGGTTGAAGACTTCACGTTCGGCCCTCAAGGGAGGGCAGGGACGGTCCATGGGCATTTTCGGCCATCCAAGGAGGCTTCCATAATTGCAGAGCAGAAAATAACGCTCTGGTACTGGGTTCACCCAAGGAATCACCACGTCCTGCACATGGCTGCTTTAAATCCTCGGTTCCACATATTGGGTATTTCGTTCGCCCCTGGCCACTCCCGGCACAGACCAGGAACGGTCAGTCTGCAGACGACATCCACTCAGCAAGCTTTCGCTTCGGACTTCCACGTAATGGATTCGCTAGCCAAGCGTTTCATTTCGTGTTAATGAGACGACATCCACTCAGTAAGCTTTAGCTCCGGACTTCCATGTAACGAATTAGCTAGCCAAGCGTTCCATTTCGTGTTAGTGAGACGTTTCTCCACCTACGACTATACTCACTCAATGAGGTTTTTATACAGACTTGCACTGTAACCATTGCGTGCGATTGGGACGCTTTTTCACCTTTAGTAAAGGTCACGAGGTAGGCTACTCGTGCTGCCGGCTCAGCATCTTACCTCCATGCAGCAGATAGTGATTAACAGCCAGCCCCTCTCATCCGGGGGATCCCTCATATCCCTCGGGTGAGAGCCTTCGAGCAATTTTCTGGACCAAGCATTTAGTAGGCTCAGCATCTCACCTCCATTTTGCAGTGGGTGAGTATCGGCCTTGATCTCACATCCGGGGGTTATTGAATTAGAGGCGTTCAGCCATATCCCTCAGCAGAGAGCCGAAGAATATGTGTCTGGACCAAGAATGTAGTGGCATAGTGCGCCTGATTCGGACTTTGACTGCCTGTCCCCAGTCTACCTGTAAGGCAGCATGTGTGTGTCTCTCTTAGTCTGTTTCCTATCCCCAGACCTGTCCGACATGTAGATGAGCTACCGTTGGCACAACTCTAGGGATTGGAACACGCAAGCCCATCTACCATGACAAGGTGGAGACACGCCAGAGCGGGCTTTCTGAACCTTCGACGGCCATACCTTCGAAATAACCGCAAG
>JACEFZ010018229.1:195000-200000 GCA_014155875.1 Cepaea nemoralis | reverse complement strand
TCAAATCCCTGTTGCCTGATCCAACTCTTCTGGTCAGTTAATGTCCGGGGCTAAATGACCATTCCTATTATTATCATTGTTTGGGAAGTTCATCTTCCCTCGACCTGACCTCAATATTGAAGTCAAGCATATTAGACGCATTAGATGACCTGCCATAGAAAATGCTCCTTCACCGTGACCTCTGCTGGACGCCACAATCTGGCTGATCCTGCTGATGTCCGAAATTTGGACCTTATAAGTTTGTTTTCCTACACGCCTGCATTGGCTATTTAGACATTTATTGACTCTGCAGGTCACTGCGCAGACGGATAAGGGTCAGAGGTCGGCGCTCTCGCCCCTTTCCGTGCTTCCGCTAGGGGGCCACACCTGTCGTTATGTCTTCCTCCAATCCGTACCGGCGTTTCATCTTTGTCAGAACCATCACTTCCCATTGTAGTTGATTCAATATGGCTGTCTGTAAAGCTGGGAGAGCAAATGGTGACTGTTTACTGTGGGATTCAGTCGTCTTGGCGTGTTGGCGCTCCGATGGGTGGTCTGCCTTGCCCTGCATTGTATCATCACGTTGCCTGGAGGCGTTGCTTCCTACATCCAAGGGTAGAAATCAAACAGCAGCAGATCCAGGCGTTTCACAAGGTTGACGTCACAGTGGAAACCCCAGAAACCATGTTTTAGTAGATTGAAGTAAATATCACTTTATTTATAACGTCTAACTGGCAGTCTTTATGGGCTACATTTTCATAATGTAAACCGCCACACGCATTGAGTAAAAGAAAGAGCCAAAATTAAAAAAAAAAATGAATAGACTAACACCACGTATAACCAGCTCTTGAATAATTGAACACAGGTAGCTCAGGTGACATAGCTGGCGAGAGTCGAATGTAGCTAGGTAAGATCAAAGAATGTGTGGTTAGAATATTTTGCAGTTTGAGTTGGTTCAAGAACTTGGCGGTCACAAGTGGTCCGTTCATTCTTCCGTACGGTCCGTACTGGCGTGGCTTATCTTTCTGGTGTTTGTTCATTCCCAAGTTTCTATTTCATCTTTGTCAACCGAAGCACCGTAGAGAAATGTTGCGCTTGTTAAATATAGCCCGCGACCTCCCTACCTGGAACTTCGGGAGATGGTTTATTGCCGCGAATTCCCGTTTTAGAGCGGGTGTGAAACCTGGGTGGATTATGTCATAATTTCGGAAATACATTCGCATGTTTTGATTGACATTTATGGCACTTTTTTTTCATAACCTATTTACAGGACATCGCTGTCAACACCAGCATTTTACTGCTGCTGTTGATGTCTTGGCAAGTTTACGCTCAGTAGTTTTCCATTGCTTTCTGAACGACCGGCTCCCTGAAAGAAATAGTGTTTAGTGGACACACGAAATCATGAAAAGTGCATGTCCATTGCGGGACTTTACGAGCACAACCAATGCCTATTGGCTGTTTGTGGTTAAGCAGGCAATTCTAAGTACAGTAGTTTGCCATTAGAGACGTCGACGTCTCTCTCTCTCTCTCTCTCTCTCTCTCTCTCTCTCTCTCTCTCTCTCTCTCTCTCTCTCTCTCTCTCTCTCTTTCTCTTTCTCTCAAACTTCCCGTGCGTAGGATTCAGGGTAAGCGGTTCAACGCTTTTGGAAATATAAACCTTGACCTCTCTTTCAGATAGCAATGGCAGACTACTGAAGGTGAAATTGTCTAGAAAATATAATTGGGTTTGGTAACAACGTCCAGTAAAGGACATGCAACATATTTTTGTTTTAATTTGGCCATGGCTTGCTGAACGAGAAGTCAGCGTTTAATTCCAACTGACCGGCGCATGGAACGAACCTACTTGGCCACAGTCAAAAGAGAAAGTGTGAGTGGGTTACACCTCTCAGTCATGCCGATCTCTGTGGACACACTAATCCAAAAAAAATGGAAAGCTACGTTGTGATCAATCCTGGATTCGAACCTGGGACTTTCAAATGACATCACTTCACCGAAAGAACAAGTGCGCATCGACACACGCGTAGCGGGACTCCCCTAAATAACGTGTGTTCCCTAACCAGGGCTAATGGTGAAAATTCCGCCTCGGAGTAAGCGTGACGGGGTGATTCTGATCATGAGAAGCGTTTCTCCCTCGCCGAATGTTCCGGCCCGTTTACATTCTTGACACTCGGCGGCACTACGAACACACGTCGCATGTCCTTTGCGGGACGTTGTTATCAACCCCACGACAAGATTGATTTACTAAGTAAATTTACGTTCTGTGGTTTGCCTTTGCTTTCTGAACGAAGAAGCCAATTTATAAGTCCAGCAGACTGGTGTATAGAAGTTTGAACACAAGGGCATTAAGCTCCGCAACCACACTGGTTTCTTTAAAATACACGAAACGCAAATGAAAGACAGAGATGAATAATACGGGGAGGGCATGAGGGAAGCTGTGGAAGACAGGAACAGATTGGACAGCGTGGGGTGAGTTGCTTGCAGAGTCCAGAGCGGCTTGGCCTGGACTTGTTGGTATCCGACATGTTGGTATCATGTCGCTTGCTCGATGGCAGGTGAGCCTTGTTGGCCCTGCATGAAGTGGGCCTCTTGGACTGATTCTGTGCCACACAAAATGTAGGTCTGGACCAAACATGGTACACAATCAAATCTTTACTATGGCGATACCTGCCAACAGTACAGGCCAGTATATAATTCGACTCCTGTATTTGGGACACGTTTCTCGCAATGATTAATGTAAATTTCCGTTCACTTATCGTTGAAATTGTGGAAGATACCACGAAACAAAAGAAATAACACGATGACGCTAGTTTGTCGATATATCGTCCTTATGTCCAAATGGGAAGTCACATTGGCGATACATTATACTTCGTCTCTGAATAAGTTAAACATGAAACAATACGTGATCAATGTAAATGCCCTGTTCAGTAGCGGTGCCTCCTGGCAACCAGTCTACACCCATCCAGTCAATGTCCCAAAGGAAGGCAAGGGACAATAGAAGAAGAACCACCCACACGAATCAACGATCGTGTATATGGACACAAGTAAAACCCAACCGTTAAAACTTCAACACCTCGTGGGAGTGTTCTGTAACCATGTATAAACAATATGTTGCTAGGGCACACTTGGCGCCATTCAATAGACATCATCATCTTGTGGCGTATCTTTTGTAGAATGTGGCCCTCAGCACGGACCGCATACAAGTGTCTCAATCTGCTGTCAATTGTCCAGCCTCCTCCATGTTCATATCCGAGATGCCTGCAATGTCTTATGCTCATCTCCAGAAGAGCTCCTCATCACAGATTCCCGTGGTATTGGCTGTAAGTTTCCCCACTGGAAACCACCCAGGTAAGCATTCATTTGAGTTGTCAATTTTTATATTCTCAGTGTTTTGTTTTTATTTTTCCCTTGACAAAGACTTCCGCCGAAACGTTCTTCTGTATCTGCTTGTTTTTTCACCCGTCGAGCTTTTAACTCATACGTAGTTTTGTATTCGGGCTCATCGCGGACATAGGACTTTAGTATCATGTCGGGAGAACATGGGACTTTAGTATTGTGTCGAAAGAACATGGGACTTTAGTTTTGTGTCGGAAGAACATGGGACTTTAGTATCGTGTCAGGGGAACATAGGACGTTGGTATCATGTCGGGAGAACATAGGATGTTGGTATCATGTCGGGAGAACATTGGACTTTAGTATCGTGTCGGGAAAACATGGGGCTTTAGAATCGTGTCAGGAGAACATGAGACTTTAGTATCGTGTCGGGAGAACATTGGACTTTATTATCGTGTCGGGAGAACACGGGACTTTAGTGTCCTGTCTGGGCAAGATTCACTACACCAATCTCAGCCGGATAGATGCAAACCCCTTTCAGGGCGCTGTCGTCGAGAGCCCCAATGCATCGGACATCAAGCTAAAAGTCAGTCTTCTAGATGATTCCGACAAACAAATCACACATTCATCCGGCTGTTATGGTTAGTAATTTTCATCATGTGATCACTCACAAAGCCGGTGTTCCCTGATGGATCTAGTCCTTCTCGACATATTTGCTGTCGTCGATCTATTCTTCTCCTGATCCGCTTGTGATCCTCTTTGAAGTTGATCTTCTACAGAGGGTAGCAGTTCAGGCATATAAATGGATAAATTCCGTGTGTCGAAGGCATAAAAGGCTGTTTGATGTGTCCTTTCTGAAGCAATGAACACAGATTATTAAGCAGGCACACTTGTAGCTTAATCAGAGTCGTCTTGAAAAGAGCAGAATTTCTATTGAGAATGGTGTCTACCTTTGAAGAGACAAAGATTCCGTCTGCTGGGGTGCGCCACACTGCTGGGCTGGGCAGTTGCTATGTGGAAGTAATAACTAGATTAACAGTCTGGTTTTCAGCATTAAAAAAATTTTCCGGTTCCTTTACAATACGTTTCTATTAACTCCAGGTTGACTTTCTTGACAATTTTATGTTTAGTGGTAGCCATTGCTTTCTGCACGTAGTCGACTGTTCACTGACTGGTGTAACAACTGTTGATGGCAAAATAATATATAAGGTAACAACTGATGATGGCAGAAAAATATAAAGTGATTACTGTTAATGACAGTAAGCGGCTGGCCGAGTAGCTAGAATGCCGGGTTCTCATACGGGAGACCCGGGTTCGAATCCCCGGTAGGGTGTGGAGGTTGTTTTTTTGTGTGTCTAGGGCAACAAGAAAACTCTAACCTGCAAAGTTCGTGGCGGCTGACCTAGCCAGGCGGTCTTAATACCTCAGGCGCACGACACCCGAATGAATCCTTAACCCACCCACCCCCGCCCAATACCGCTAGGTACTTTAGGCAGTATATGACAGTTTTTTGTTTGTTTTTCTGTTAATGACAGACAAATATAACCTAATTACTACTAATAACAGATAAATATAAAGTAGTTACTGTAAATGATAGAAAATTATAAAGCAATTACTGTTGATGACACAAGAATATAACCTTATAACTGTTGATGACAGAATAATACAAAGTTATAACTGTTGATGGCAGA
>JACEFZ010018229.1:177500-190000 GCA_014155875.1 Cepaea nemoralis | reverse complement strand
ATACATTCATGCGTCTTAGATTACAGTAAGGCATCTGGTCAAGTGAGACATTGATCACATGATCCACATGTTGGGAGATATCAGAATTGACGAGAAAGGACGCTAATGAAAATACGTGGCCGCATTTTAAATGGGAACTAGAGATGGCAATTGTGATCTGATGAGAAAGGCACAAGACAAGAGTGTATTTTGTCACCAGATCTCTTTTCTCTCCAAAGAAAAATAATTACAGTAATGTGTTAGTGAGTGAGAGACGGGGAGAGAGACACATAGGGAAATAGTAAGAGCGACAGTGAGAAACACAGAGAGAGACAGAGAGGCAGAGTGGGACAGAGAGACATAGAGAGACATTGAGAAGGACATAGATAGACAAGAGTGATAGAGACATAGTGAGTGAGACATAGAGAGTCAGAGAGAGAGAGAGAGAGAACCAGAGAGACAGAGTGATAGACAGAGACAGTGAGAGACACAGAGAGAGACAGAGAGGCAGAGTGAGACAGAGAGACAGAGATAGACATTGAGAAGGATATGGATAGACAGAGTGACAGAGACACAGTGAGTGAGACATAGAGCGTCAAAGAGAGAGAGCGAGAGAGAGAGAGAGAAAGAGAGAGAGAACAAGAGAGACAGAGTGATAGATTGAGACAGTGAGAGAGACAGAGAGCGAGTGACAGGGAGACAGAGAGAGAAATCAACAAATAGACCAGGAATACGAGCTGGCATAATGCAGATGACACAGAATTGACAGCTGAAGACGCAAGAGATCTGGAACAACTGTTAGACATTGCAGTAGTAGAAAGTGCCACAACGACACTTTCCTTGAATAACAATAACACAGAAACAATGGTTTCATCTCAGACAAAGATAACACAAACATTTGATACTGCACTAGGTGAAGTCATGCTTAACCAAGTTGATACACTTTAGAACCCAGAGGCAATCATTTTATCTTTTGGAAGATGTGTGACAGAGAGTAAGAGGAGCCAGTTCTGATATATGGAAGCGAATCATGGATAACTAGCAGCACTGGACTTCAGGCACCTGGTGTGCCTTGCCAGATCAAGAAGACCTGATCATTCGGAGCCACATCGATTGAAGGATGTCAGTCGAGGCGATTGGGCAAACTTTGGGTGTTAGTTGCATATCTTTTTACAGGACGTTTGCATTCAACACCAGCATTTTTTGCTGTTGTTGACTGTCTTGGCAAGTTTACGTTCAGCAATTTGACATTGCTTTCTGAACGACCGGCACCCATACCATTTCGTAAAAAACCCAGCGCAACGCAGTCTGCTGCCAAATCGCGCGCAGCTGTGTTTCGAACGCGGGTATACGGGATCACGAATCGCGTCCGTAATACCTTCGCGACGGAGAGCGGCTACAATGGGTGATGTTGTGATATTCTAGTATGAAACTTTGGTTGCGTCTAGCGTGAGCCACGTGGTCAAGTAGTTACACACCCGCCTCACACGCCAGTGATCCAAGGTCCGGTCGGGGGTATGCACTACTGACGGCCTCAAACGATAGCGAAACTCCAGTCTAGTGCTTCCAATCCAACGTGGACAAAGCTAAAGGTTCGTGCCGGAATACCATCAGCGTTGTTACTGGGTTAAGCTCAATCTTCAAACTAACAGACAATAGATGAATTATGTGAAAGCTGCGGAGATGTTTTTGTTATTTTGTTTTTATTTTTATTGAAGAATGATGAGGTGAAGGTCTTCTGGGAGAATTTGATTAATGCAGAAGAACAGATAGACTAGCAAGAACACTAAAGACCGAGATCTGTGGAGAGCCATGAACGCTTACGCCAGCTGGCAGGGCACTTGATGATGATGATGATGATGATGAGTCACTGTTATGGTTTAACGCTGTTTTTGGGGAGGCTGGAAACTACCAATGAAGTATTCATTATAACTTACTGAACAAATTTCTAACCGTAACGCGATTATGGGGTTGTTTATCATGAAATCTTGCTAAAAATCTACGAACAACCAACCATCCTTGTATATCGACCGCCATTCCGAAACACTTGTTCAACCAAACCAATTCTTTCTTCCGTTGATAACACCATTATGTTTGGAGTACAAAGAATTACTCCAGCAGGCGACAACCATTCGCTGCATATTGTTTCACGATGGACTATGGAGCACAGTTTTTGATGACGTCATGTACTTCATTTTTCAAAATTGTTCTACATACAAAGTGTTGTGAGACTTTACAAACACGCGTGTGTGGATTACGTCCGAGCTCAATGCAACCAAATGCACACACACACACACACACACACACACACACACACACACACACACACACACACACACACACACACACACACAAATAATCACACAGGTTAATCCCATAACTTGGCTGCTATCTACAGATACGAAACGATTGTTTGGACGCTCAAATAAACAGATCTGAGATAACCGGAGATAACAGAACCACAAACAGTAATGTCACTGCTCGATCAGACAGATATGACATGTGTTTTATTCAACCGTTTTGATCACAGTTTCATAACTTGACAGGAAAAGAGATAACCTTTGGTGCTTCCATGACGCCCCTGGTGTGAGGTGACATCGTGTCCAAAGTGCGGTGAATGGTTAGTGTGGGGCTTCTGGTTGTGCTCCTGTGGGAATCTTTTGGATCGAGATTTGGCGAAGACCTATGCCGGGTCACAGGGATGTGATAAGTGCCTTAAGTGACCTCATGACATGGTTAACTATGTTGTGACTTATTTGTGCGTTTTCTGGACAAGATAGGGCGCGTGGGAACGGGATCCAGGGGTCTTTGGGTGCACGGGCAACAGTGGGGTCACACAGTGCTATCGTATGTTTTCTCCTGTTTTCTAAACCACGTTTTCACTTCTTATCCACCTTTGGTGTCATTCGCAAAATGTCTCACGCCAAGGTGGGATATCAGTGGACTTAGCCCCAAGCCATTTCCCGCAAAACGGTGCATCGTTGAGTAGAAAAAGTTACGAGGGCGAGTCAATAAGTAAGTCACACAGTTCTGTGGGATGGCCGGTAAATGAAAACAAAGCACGCAGTTCTACGCAGCCGGTATGGGAGGACTGATAAAACGATGGGATAAGTGCATCAATGTTGGTGGAAATTATGTTGAGAAATAAAGGGACAATGTATGTATAAAAATAAACTTGTTTCAAGTTGTTATCATGTGTAGTTATCTTTCTACAGCCATTTGTGACTTACTTAATAACTTACCCTCGTATGTCACAACACTGAAATCCTTTTATTTTTCACAAGCACCAAAGGCACAATATTTCCAGTATATTATGGTTGCTGTCTGTTGGGTCTTTTCCCCAGGACGTGCTGGCGTGTTCGGTCACGAGCAGGCGGGAAGATTGTCTGGGTCTGCATCGCTGTGTGGGGTATTAGGGCATGGTAAGACAGACTTCGTCCCAACCCTTTGAGATCAGGTGAATGGGTAAAAGAACAAATCAATCAACATAGCCTAGAGAAAATAGTTCGGCAGGAAGTGACCAGAGGATCTGACAGGTCTTCGAGGAAAGGTCAGACGGACATATAGTCAAACTGCTACCATTAGTATTGGGTCGCTTCGCTGGTTGTTGAAGACGAAGTCGGAGCACGCATGAGGTTGTCCCTAGTGGTGTGCTATCGATTCTTGACTCAACTCAACTCTTTGATGGCTATGAAACTAGTTTCCCTACCTTCACAAAGTAAATAATTTATCACCCTCGAGTTGTAACCATCATCATCAGTGCCATGCCGGAAAGCGTGGGCGGTCATGATTCGCTATCTCACGCGATCACCAGAGTCGTGGATCAGCTCAGCGTTCTTGTCTCGACCATACCATGTGGCCAAGCTATCCAAGCTGTCTTTGCATTCCACCTGTTCTCTTCCCCTCAATCTTGCCAGTTGTCACCAAGCTCTCCAACATTATTTCTTCTCATACCGTGGCCAAAATATTTTGCCTGTCTACGTCTAAATTCCCTTATCAGTTTTCGGTTTTCATTGTTTTCTTTTAAGACTTAGTCATTTGTATTTCTGTCAGTCCATGGTATTCTTTGCATTTTCTCAGAAACCATATTTCAACATCCATCAGATGTTTAACAGCTTGTCTGCTCATTGTCAATGCTTCACATTCATTCAGAAATATAGATTCTATGTAGCACCTCAACACTTTTTTTCTTAAATTTGAGCGATGGATACGCTAACTTCTCCGCCACCCGTAGGCCTCGACCAATTTCACCACTGAAGTAACGACATCCCAGGTCACATAATCTAATCCTAACAAGACAAGAACTGTTCTGGGGATAACACGGTTAAATGTACCATAACAAATTAAGCCCACGCTCAACAACTGCACGCCGCCGCATCTGCTTACAACATTTACAGTCACAACCTATGCATGCCTGGGATCGTGTCTTTTCGCTTCTCATGTCAAATTTGAAACGGGTTCTTTTTTTTAATGTTATTTGCGTTACGGTGGTAGGGGTAGGCTTCGACTGGCAGGGTCAAATTTGTGGTTGTCCGGTCGCGACGGTACCTGATTTGCAATTCTGTAATGGCGTCAAGATGTTGTATGTTGGTTAGACCACACAGTGGTCTTGGGGGGGGGGGGGGGGGGGGGTCTTGCTTGGGCGGATGTGCTAGAGTACACTAAATCATGTGGTGGATACAATTGC
The DNA here is from genome assembly GCA_014155875.1 of Cepaea nemoralis. Lineage (NCBI taxonomy): Eukaryota > Metazoa > Mollusca > Gastropoda > Stylommatophora > Helicidae > Cepaea > Cepaea nemoralis. Next base: position 185,334 of record JACEFZ010018229.1, on the reverse strand, counting down.
TGTGGTCTCAAATTATAGGGAAAAGCCGAGGTACGCAGTGAGGCCATTAAATTTAAGAAGCTACTTGCATATCCTTTACAAGACGTAGCAGTCAACCCCTGCATTTTTTGACTGTTAGTTATTCCTGGGCAAGTTTACTTTCAGTAGTTTGCCATTGCTTTCTGAACGACCGGCACCCATATCATTTCATAACAGTTCATAAATAGATGCACATGTAATGTTTTGCACTCATTGAAATACAAGAAAGACGGCGAATCTATAAAAAATGTTTCCCATGTTCTTTGCGGGACGTTGAGAGCAACCCCAGGTTTATTTCTAGAACAATAGTCTATTGCGCAAGTGAAGAAGCATCTACAAAAATAGTCTAGAGCGCTAGTGAAGAATCTATCAATCAATCATGTGCCATGCCGGAAAGCGTGGGCGGTCATGACTCGCCATTTCACTCGATCACCAGAGTCGTGGATCAGCTCAGTGTTCCTGTCTCGCCCATGCCATGTGGCCAAACCATCCAGGTATTTTCCTCTCGGTCTTCCTCCTAGTCTGTTCCCTTAGATCTTGCCAGTTGTCACAAAGTTCTCCAATCCATTTCTTCTCATAACATGTCAAAAACATTTTGACTGTCTACGTCTAATTTCTCTAATCAATTTATGATTTTCATTTGTCTCTTGTAGTACTTGGACATTGGTTTTTCTGTCTGTCCATGGTATTCTTTGCATTTTCCTAAGAAACCATATTTCTGCAGCCATCAGATGTTTTTCACCTTGACTACTTATTGTCCGAGAACATCTACAAAAGACACCTACAACAAATAGCTACACCAATAGTCTAGCGAGCTAGTAAACATACACCTACAGCAAACACCTACAACAATAGTCTAGCGAGCTAGTGCAGAAACCACTACAACAAACACCTACAACAATAGTCTAGAGAGCTAGTGCAGAAACCACTACAACAAACACCTACAACAATAGTCTAGCGAGCTAGTAAACATACATCTACAGCAAACACCTACACCAATAGTCTAGCGAGCTAGTGCAGACACCACTACAACAAACACCTACACCAATAGTCTAACGAGCTAGTGCAGAAACCACTACAGCAAACACCTACACCAATAGTCTAACGAGCTAGTGCAGAAACCACTACAGCAAACACCTACACCAATAGTCTAACGAGCTAGTGCAGAAACCACTACAACAAACACCTACAACAATAGTCTAACGAGCTAGTGCAGAAACCACTACAACAAACACCTACACCAATAGTCTAACGAGCTAGTGCAGAAACCACTACAACAAACACCTACACCAATAGTCTAACGAGCTAGTGCAGAAACCACTACAACAAACACCTACACCAATAGTCTAACGAGCTAGTGCAGAAACCACTACAACAAACACCTACACCAATAGTCTAACGAGCTAGTGCAGAAACCACTACAACAAACACCTACACCAATAGTCTAGCGAGCTAGTGCAGAAAACCACTACAACAAACACCTACACCAATAGTCTAACGAGCTAGTGCAGAAACCACTACAACAAACACCTACACCAATAGTCTAACGAGCTAGTGCAGAAACCACTACAACAAACACCTACAACAATAGTCTAGAGAGCTAGTGCAGAAACCACTACAACAAACACCTACAACAATAGTCTAGAGAGCTAGTGCAGAAACCACTACAACAAACACCTACACCAATAGTCTAACGAGCTAGTGCAGAAACCACTACAACAAACACCTACAACAATAGTCTAGAGAGCTAGTGCAGAAACCACTACAACAAACACCTACACCAATAGTCTAACGAGCTAGTGCAGAAACCACTACAACAAACACCTACACCAATAGTCTAACGAGCTAGTGCAGAAACCACTACAACAAACACCTACAACAATAGTCTAGAGAGCTAGTGCAGAAACCACTACAAAAAACACCTACAACAGTTGTCTAGAGAGCTAGTGAAGAGACACCTACAACAGTAGTCTAGTGAGATAGTGAAGAAACACCTACAACAATAGTCTAGTGAGATAGTGAAGAAACACCTACAGCAATAGTCTAGTGAGATAGTGAAGAAACACCTACAACAGTAGTCTAGTGAGATAGTGAAGAAACACCTACAGCAATAGTCTAGCGAGCTAGTGAACAAACGCCTACAACAATAGTCTAGTGAGATAGTGAACAAACAACTTCCACAAACACCTACCACAAACAGCTACCACAAACACCTATCACAAATACCTACCACAAACACCTACCACAAACACCTACCCCAAACGCCTACAACAATAGTCTAGCGAGCTAGTGAACAAACACCTACCACAAACACCTACCACAAATACCTACCACAAACACCTACCAGAAACACCTACCACAAACACCTACCACAAACGCCTACTACAAACACCTACCACAAATACCTACCACAAACACCTACCACAAATACCTACCACAAACACCTACCACAAACACCTACCACAAACACCTACACAAACACCTACCACAAATACCTACTACAAACACCTACCACAAACACCTACCACAAACACCTACCACAAACACCTACCACAAACACCTACCACAAACACCTACCACAAACACCTACCACAAACACCTACCACAAACACCTACCACAAACACCTACCACAAACACCTACCACAAACACCTACCACAAACACCTATCACAAACACCTACCACAAACACCTACCACAAACACCTACCACAAACACCTACCACAAACACCTACCACAAACACCTACTACAAACACCTACTACAAACACCTACCACAAACACCTACCACAAACACCTACCACAAACACCTACCACAAACACCTACTACAAACACCTACTACAAACACCTACCACAAACACCTACCACAAACACCTACCACAAACACCTACCACAAACACCTACTACAAACACCTACCACAAACACCTACCACAATAGTCTAGCGAGCTAGTAAACATACACCTACATCAAGCACCTACAACAATAGTCTAGTGAGATGGTGAACAAACACCTACCACAAACACCCCACAACACCTACAACAAACACCTACCACAAACACCTACAACAAACACCTACCACAAACACCTACAACAAACACCGCACAAACACCTACAACAAACACCTACAACAAACACCTACCACAAACACCTACAACAAACACCTACAACAAACACCTGCAACAAACACCTACAAAAACACCTACAACAAACACTTACAACAATAGTCTATCGAGCTATTGGTGACCCAGCAAGACAGACAACTGACCAGACAGCACGGCGGTAAATTGCCTGGCGCCAGTCGTGTGCATTCCGTGCAGTCACAACGCAATATCACTTTAACCACGGTCAACTGTTTATAATGCAAAACACGTCACAGTGCAGATAACACCGTCACCGGCGATTTCATCACCATCACCGCCACAACCACTACCGTCATCACCACAACTGTTACTATCACTACCACATCCGCTAACATCACCACCACATCCGCTACCATCACCACCACATTTGCTATTATCACCACCACAGCCGCTACCATCACCACCACATCCGCTACCATCACCACCACATCCGCTGACATCACCACCACATCCGCTAGCATCACCACCACATCCGCTACCATCACCACCACATCCGCTAACATCACCACCACATCCGCTAACATCACCACTACATCCGCTACCATCACCACCACATCTGCTATTATCACCACCACAGCAGCTACCATCACCACTACATCCGCTAACATCACCACCACATCCGCTAACATCACCACCACATCCGCTGACATCACCACCACAGCTGCTACCATCACCACATCTGCTTTTATCACCACCACAGCCGCTACCATCACCACCACAACCGCTACCATGGGCACCACCACCATCACTATCACTACTGTAACTGCTGCCATCACCACCACAGCAGCTACCATCACCACTATCATCATCACTACGACTACACTAACTGCTATAACTGCAACGAAACCCTGTTGCTGCTCCAACGGGCACCCATAATTATAGACCAACCCGCACTCGCTGTCAATATTTCCCTCACCGACTTTATTTCTCTAGACATTTTCAGGTATTCATTTCAGGTTGGGTCCCGTGGTCACAAGGCCGGCAAGCAAGATCTTCCCACTAGAATTCCGCCACTCGCTCACGGCTCTAGGGACTGTGTAGTTTCGTCAGATGAGTACATATGGTTATCTCTTGGGAAACACGCGAAAGTACAGTAGCAGACAACCTCACCAGAACACCTGGGATATGTAAAATCCTATTCTTCCCCTTCTTCTTTCGTTCTCTTGAAATGTGTCTGTATCTGCAACGTTGTCTATTCTATGAACTACATTGCCTTGTTATTAGAAGGCAGTAAGTGAAATGGTTTGGCCATGCAAGTAGGTTACCAACTAACAGTATACCACAACAAGCAATGATGTACAGACCAGAGGGAAGCAGAGGACGAGGCCGACCACGTAAACGATGGACGGAGGGAATAACAGAGTCTATGGGAATATCGATACATGAAGCCCGTAAGCGGGCACTCTCCCTCTGTTTATACTTCAAATCGACACCCCAAGGTTCAAGAGGAACATGATGAGATGAGATGAGATGAGATGAGTGGTATATAAAATTTATTCCCCACCTTTGTTTCGCTAAGCCAGAAGATTTACCTAGATATTCATGTTTGGGCAGTCTTGGAGTATGTGATCTGCTTTCCTTTCTTCTTTCGTTCGTTTGAAATTTGTCTATAACTGCAATGTTGTCTCTTGTATGGACTTCACTGTCATGTTTAGTTCACTCAGTGGTCCATAGAGTTTATCTTCCATTGTTGTTTCTCCAGGCCCGAAAGTGTGCTTAAATATGTCATATTTTCGGCGTCTTGGAGTATGTCATCTGCTGTCTGTGGGGCTAATCCACAAGTGCACATGGCTGATTTGTCAGTTGAAGTTAAAGTTAGTTGTAATGAAACTTATAGCACACAGTTATAATGAAACTTATAACACACAGTTATAATGAAACTTGTAACACATAGTTATAATGAAACTTATAGCATACAGTTATGACACTTATAGCATACAGTTTTAATGACACATATAACATACAGTTATAATGAAACTTATAGCATACAGTTATAATGAAACTTATAGCATACAGTTATCATGAAACTTATAGCATACAGTTATAATGAAACTTATAGCATACAGTTATAATGACACATATAACATACAGTTATCATGAAACTTATAGCATACAGTTATAATGAAAGTTATAGCATACAGTTATAATGAAAGTTATAGCATACAGTTTTAATGACACATACAACATACAGTTATAATGAAACTTATAGCATACAGTTATAATGCAACTTACAGCATGCAGTTATCATGAAACTTATAGCATACAGTTATCATGAAACCTATAGCATTATAGCATACAGTTACAGAGGGTGTATTTTTAATGACTGTTCAGTGTTTAAGAATATTGCCGGTGCAAGTTTTGTATTTACCTATTATGTTGCATGCCCTCTTCAGAGGGTGAATACAAAACTTGGACCGGCAATATTTTCAAACACTGCACAGTCATTAAAAATACACCCTATAGCATACCATTACAATTAAACATATAGAATATAGTTTTAACTAAAAAAATTTGAAAGAGCCAAGCGTCGTTTCAAAAAAAAAAAATGTTATGAAGCAGTTTGCTGCTACGGGTGTATGTAGTTCTGGGTCTTATCCTATTTTACAGGCCTGTGTGCACAGAGGAAGAGGTGGCCAAAGTTCCCCTCACTTGGCTAGGTAACGAACGTAGATTCGAACCCTGGTCCTATCGTACTTATACCATTATCAGTGAAGTTCCCCGCCAGATCGACTGACTAACCCGCTGAACGTTGTACAGTCAACCTTGCTGAGAAAAAAGGCGGGAACGTTTATTCAATGGAACTTTTGGAAGATACATTTTGAACTATAACCTTTCACCCCGAGAGCTAAATATAACATCATTGTGGTGTGTTTAATTCTGCGGCCATGAAAAGACAAGTTATACACATTTCGTCACAGTTGTCACAATTACTTAACGAGAGACAACACAGATGTCACTTTATGACAAATATCATAATGTCAAATTGACATTCACCGTGGGTGGAATAATGACACGCCACAGTCATGTTTCACAGACATTTTCACAATTATACGCGCATACACTCAACTTACGTCATCTTTGCTTTCAAAGTGGGTTCGTAAATCGAAAACATCCACACGTCGAAAAAATCTTTATTACATCACTCTATTATACTATCAATGCTCAGAGATTGAAGGCCAAGACCAAATTAAGAGGGTACTGATCAGGGAGTTGCTTTTTGCAGATGATGCTGCAGTTACGACCCACTCTGAGGAAGAATTACAATGTCTACTATCTGCATTCTCCAATGCTTGTTCTGAATTTGTTTTAATAATTAGCAAAAGAAGACACAGATTATGTCACAAGGTGCACATGGAGTACCGTCAATCTTTATTGACGACGCCGAACTAGAGATGGTAGACCATTTTACATATCTAGGATCAGTGGTAAATATCAAATTATCCCTAGATCAGGAAATCAACATCCGGATTGATATGGCAGCAACAACAATGAACAGGTTAAGAAAAAGAGTCTGGGAGAACCGGAAGCTTAATGCCAAAACAAAAGTCCTTGTCTATCAAGCGTGTGTCCTTAGTACTCTTCTTTATGGCAGTGAAACCTGGACAACTTACTCACACCAAGAGAAACGTTTAAACAGCTTTCATATGCGATGTCTGCGAAGAATTCTTGGTATTAAGTGGCAAGACAAAATCACAAATACTGAAGTATTGGAAAGATCAGGTTGTGTGACGGTTTATTCCATGCTCAGTCTTCGTAGACTTAGATGGATAGGACATCTTAGGAGGATGGATGATGGTAGAATACCAAAGGACATCTTTTTTGGTGAATTACAGATGGGTAAGAGATCTCAGGGTCGGCCTCTACTACGATACAAAGATGTGTGTAAGCGGGACATGATTGATACAGGCATTGATAATGCACAGTGGGAGCAAGTCGCCGCTGAACGTGTTGCATGGAGGGCAAACATCAGAAATGGAATAAAGACAAAGGAGAAAATTATTGCAGATAAGTCACACACCGAGCGTGTGAGACGTAAGATGGTGCATGATGGTGGAAATGACCACGTGTTCACATGCACCCACTGTGAACGAACATTTACAGCGCGAATTGTCCTTATCAGTCACATTCGCTACTGCCATAGGTAAAAGTTATTATGCCTTTTTAAAGCACAAACTATCGTCTGTCGAAGACGGCAAGGTGCCAATGTATATGTGTGTGTGTGTGATTATACTAACCCGGCTCCGTGGCCAAGGTGTTAAGAACGCATAACCGAGTTCGACACACATTTGTGGAAACAAATTTTGTAGTAGACCGCCTTACGTTGGTTTTTTTATGAAATGGTATGGGTGCCAGTCGTTCAGAAAGGAATAGCAAACTACTGAACGAAAACTTGCCCAGAAATCACGAACAGCCAAACAATGCTAAGGTTGATGGCAACATCCTGTAAAGGATATGCAACAACTTGATTTAAAATTATACTACAGAGGGCGTGGCCGCGGAGTTTAATGTGTTTGTGTTTACATTTCTGGTATTTCAAGTGATGCAGAGTAGTGGGTTAATTTCCTAAACCGGTCTGTTGAACTTAAACGGTGACGTCCCTGTTGAAAAACGCAGTGGCAAACTACTGAACGTGGAGGTCAGCTTGACTGAATGGGTAGGAACGCTCGTTGTTAAACA
>JACEFZ010018229.1:0-172500 GCA_014155875.1 Cepaea nemoralis | reverse complement strand
GACCAAATGTCTCTTGCCGACCAAGACACTGGTCAGGATTTAATTCCCAAAGTGACAAGATACTTTTTTCCCCACTCCAGTCCGGCTATTGGGTCATTATGACCTCAAAAGAAAAAAAAAAAAGATGCTAACAGGATAATTTTTAGTTTTCGATTAAGGGAATTCGATTCGATTACACCATTACCCCCACCCCGTTCAACCTAAAAGAGAAGTTATACTAGGCCCCATCCCTGGCTCAGATTAATAATCCCGTAACAGTTAGCCACAAATAGGATATTATGTTGAAGATGATTGTTGTCCACAGAGGGTAATGGCGTCCATATAATGTGAGGAAGGGAACAGGTCTCCCTACCTCTTATGTCGTGAGATATGTGGTGGCCTAACATGTTACACCCCATCGGTGGCATCTGACACGGCGCTTGAATACCTGTAGTCTGAGAAAACTGTCGTTACCTCTAGTGTGCGGTTGCTGGACAGATCTGATTGTTGAGAAATAAAGTGCCGCTTGCCCGAGCAGTCGCCATGCTGCGTACAGGCAAGGGTTTGTATTTTACGTCGTATGGAATGAAGACTTCTTGAAAGAAGATGAGTCGTATTGCAAGACGAAAACGTCCGCATTTTTTTGGTACGTCGTGAGCCGGGGATAGTCGGAGTTTGGCGTGACAATGGGACAGTTGGAGGCGAAAAGAGGCTATGGGAAATCAAACAGAGAAGATGCTAGACAGCTTGGCATCATGAAATGGAGAAAAATCGGTACCACAAATGATTGACAGTACATGAGACAGAAGGCTGTGGGCAGACATAATCACAAAAACCACACGGCACGGATTAGATGAAGATTGGCATAAAAGAGACAGAAGACTGTAGACAGACATGATCATCAACTCCACATGGCATGAACTATAAGAAGATTGGCAATTATCCCACATGGACAACAATCATCTTCGGATTAATACGCCTGTGAGGGTAAACCCAGAACTACCATTCCGAGCCGGTGATGAACTCCAACTATAACTTCTTGAGGTTGAACGGGGTAGGGGTAATGGTGAAATCAAAATCGAACGAGACAGAAGGCTGTGGACATGACAAAACGACACACGACGTGGACACTTGGTAGTAAAGGAGACATAAGGTTCTGGACACACATGATCACTCATGTCACATGCCTTGGACTATAAGCACAAGATTAGTTTACTATTGAGAAAGGGTGGTCCGCATGACCGAATGGATAAAAACGCGCGTTCTTAAGCATCCGGTGCCCTGATGCCGAAGTGAAGGATTGAACCCCTAGACTGGACAGTTGGATTAAAAGTTGACTTCTTATCCTTGACTTGGGGACGTAAATTACACATATCTCAGAAGTCGGAGTGGGTTCGCCTGATAGCAAGGGACATTGGTAATAAGGAAAGCTAATCCACAATCAATATTCAGTCCAATGCAACCAGAAATAGCGCGAGCGCAACTTTTTGATGTTTATTTTAGGGAAGTTATTCAGGTAGATTTGTTGAACTTACATACTAAAGGCATTGTGGAGTATGTTAGAAAATATAGTGACAAGAAACAATATGATCCCGTTGTCATCGGAAGAATAAAGTACGCAACTTCAGAATGCTGTCGTCACAGTATTACAGTTAATGTCACAAATGGAGGGGCTGGACGAGTGGCTAGAATGACGGATTCTCCTGCTCGCTGGACTTTAGGCGTCCGGTGTGCCTTACTAGATCGAGAAGACCTGATCAGTCGGGGGCCACATTGATTGACGGAAGTCAGTAGCGGCGATCGGGCAAGTTTTGAGCTACAGCCTGCAATGGGTGACGTGATATTGTAATATGATAATTGGTCGCGTCAAGCGAGAGTCGCATGGTCAAGTGGTTGCACACCCGTCTCACACGCAAGTGATCCGGTGTTCGAATCCTCGGTAAGGTGTGGAGTTTGTTTTTTCTGTTGTTTTTTTTTTGTTTCTATCGGGGGCAAAATTAAAACTCTAACCTGCACAGTTCGCGGCGACCTCATCAACCAGGCGACCTTAATTCCTCAGGCGCAAGACCCTACTGACATACACCGCAAGTTACTATATTGGCAGTAAATGGCAGTTAATGACAACCACAAATGGAAGATGAGAAACGAAAAAAAATCAGTGCAAGAACAAAGCGAACGAACCAGGGAATTTATATTTCAATACAACAACAACACAAGTAATGTTGATCGATACAACAAATATGCCAACAGGTATGTCTGTTGTCGCGAGGCAGTTTTCGGCTATAGGTCGGTGATATGCTAGCGCCGTGACACTGTGTAGGTCTGAGAGCACGTGGGAATAGCTGGATCATCTTTTCTTCACTTTGTCAAGCGACGAGCCCCGGCGTCGTAACCGAGTCTAACCGTGATCATGACATAACTGTTGAAGTTCGCTATCAACTTCGCTAGCGCGCCCACAGATATATCCATCACTGGAGAGATGTCACAGGCAGTGGCCAGCGTTAACAATATGGCTTCCCCGTTGAGTGTTGACGATCTGGGTTCCCTGTTGTGTTTTGACGATCTGGGTTCCCCGTTGAGTGTTGACGATCTGGGTTCCCCGTTGAGTGTTGCCGATCTGGGTTCCCTGTTGTGTTTTGACGATCTGGGTTCCCCGTTGAGTGTTGACGATCTGGGTTCCCTGTTGTGTTTTGACGATCTGGGTTCCCCGTTGAGTGTTGACGATCTGGGTTCCCCGTTGAGTGTTGCCGATCTGGGTTCCCTGTTTGTTTTCACGATCTGAGTTCCCCGTTGAGTGTTGACAATCTGGGTTCCCCGTTGAGTGTTAACGATCTGGGTTCCCCCTGTTGAGTTTTGACGAACAGAGGTTCCCTGTTGAGTGTTGACGAACTGGGGTTCCTTCTTGAGTGTTGGCGATCTGGGTTTCCTGTTGAGTATTGACGATCAGAGTTCACTGTTGACGCCTTATGAAATTTAATGGAAGAAGTTTAAAGATGAGCTGACATTGCTCCTCAGAAACTAAACCACTTACACAGTTGGTGGATTTGAACACACAGAACAGCAACATAACTTCGAGAACTGGGAGAGTGTGTCGTTCCCTTCGCAAGGTCGTACAACTTTGACATTTAACAATTTAACGGGGAATAATGGCATGTTGATGCAGTGGTACCTGGTTCAACCCTTACACCGGTCAGTTGGACTAACATGTTGACTTCTTGTTCTTGACTTGGAATCGTAAATTACACGAACCTCAGAAGTCGGAATGAGTTCGCCTCATGGTGAGGTACTCTGGTGATAGGGAAAGCTGATCCACTCGCAAACATCAGTCCAGTACACTCCTTAGTAGTAGCAAATATTAGACTCAGCAGTACGTGTTTGGACCTCGTTCCCGCTCAAAACGAGCAAGCGAACGAAAACATGAAAAAAAAGAAAGAAGAAAAAGAAAACAATCGAAAAGCACACAAGACGCATTACAGTATAAATGTTACACAAGCATTATAACAATTTATTGTAAAAAAAAAAAAGAGCAAAAACAAGCCCATATAAAGGGGGTATTAAATTTTGTAGATTAGCTACTATGAAAAGAAAGATTGAGGAAAATTTAACATTTTAACCATGTAAAAAGACATTGCGCAATAAGTCACCGTCCTTGAAAGTTAGAAAAAGAGTTCTTGCATGTTACATAGAACCGATTTTAACATATGGGTGCGAATCCTGGACACTTCGTACCGGAATACGATCAACGTTGCCAATAGAGGATTGTGCTCAATCTTTACACCTCAAATTCCGAAACAACCAAATAAATCAATTTGATTATTGCTCGCTGGACTTTAGGCGCCTGGTGTGCCTTGCCAGATCGAGAAGACCTGATCATTCGGGGCCACATCGATTGACGGATGTCAGTCGCGGCGATCGGGCAAGTTTTGAGCTACAGCCTACAATGGGTGACGTGATATTCTAGTATGATAATTGGTCGCGTCCAGCGTAGAGTCGCGTGGTCAGTGGTTAGCACACCCGCCTCACACGCCAGTGATCCGGAGTTCGATCCCGGGTCCAGTCAGGGATATGCACTACTGACGAGCTCAAACGAGAGCGAAACTCGAGTCTAGTGCTTCCAATCTGACGGGGACAAGGCTTAAGGTTCGTGCCGGAATACGATCAGCATTGACAGTAGTGAGGTTTGCTCAATCTTTAAACCTCCAATCCGGAAACAACCAAATAAATCAATTAGTAAACAGGCGAAAACTTCACTGGAAACCTTGGAGATGCGGTTTTATAGAAGAATGCTGAAAATTAATTGAACATCCAAAATGAAAAAAAAATCAGGACATTTTGACAGACGCTGAGTCGCAAAGACAACTTATCACAACTTCAGAAAGAAACAGTCATCATATTTTAGCCAAATTATGAGAAGACGAAAATTAGAACATGTTTTAACAACCGCAAAGATTTGCGGAAAGAGAGATAGAGGAAGACAGCAGAGGAAGACTCTTGAGAGTCCTTTGGCATGGTACGGAAGAGAGTAAACACACGAAATGATCCATGAAGTCGGAGATCGCAATTTGTGGTGAAGCATTATCGCCTATGCCAGCATGAAAGGCACTGGATGATGATGGGGGGAAAAGACACGGGAGTTTGGAAAAGATCACTAATGGGGAAGGTGTATCTGGGACTCGAAGAAGACGATCAATCACAACGTAGATGGATTCAGGATCTGGTAGATAATTTACTTATGGTAACAACCGATGTGGGATATCTGGCTTATGACTGGGAGAAATCTGGAAAGCCTGTTAGTGGGAAAACACTATGTGTTGTCTGGTCGTCCTCCAACAATTCAAGGACAATCATATACAAAGTATTGCTTAATACGCATAACACGGCAGATAAAACTCAACGAAAGATGCAAACAGGTAAGAATACACTTGACAATATAAACATGCAAAGATATGCACTGAATTAATTACATTTGTAGATGTTTCTTTGGCGATACTCCCCTCCAATTTATCAGCCATCCCCCGAGTTATCTGATTCAGTGTAGGCCAGCATGGCCGAAAGGATTAGAACGCGTGTTCTTAAACATCCGGTGTGCTGATGCCGAGGTAAGGGGCTCAACCTCTACACTGGACAGCTGGACTAAAATGTTGACTTATCGTCCTTAATTTTGGGACGTAAATTACAAGTACCTGTGAAGTTGGAATGGGCTCGCAAATGGCGAGGGACACTGTTAATAGGGAAAATTAATCCAGACGCAAAATTCAGTCCAGCACAACTAGAAGTAGTGTGTATGGACTACGCTTGAGTTTAAATCCAGCGAGCGAAAAAAACAAAAACAAAAAAACTGATTCAGTGCCGAAGGATAATATATCTCCAAATGTGACCTCCCACGTGGACAGAAGGACGATATATCGCCACATTAGGGTCATGTTGTTATATGTTTTCTTTCTTGGTATCTTCCGCAAGTTTAATGCTCAAAGAATATAAATTTTCATTATAATATGTGTTTATTTGATTGTGCAACATGTTTGGATAAAACCTACTTTCTTTTTGTTTGGCGATATATATATATATATATATATATATATATATGTATGTGTGTGTGTGTGTGTGTGTGTGTGTGTGTGTGTGTGTGTGTGTGTGTGTGTGTGTATCGTACCTGTTGTATTCTTCCATGGATAAGATGGCTGGGGTTGTCTATTTATTGGCCGTTAACTGCTGCGGTGAGTTAACAGTAAACTGAAGGCTCTTGATTGGACGTCGCTGTCAATCCCAGCATATTCTGACTGTTTGTGATTTGCCATGCATGTTTACGTTCAGTAGTTTGCCATTGCTTGACGCTCATACCATTGTATGCAAATCAGCGTAAGGCTGTCTGCTTCCAAAGTGTCTGTAGCTGTGTTTTGAATGCGGTATGAGAGACTGCGAATCGTATTTTTAACACCTTTGCCACAGCCCCAGTCTGTGGCGAGTGTTAACAGATCATGCCACGTGTGGTGAATATGGCTATGAAGTCACAATAATCAATCAATTAATCTATCTATCTATCAAATCAACACGAATCAATTAGTTAATCAAAGGAAAATAAATCAATCAATCAAACAAAATGAATCAATTATTTCATCAACGAAATCAAAACGAATCAATTAATTTATCAATCAACTCAAAATGAATAAATTAATTCATCAATCAAATGGGGGGGGGGGGGGGGGGGGGAATCAATCCAAAAAAAACAAACAAATCAGTTAATTCATCTATCAACTCAAAATGAATAAATTAATTCATCAATTAAATTAAAACGATTAAATTAATTCACCTTTCAAAGGAAAATGAATCAATCACAAATCAATTAATTTTGATTAATTCATGAATCAAAGGAAAACGAATCAATTAATCGAATAGTCAGTCAGTTAATAGGTCTCTCAATCTACCAGTAAATCAGTCTATCAGTCAGTTAGTCACTCAGTCAATCAGTCAATCAATTCCATCCATCATGTGCCATGCTGGTAAGCGTGGGCGGTCATGTTCTGCCATCTCACTCGATCACCAGAGTCGGGGATCAGCTCTGTGTTCCTCTCTCGACCATGCCACCAGGCCAAGCCATCCAGGTATTTGCTTCTAGGTCTTCCCCTTGGTCTGTTCCCTTCGATCTTGCCAGTTGTCACCAAGTTCTCCAATTCATTTCTTCTCATAACATGCCCAACAAATTTTGACTATCTACGTCTAATGTCTCTAATCAGTTTACGATCTTCATTTGTTTCTTGAAGGACTTGTCAATCAATTAATTAATTACAAATTAGCACTTTCCTGGTAAGTTACGGTAACAGAAGTACGCACAACTTTCTTATCAAAATCATATCATTTGGAAACGTTTAAGGCAAATGAGCAGGAGGTAGACAGAGATATAAGTGGGCAAGAGATGAACAAACAGAAAATCATTAATGTGTGCAGTCAATACGAGAGATACTACTTGATCCAGTATCATTGCAACCAACCTGTATTGTGAAGATATCACTTGATTGATTGATTGATTGATTGATTGATTGATTGATTGACATACATTTCCGGACATTGATTACGAAGTCTCTCATCCATAAATTTCTGACCATTAACCTGGGAAGACAGGTGATGTGTAAGGCAACTGGTCACAACATCCCAAAATGCCCTTCCTCCTCTTCTTTCGTTCGCTTGAAATGTATGTATCTATAATTCCAGTGTTTGCTCGTACCAATTTAACTGTCTTTTTAGTTCACTCAGTGGTCCATAGAGTACATCTTCCACTGTTGTCTCTCTTGGCCAGAAGGTTTGCCTAGATATGTTATATTTTGGGCAGTCTTGGAGTATGTGCTCTGCTGTCTGCGTCGCCAATCCACATGTGCACATGGCTGTGTCACCAATCTATGTATGTTGTATACATGAGGTTGCGCAATCTATTGTGTCCTATTCTGAGGCGCAGAATAATGAATTATTATGGTTTGTCCATAAAGTGGTAATCGTCTCGAGCTGATGTTGGTGGTTTTCTGATTGATTTGATCATTCTTTTATTTTGGTGGTATGTAACAGGTATCTCACTGCGAGAAACCTGATACATCTCTGGACATACTACCGGACAACGGTGTTGGTCAGCGACGGCTGCGCTACCAGTGCCGAGTGTTTACTAACGGGTTGGTTGGATCAGCTGCCCAGCCTGTGGCCTCAATACACCTGCACATATACCTTGCACATACACCTTCACAATCACCTGTACACACCTGTTTAATGCACTTCAATTCCACAGCACATACCTGGGGGTGAAGTTTGAGATCTTCACATAATCTAGGTCACGCCATTAGGCGGGGTGGCTAGTTCTCTTCCTCATATAACCTGCCTCGCCTTCCGAAGGTTGTGGGGTCCATTCAGGATTGCGTCATTCGCTTCACGAGTGCAGTTTTCTTTGGGACTCCTGGAGTCGTCGCTGGAGCTACGGAGTTCGTGCATTTGCGCGACGCTTTATGCAGACTACCCTGCGAAAAGAGACCAAGCCATATTGGATAAAACTAGGTGCAACTGAGTCGATCTTTATCTCGTTGAAGAAACATCGGAGCAAATGTACACTAAATTGCATAATATATAGACTGGGACAAATAAAACCCATACAACACATAGACGAGTCATAGACTGGTATATGAAACATGGGGTTTACTGCTGCGCGTATTTGAAATGTAAAAACCTAACGTGACCGAGAAGCCGAAAGGTGTAACAGATTTGTTGACGGTGATAAAGAGTTCGGTCGTAACGCTCGTCTGTTTCTCTGTATCAGGAGCGTCTAGTTGGCCAAACGTCGAAGTACACTTGTTCCTGCAGCGAGGCCCTGTCGTCATTTGGAGGTGACAGGTTCAAATCCTGGTCGATAACTATAGCTGTCAATGTTTATGTAGTCTAGTGCGGCCTCTAGTCTCTACTTCCTTCTTCTACTTCTGTGAGCGTCAAACAATACCTGTTTGTTTATTTATGAACTGTCTTAGTGGCCACAAAGGATTCCTCGATCGATATTTCTGTCTAACGCCTGTATTCTGTATCTCTGGGTTGTTTTCCAATCTGTCAGGCTTCTTCGTGATATTTTGTGTTTTTATGAGGAAAAAGTCTTCGATTACAGAATGTCACCATCATCCAGTGCCTTGCCGGCTGACATGGGCGATTATGCCTCCCCACAAATTACGATTTCCGACTTCTTGGATCAATTCATGTGTTGACTCCCTTCCGCACCATAACACAAAACTGTCAATAATCTTTTCACGCTGTCTTCCTCTATCTCCTTCTGCAAATATTTCCGGTTGTCACAACATGTTCCAGTTTTTGTCTTCTCATAATTTGCCCCCCCCCCCCCAAAAAACGAGGACTGCCTCTTTCTGATGTTTGTAATAATTTTTTTTTTTTTTTTAAATTCGCATATCCTTTACAGGACATCGCTGTCAACAGCAGCATCTTTCAGCTGTCTGTTGATTTCTTGGCAAGATTACGCCTCAGTAGTTTGCCATTGCTTTCTGAGCGGCCGGCTCAGTTATCCTGCAAGTCACCAGCGGGGGTCGAACCGCCTCCAGCTCTCGCCCGTTACGAGACTCTTTGTGATAATTACAGAATATAAATAAAAAAATGTTTGCATATCCTTTTACAGGACATCGCTGTCAACATCAGCATCGTTCAGCTGATTGTTTATTTCTTGGCAAGATTACACTCAGTAGTTTGCCATTGCTTTCTGAGCGGGCGGCACACATACCCCGTAAGTTACCAACGCGATTCCAACCACTGCTGATTCTCACCGTCGTCACGTTACCTACTAGAGTATACGAGATTACGGAGAAAAGTTGCTAACCACTAGGTCAGGAAGCCGGCATTACAGAATATTCAGATATATAAACACACGTTTACAACACTCTGGTTAACCTGCTGTAGAAGAAAATCTACGAAGCAAACTACACTGCAAACATGAACTGGCACTCTGTCACTGGTGCACTGAGTAAACACAAACATCATGAAATATGTCGATATAATATCTTCATCTATGGGAAAAGACACAAAATGACAACAAACAGCTGACATAAACAAAATCAAACGTTATTAACAACAATCGGAATGATGATGATGATGATGATGATGATGATGATGATGATAATAATAATAATAATAATGACTGCCAATGCGTAAACAACAAAACATATACCCACTTTTATACTTGAATAACGAAGACGCAAACAATAGATTGCACGATTTATTGCCTGGCATATTTCGCTGCATCTCGTCAATTTATTTGTTTGTTTGTTCTCTCGCTGTGAACTCAAGAGTAGTAAATACACGCTCAACTTATTCTAGTGCATTGGACTGACGTTTGCTTGCGGATTAGCTTTCCTTATTACCAGTGTCCCTCGCCATCAGAGGAAGCAACTCCGACTTCCGAGGTACCTGTAATTTACGTCCCCAAGTCAAGAACGAGAAGCCAACATTTTAATCCACCTGACCGGTGTAGGACTTGAACCCGCTACCTCGGCATCAACGCACCGGTGTAGGGCTTGAAATGAAGACATAGAGGAAATCAAGGTCTCTTCTCTCCGCATTGAGGTGTCGAAGGTATATGGTGCTAGCCTCACACTTTTACAGACTGATCCACGCTGGAGATTTGATCTGGTCAATATCAACCCATAGCGTCTACTTCCATGCACATTTCCTGGTAGCAATTTTAGGTTGGATCGATCTGTAAGTCAAGGTCAGTTTAAAGAAACTCCCAGACTCTACAGGGACTCGAAAGCTTGGCACTGGATGGGTAGGCACGGTTGCCTAAATGAAGAAATAAGTAGACAGAATATAAATACAGATGTGGGTGAGTTGATCATTCATTCATTCATTCATTCATTCATTCATTCATTCATTCATTCATTCATTCAGTAGCATGTTTTTCGCAGAACTTCGCTCCCATAACAACCTTCCTTACAACTTCTCGGTCTGTCTTCTTTCTCGGCCATAACAAGATATATATATATATATATATATATATATATATATATATATATGGTATTCTTATCCGTCTATAAAATTTATATTCAAAGACATTTATGCGCTGTTCAGCTTCTTTAGTAAGTGTCCAGGTCTCACAGGCGTATGTTGCAATAGGAAAGATGCATGCTCTCAAAAATGTAACTTTTATAATTCTGTCTGTCCCACTCCACAATTTATTCAGTTGCCTTAGCTTGTGAAGAGAATATTATGATATATATATATCCATCATGTGCCATGCCGGTAAGCGTGGGCGGTCATGTTCTGCCATCTCACTCGATCACCAGAGTCATGGATAAGCTCCGTGTTTCTGAGAGAGAGAGAGAGAGAGAGAGAGAAAGAGAAAGTGGGTGTCAGAGAGAGGGAGAGAGTATGTGCGCACGTGCGTGCGTGTGTGGAGAGAGTGATTGAGCTAGAAATGGTGGGGGAATGTGTCAGTGCATGCATTCGTACGTGTATGTGTGAGAGTGAGTGAGGGAGTGTGTGCGTGCGTGCATGCGTTCATGTGCATGTGTATGAGAGTGTGATTGAGAGAGAGTGTGTGTGTGTGTGTGTGAAGGATTGTGTGTTAGAGAGTGAGACAGTGGGAGAGTTGATGTGTTAGTGTGTGTGTGAGCGTGCACATGCGTGTGAGTGTGTGTATATGCAAGAATACAGAGAGAGAGAGAGAGAGAGAGAGAGAGAGAGAGAGAGAGAGAGCTGAGCTGATGCATGTCGTGTAACACGCATGTTATGTAACACGCGAATCCATATGTTTGTGTATTCTCATCTGTCATATTATCAGTTAAATACCATTTGATTTTATCATGCATAATATAAACTCATGTTCATTACTGTAGTTTGAGTGAGAGAGTCAGTAAGTGTGAATGAGAGACAGAACGAGTGAGCGTGAGAGTGAATGAGTGAGCGGGAGAGTGAATGAGTGAGCGGGAGAGTGAATGAGTGAGCAGGAGAGTGAATGAGTGAGCAGGAGAGTGAATGAGTGAGCGTGAGAGTGAATGAGCGGAAGAGTGAATGTGTGAGAGTGAATGTGTGTGTGTGTGTGTGTGTGTGTGTGTGTGAGAGAGAGAGAGAGAGAGAGAGAGAGAGAGAGAGAGAGAGAGAGAGAGAGAGAGAGAGAGAGAGAGAGAGAGAGAGCATCACTATTTTTACGTCACATACATTTTATGTACACATTTTTCTCCATGTTTAACATTTTTATGAGACTGCTCATGACAAGTGTCAGTGTATGTGTGTGAGTAAAGTGTGGGAGTTTGTTCATACTAGTTTCAATACTAACGTGAGACATTTTGTATGTGTCTAGATGTGAGGAAGTGTGAGTGTATGTGGAGGATGTGTGTGAGTGTGGGGATATGTGTGGGTGGGGGTTGTGTGGGTGTGGGTATGCGTTTGGATGGGTTGGGGTGTGTGGGTTTTGGTGGGTAGTGGTATTTGTGGGTGTTGGTGGGATGTGTGGATGGATGTGTGGGGGTGAAAGTAGGGGTGTTGGAATGGGTGTGGGGGATGTGTGTATGGGTGGAGGATATGTGTATGGGACGGATGCGGGGGATGTGTGTTTATGTGGGTGGAGATGTGTGGATGGTTTGAGGAAGTATGTGTGGGAGGCGGGGTTGTGTGGGTAGGGGATTGTGTTGGGTGGATTGGGGATGCAAGGGCGGGTGGGGAGAAGTGTATGGGTGTGTGGGTTTGAGATATGCGTGCGGTGTGTTGGTGGGGGATGTGTGAATGATGTGTGGGTGGAGGGTATGTTTGTGGTGGTATGGGTGGAGGATAGTGTGTGGTGTGGGGGATGTGTGTGATGGGTGCGGGGAATGTGCGTATGGGTGGGGTATATGTGTGGGTGAGTAGGGGATTGTGGTGGTTGGGGGAAGTATGTGGGGTGTGTGGGTGGGAGATGTGTGTGTGTGGATGGGGAATGTGTGGGTGGGGGTGTGTGAGTGGCTTAGGGATGTGTAGGTGGGTGAGGGAGTTGTATGTGTTGGGGTGGGATGTGTGAGTGGGTGGAGGGTGTGTGTGGGTAGTGGTATTGTGATCGAGAGATTGGTTGGGGGTGGGTGTGTGGGTGCGTAGTGGAGGATGTTTGCGTGAGTGAGTGTCTGTTGGTGGACGGGTAGGGAATGCGTGTGTGGGTGGAGAGAGGTGTGTGGTGTGTTGGTTGGGGATATTGTGTGGGTGAGGTATGTGTGTGTGGGTGGGGGATTTTTGTGGTGTGTGAGTGGGGGTATGTGGGGTGGATGGGTAAGGGTATCTGTGTGGGTGTGGGTGGGAATATTGTGTGGTATCTGGGTGGGGGATATGTGTGTGGTGTGTAAGTGGGGATGTGTTGGTGAGGGATGTGTGTGTGTGGTGCGTGGGTTGGGAATAGTGCGTGGTAGGGGGTGTATGTGATGTGCGGGTGGGGGATTGTGTGGTGGGGGATTAGGTTATGGCATGTGTGGGTGGGTGGAAGTTGTATGTGTGGGTGGTGGGGTGTGTGTGAGTGGATTGGGGATGTATGGGTGGTTAGGGAGATGTGTGTGTGTGTGGGGGGGGGGACATGTTAGTTGGTGGGGATGTGTGTGTATGGTTTGGGGATGTGTGAGTGGATGTGCGATGTGTGGGTTGGTGGGGGATTGTGTGCATGGGTGGGGAATATGTTGTCGATAGAGATGTGGCTGGGGGATGGGTGGTTTGAGGTGTGGGTGGGGAGAGGATGTGTGGGTTAGGATGTGTATATGGATGGGAGTGGGATGTGTGGGTTGGTGGGGGAATGTTTGTGGGTGGCGAGTGTGTTTTGGTTGGGGGATCAGGTGAGGGCAGTGTGTGCGGGTGGGGGATGTGCGGGAGGGGGATGGGTCGGTTGGTGGGGTATGTATGTGTCCCTTGGTGTGCGTGTGTGTGGGTAGGCGGGGGTGTGTATGTGTCCCTTGGTGCGCGTGTGTGTGGGTAGGTGGGGGTGTTGTGTGGGTGGGGTGATGTATGGATAGGTGGGAGATGGGCCTCACAACATGGTAATTAGCCTTGTTTATGTTTACAACATTCATTTCACAATGTTTATTTTTCTTCCTATGTAAATGTATAATGCTCTTGATGAACGAA
This sequence comes from Cepaea nemoralis, assembly GCA_014155875.1. Taxonomy (NCBI): domain Eukaryota; kingdom Metazoa; phylum Mollusca; class Gastropoda; order Stylommatophora; family Helicidae; genus Cepaea; species Cepaea nemoralis. The sequence goes on along the minus strand of JACEFZ010018229.1, from coordinate 158,922 downwards.
AGACGAGTGATTGGAAGGGCCGAATGTAAGACGGGCCTGCGCGCCCAATTTGTGACCCTAATAAAGTTGATTTGATTTTGATTTTGATTTGATTTGTCTTGACCATGCCACGAGGCCAAGCCATCCAGGTACTTGCTTCTAGGTCTTCCTCTTGGTCTGTTCCCCTCGATCTTATCAGTTGTCACCAAATTCTCCAATCCATTTCTTCTCATAACATGCCCAAAGAATTTTGACTATATATATCTTGTTATGGCCGAGAAAGAAGACAGACCGAGAAGTTGTAAGGAAGGTTGTTATGGGAGCGAATTTCTGCGAAAAACATGCTACTGAATGAATGAATGAATGAATGAATGAATGAATGAATGAATGAATGAATAATATCCAACATATGGATACTTTAAGAAATAATATTAAGAACAATCAACACCTGTAAGATGACATGGTTGAGGAGAGCTGCCAACTTAATTATCCGAAACCAAGTCAGAAATGCTGTTGTCAGGCAGACAGTGGGATCAACAGCTAGTGCCACACATATCGAACTACAGAGGATCAAACGGTTTGACCATCTCATTAGAATGCAACACCATCAACTACCAGCGCTGGTCCTACATCAAAGAGGATCTACTACGAGTGCAAGAGGACACCCGAGAAGAAAATGGATTGACGACATCAGAGAAATTATACAACCACACGGAATGACACTATCCAGTGCCGTCCACCGGGCGCTGGAACGCAAATTATTCCTCCCCACGACGCTTGACGGCAGAAGTGGAAGATGATGATGAGGATGATAACAAGACAATGGCATGGTTATTGTATTTTCTATCATCCCGGGAAGGTTAGCCCGGTCAACAAATGCCTGCAAAAGTCGGATGTGTCGGGCTAACGGCGCAAGAACGCAGCTCTGCAAGAACGCAATCACGTCCGAAAAAGAAAAAAAAAACTCCGGATGAACGCAGAAGAAGCAGAAGAAGTATTTTCTATCACACTTTTAAAGTTTTCATTTGAAGCACCTTCGTTTTTTGTCTAGTGTGCCATCTAACTTCAATCACTTTCCCTCGCCTGTTGTATGTGTAAATCAATAACTGGGAATACATTTCTCAAATTATTTCGCAGCTCGGTGTATCTTTAGGACAGCTGTTACAATGTTCATTAATTAGCGAATGTCGTGTTCAGCCAAGCGTCACAAATCAATTTCTTTCGTCTTTATGTTCCTGAGATTTCGTATCACGGCCACACCTTTTCTTTTCAATAAGTAAATAAAGTGCAAAGAGCCAGTTTCATGTTATAAAGTGTACTGGGTAATTGGTGATATCCCCAGATGTGCAGATCTATCGGTGCTCGTTATGTGATGTGGTTATTATCACATGGGAGGTCTTTACTACCCAGAATATGTTTGGTACGTATATTTAGATTGTCGGATCAAACAACCTCCGCGCCCTGAAAGTCCTTGAACGTATGACCACCGACAGGAGAGGCAGATGTGGTAGTCACTGCGATACCGGAGCTTTTTCACCAATTCTCTATCTTTTTCCCGCCTTTTGCATTTCTCTTTCTTTCATTCCTTCTTTATCATTCTGTCTTCAACCACTCTTTCATTGCTAATTTCTCTGACGTTCTCTCATTATGTTTTTGCTTTTCTCTTCCTCTGTAATTGTTTATCACTCATTTTGCATCTCCCGTTCTTTCTCTCCTTTCTTTCAGCCCGTCCATTCGCATATCCATTCATTTATCTGTCTGTCCGCCCGTCCGCCGGTCCGTCCGTCAGTCCGTCCGCCCGTGCGTCTGTCTGTCTGTCTGTCTGTCTGTCTGTCTGTCTGTCTGTCTGTCTGTCTGTCTGTCTGCTTGCCTGTCTGTCTGTCTGTCTGTCTGTCTGTCTGTCTGTCTGTCTGTCTGTCTGTCTGTCTGCGTGTCTGCCTGCGTGTCTGTCTGTCTGTCTGTCTGTCTGTCTGTCTGTCTGTCTGTCTGTCTGTCTGTATATTTTGTCTGTTGAAGTTGTTATATCTGTCTTTACGTCCGTCTATTTATTCAACCTTACAATGTTACTGCCACTACCTCTCTTGCAACAAAGTCTCGAGATCTCACACTGTACAACATTTCTTAACACGTATATTTTCCCATTTCCACATATAATATACTGCATTAATAAAACAATATTTCCGTAATGAGATAATCAAGAATTCGGTAACGAGACAATCAAAACGTCAGCCACTAGACAATCGAAAATTCCGTAAGGAGACAAACACACGTTTAGTTTTCCCTCGCCCCGTGTCAACGAGTCACCGAGTCTCCACACAGTACAGCTGGCAACTGTCACATATGTTTTGTAGACATGGACGCGTGCTTACGACACTTGTCGGCCGTCACCATTTTATTAATTAATCTACCCGGCTAGTCCGCCCATATTTTGTGGCCGGGGATTTGTAGTCTCTGTTGCGTGTTTGTTGCCTTGTCCCTGGGGTCCGTTGTGTCTTCTTGTTTCACATGCACTCACGGAATATTTTATTTAGCTACCTTTATGTCTGTCCTGGGAGTGAATGTAGAGTAGTGGTTAGCAAGCCCGCTTGTCGGCCGTGTTGTCATGGGCTCAAATTTGCATGCACGCGGATTTTTAAAATTTACTGGGCAAGCAGTTCCACACAATCTATTACAGGGTGTTTGTAAAGTCTCACTACACTTTGTATGTAGAACAAATTTGAAAAATGAAGTACATGATGTCATAAATAATCTGCTCCACAGTCCATTGTGAAGCAAAACAGTGACTATTGTAACTAATTTAAGGAATATTTTAGCACATTTGTGATGATATCACGTACTTCATTTTTAAAATGTGTTCTGCATATAAAGTGTTGTGAGACTTTACAAACACCCTGCATTTGGCTGATTTGTTGGTTGGTTAGTTGTTTGATTATTTGCTTGGCTTGTTGCCTTGTTCATTAGTTTCTTGATGGATTGCTTGGATGGTTAATTTCTTCGTTGGTTGGTTGGTTGGTTTGTCAGTTAGTTAGTTTCTTGGTTAGTTGGTTAGTTTCTTGGTTGGTTGGTTAGTTTCTTGGTTAGTTGGTTAGTTTCTCGATTAGTTGGTTAATTTCTTGGTTAGTTGGTTAGTTTCTTTGTTAGTTAGTTTCTTGGTTAGTTGGTTCATTGGTTTCTTGATTGTTACTTTCTTGGGTAGTTGTTTGGTTGGTTAGTTTCTTAGTTAGTTTGTTTATTAATTGATTGATTAGTTTATTTGGGTAGTTCTTAGGGATGTTGGTTGGTTAGGTAGTTTCTTGGATAGTTTGAATGTTATTTGACTGGTTAGTTTGTTTGTTAGTTGATTGGTTAGTTTGTTTGTAAGTTGATTGGTTAGTTTCTTGGTTAGTTTGTTTGTTAATTAGTTGATTAGTTTCTTGGCTAATTTGTTTGTTAGTTGATTGGTTGGTTACCTGGGTAATTGTTTTGTTGGTTAGGTTCTTGGTTAGTTTGTTTGTTAGTTGATTGGTTAGTTTCTTGGCTAGTTGTTTCGTTGGTTAGTTTGTTTCTTCGTTGTTTGGGTAATTTCTTGGCTACTTGGTTAGGTGATTGGTTAGTTTCTTGGCTAACTGGTTGGTTGGTTGATTAGTTTCTTGGCTACTTGGTTAGTTGATTGGTTAATTTCTTGGCTAAATGGTTGCTTAGTTGGTTAGTTTCTTTGGTAGTTATTAATTTGCTAGTCTCTTGGCTACTTGGTTAGTTAAATGGTTAGTTTCTTGGCTACATTATTAGTTGATTGGTTAGTTTCTTGGCTTCTTGGTTAGTTGATTGGTAAGTTTCTAGGCTACTAAGTTAATTGATTGGTTAGCTTCTTGGCTAATTGGTTGGTTGGTTGGTTGGTTAGTTAGTTTCTTGGGTAGTTGTTTGGTTGGTTAATTTCTAGGCTACTTGATTAGCTGATTGGTTAATTTCTATGCTAATTGGTTGGTTGGTTAGTTGGTTTCTTGGGATGTTGTTTAGTTTTTTAGTATTTTGGCTACATGGTTAGTTGCATGGTTAGTTTCTTGGCTACTTGTTTATTTGATTGGTTAGTTTCTTGGCTATTTTGGTTAGTTCAATGGTTAGTTTCTTGGGCAGTTGCTTGGTTGGTTAGTTAGTTAGTTTCTTCGTTGATTGGTTAGTTTCTTGGCAGTTGGTTGTAAAAGATATGCAATAGTTACATTACCACACGTGAGCAAACAGTTCATGCTGATCATTATTATTTACAGTAAACGGGTGGCGCAGTGGCTTACATACTAACTTGAATGGTATTTTTCTAAAATAATTTGCCTGGTGTCTCATATGCAAAAAAAGTACATAAATAATAAACACAATGACTGAATGAAATTCAGATGTAGTAATTTCAAAAGAGAATTGATTGCATTATTCACAAACACAGAAAAAAAAACAATATTTAGTATCGGCTCTGATGCTGTCAGGTTTTGTTGACAGGTCCTCAGTGTCTGACTTTGTCTCAGTTTCTCATGCCAACAATGAGGACGGGTGGGGAGTAAGGTAGTACTATGCGTTTCAGTTAGGTGGCCTCACCAATGAGCGAGGCAACCTTACGTGTTTTTACAATTTATTAGGGGAATAGAACATACCAATTGTTCTATTAGCAATAACGTCACACTGGCTAGGGTACACCCACTGATAATAGTATAACTATAAAGCCTTTTGTCTGGAACCCACGGAACAGAAGAAGAAGTGGGAGACTTAAAACACAAGGACAGGGGGATTAGAGATGGGGTGAATAACATTGGTACGACTTGGAGGGAGGTGTATGATGTGGAAACATATAGGATTTGGTGTGTGTAAGTTGAGGGCATGTGATATATTAGGGAATGAAGGGCAGCTTAGAGGTAGATGACGAAGAAGGAGAAGAAATAAGAAGAAGAAGAAGAAGAAGAAGAAGAAGAAGAAGAAGAAGAAGAAGAAGAAGAAGAAGAAGAAGAAGAAGAAGAAGAAGAAGAAGAAGAAGAAGAAGAAGAAGAAGAAGAAGTAGAAGAAGAAGAAGAAGAAGAAGAAGAAGAAGAAGAAGAAGAAGAAGAAGAAGAAGAAGAAGAAGAAGAAGAAGAAGAAGAAGAAGAAGAAGAAGAAGAGGTGGAGTAGGATGAGGGGAGGACGGGGAGGGGCGGAGGAAAGGGGGAGGAGGAGGAGGAGATGAGGAGAAGGAGTAGGAGGAGGAGGAGGTGCAGCAGCAGCAGCAGCAGAAGCAGAATTAGAAGCAGAAGCAGAAGCAGAAGAAAGTATTATCGTGTATTATGGCTACTTTTGAAGTGGAGTGAATCCAGATACTCAATAAAACAATCAATCAATCGCTCAATCAATCAATCAATCAATCAATCAATCAATCAATCAATCAATTAATCAATCAGGTACCGTCTCCGCAATGAAGGTTGGCTGCAATTGATCTCCAGCACTATCTGTCTCTCGTCTTAACTGTAGATTCTGTTAGGCTGATGTCCGTCCATCTCTTGCTGTTATCTTCCCACTTGTATCGTTGTCTAACTCTTGCTCGTTTGCCCTCAACCTTGCCCTCCATTATAGTTGTTGTAAGAGTGTTATGTGTTTTAACATTTCACATGCCTCTTTGTTATATTTTTCATTAACTCTCTTTTTATTCCCAGTTTTTCTAGAACCTCTGTATTTGATTGTTTCTGTTTCCATGAAGTACGACATATTATTATCCACATCTCCAGGGCTTCTATTCAACTTTCTAGTTGCTTGTTCAATGTCCAGGCTTCCGCACCATACAATAGTGTTGAATAAACGTAATATTTGACAATTCTCATTTTTAATGCGTTGTAATCTCTCTAGATCAGTGGTTCTCAACCGGTGGGGAATTCCCCCCCCCCCCCCGGGGGGATTTTAGAGTTTCCAGGGGGAGGGGGGGGGGGGTGATGAAGATCATTTCATGATCGCGTTAATACAAGAACCGATTACTCTATATTGCTTTTCTCTTCATAATTTACAGTTGTGCACGTCTCATCCTTCTAAAATTCATCTTATAAAGCAAGTAGACCTACAAATAACGTTTTATGTGGTTGTCTAGACCTGTTTTAACATATTTACCTTCAATTTTTATGTATACTGTGTAGGGGTGGGTGGATTTTTAGGTAGGAAATATGAAAGGGGGGGGGGAATGATGTTCTGAAAATATGGTAAAGGGGGGCACGGGCCAAATTTTTTATAGGAAGGGGGGGGGGATGACGTTCTGAAAATATGGTGAAGGGGGTACGGGCCAAAAAGGTTGAGAACCACTGCTCTAGATGTTAATACTGATTTCATGCTGTTGAAAGCATTGTTGGCCATTCCTATTCTATTTTTGATTTCTACTTCACTTCTGCCATCACCTGTTAATTACATGTCCAAGACATGAGAAACTTGTTACTTATTCTAGTATCTGCCTGTTTACTGTGATGTTCATTGATGACCTTTCCTTTACATTACTAATTATCATAGTTTTCGTTTTTTTGGATGGCAATATCTAAGCCACATTCTGCACTGTGCCTGTTTACTTCTTCCACTAGGTCTTGCAACTCTTGCTCACTTTCTGCTAGTAACACGGTATCGTCAGCATATCTAAGATTGTTTATGATTCTTCCTTTGGTGTTAAGCCCAGGCATTTCAACTTGTTTAAAAATTATTTCTGTGTATAGGTTGAAGAGGACTGTGGTCAACCGGCATCCCTGCCGTAGTCTTCTATTTATCTCTTACGAATAATTATTTCCGCATCTAATAGACGCCACTTGTTCCAAGTACACGTTACTACTAAGTCTGATGTCCTTTCCGTCTGCTCCTATATCTCGAAGGCACGTAATTAGTCGTTCATGTTGTACTCTAATAAAAAGCTTTCCTGTAGTCTATAAAGCAGACATATATATATATTTTTCTAGACTTCTATGTATTTTCAATTAACTTCCTCAAACAGATCATTGCTTCTCTGGTGCCACTGTTTTTGCGGAACCCAAATTGTTCTTCAGCGACTTCCTCATCTATTTTATGTTGAATTATTTCTTGTATGACCTTGAGTAGTATCTTAGTTATGTGGCTCATTAAGCTAATAGTTCTGTAATCCTCACACTCAACAGCTCTTGGCTTCTTCGGTTGTGCGATGAACATGGATGTTTTCAAGTTCTTGGGGATGTACCCAGTATTATATATATATATCATTACATAATTCTGTGATAGTATCAATGCCAAAGGTGAAAGCTGGATAAGGATTTTATCATCTCTGTTGTTATCTTAGCTTTTCCTGCAGCCTTTCCTTCTTTCATCTTTTTAATAGTCTTCTCTACTTCAGCCTTTAATATGTTTGGTCCATCTTGAGTATTATACAATGTTGGTTTATGGAGACATGGATGCACGCATGTATGCTTGAATGAATGTGTGCGTGTGTTTGCGTGTGCGTGTGCACGCGTGCGTATGTGCGTGCATACACATATATATGGTGTATGTACGCATGTTTATTTACTCCTATACACAACGATCTATGAAATTCGTCAACACACAGAATAAAGAATTAACAGAGAACCTGTTCAGAGTATGATAAAAAAAAAAACGAGATCAAATTAATTGGCCCTCGACATGGGTTCGGTTTCTAAAACAATGTCTTTATCTGAAACTCCCACCCTCGTGGAAATGTATTATTGTATGTAAATCTATGTATCTAACTGTCATTGTTCGTCATGTGTATGAAAGAAAGATGAGTGAGGCGTGGTCATGTCTTGGGGGCCCCGCCTAAATGGTTGTTGTTTTATTACCTCATTGCTGCATGTCGGTGACAGGACTGTCAACAATGATTCTGAGAAGACATGACGCTAAGATGATCTGTCTAACCGTTAGCTGGGGGTAGCGAGGGCGGGGGTCGCGAGGTGGCTAGTGCCGGGTTTTTCCTGAAGGTATGATCATCGCATTTTGGGGACAGACAGACAGACAGACAGACAGACAGACAGACAGACAGACAGACAGACAGATCATCCATCATGTGCCTTGCCGGTAAGCGTGGTTGTCATGTTTTGCCATCTCACTCGATCACCAGAGTAATGGATCAGGTCAGTGGTCCTGTCTCGACCATGCCATGTGGCCAATCCATCCAGGTATTTACTTCTCGGTCTTCCTCTTGGTCTCTTCCCTTCGATCTTGCTAGTTGTCACCAAGTTCTCCAATTCATTTCTTCTCATAACATGCCCAAAGAATTGTGACTGTCTACGCCTAATGTCTCTAATCAGTTTACGATCTTCATTTGTTTCTTGAAGGACTTGTTCATTGGTCTTTCTGGCAGTCCATGGTACTCTTCGCATTTTCCTCAGAAACCACATTTCCACAGCCATCAGCTGCTTTTCAGCTTGAATGCTCATTGTCCACGCTTCACGTCCATATAAAAGTACAGGTTCTATGTAGCACTTCAACACTCTTTTTTCTCGTTTCGGTTGACATCTGTTTATTGGTCAGTATGTTTTTCATCTTGCAAAAGGCTACCTTCACAATGACAATTCTTGTTCTATTCTCTTCGAGACATCTCCCATCAGATATTATGACTGTTCCGAGATAACTGTATCGATTCACTTGTTTAAGAATATGCCTTTACTCGCATATCACATTATGGTATGTCCTTCCCAGTGACGACCATAATCTATGTCTTCTTACTATTCAGTTCTAATCCTAGTTGTTCGCGGTGTGCAACAACCACATCTACTAAATTTTGCAGGTCCTGTTCATCGTCTGTAATCAAGACTGTATCATCTGCATATATAATGTTATTGATGTATCGTCACCCAATGTTGATTCCTTCCATATCTTTTATAGTTCTGAAAATATTTTCACTGTACAGGGAAAAAAAAGATCTGGAGACATTACACATCTCTGTCTCACACCTCTTTTAACAGACAGACAGACAGACAGACAGACAGACAGACAGACAGACAGACAGACAGACAGACAGACAGACAGATAGATAGACAGATAGATAGACGGACGGACGGACGGACGGACAGACAGACAGACAGACAGACAGACAGACAGACAGACAGATATTTATTTAGAGAGAGGGAGAGATAAAGAGAGACTGATAGAGAGAATTAACGAACATACTGAGCCATATGGGATCAAACTCGGTGCAATGAAGTTGACCGTGTCGACTTTTAAGGGACTGTTAAGCGTTCGAAACACAGTTGAGGGCGATTTGGCAGCAAACGGCCTTGCGTTGGTTTTCAATAAATGGTAAGAAATCCGGTCGTTCAGAAAGCATTGGCAAACTACTTAACGTAAACTTTCCAACAAACAGCCCAAAAATGCTAGGGTTATCCTGTACGGGATATGCAACTAACTTTTACATCTTACATCACAGCAAGTTCCCGCTTCGCGATTTTGTTGTTGTTGTTGTTGTTGTTGTTGTTGCTTGTTACTGGCACGTTGCAGAACAGTTCGGAGACTGCGCTGATAATAGAATGACCGCGGACTAGGGTTCTACGTGTGCTAAGTGAGGACTCGCTTCTACACACATAAAGGAGCACAGACAAGGACTTTCGTTACTATCACCAGCATACTTAGGCGCACACATCATTGCTCTTTAATATTCATCCACTATGACCAACCCATTCACTAGCACCCACTCATGCATTGTAGGTACATCCACTGGGACACCTTCATTGTACACACATCCACTGGGACACCTTCATTGTACACACATCCACTGGGACACCTTCATTGTACACACATCCACTGGGACTGCTTCATTGTACACACATCCACTGGGACTCCTTCATTGTACACACATCCACTGGGACTCCTTCATTGTACACACATCCACTGGGACTCCTTCATTGTACACACATCCACTGGGACTCCTTCATTGTACACACATCCGCTGGGACTCCTTCATTGTACACACATCCACTGGGGCACCTGCATTGTACACACATCCACTGGGACACCTTCATTGTACACACATCCACTGGGACTCCTTCATTGTACACACATCCACTGGGACACCTTCATTGTACGTATATCCACTGGGACTCCTTCATTGTACACACATCCACTGGGACTCCTTCATTGTACGTACATCCACTGGGACTCCTTCATTGTACACACATCCAATGGGACTCCTACATTGTACACACATCCACTGGGACTTCTTCATTGTACACACAAACACTGGGACTCCTTCATTGTACACATAAACACTGGGACTCCTTCATTGTACACGCAAACACTGGGACTCCTTCATTGTACACACAAACACTGGGACTCCTCAGCTTTCAGTCTCAGACAACCATCACATCGCCATTGCTTCCAGTTTCACGCCTTTCCTTCCTGCCGCCTTTTTCTAGCCGTTACCACCCCACCCCCCCTCCCCCCACACCCAAATTCCCATAACCCACAGACTCCCACGGCTGTGTATAAAAGAGAACACAGGTGACATTCGTGTTAGTATTACAGTCAGCGATTCTGAGATAAGTAGCAACATTTATTTGTTTTTTTTTTAAAATTTTCATTTTCTCTTCAATGCTCTCATTTTATTTCCCATCTTTTTATTCTTCTCATCTCGTCCTTATGTCACAGGGGGGGGGGGGGGGGGGGGGGGGGGGGGGGGGGGGGGGGGGGGGGGGGAGGGGGGTCTTCTCCGTGACTATATGTTGTGTTTGGTGTATGTATTTGTTTGCTGATGAAGGTTAGTTGCCGCAACGTCCTTGTATTGTTTCCTAATTCTGTTCTACAAAGCTGCATTACTTTGTGTTATCACATACTGCTAAGTGAGTAACAGACAGGCCTGGCAAAATATGATTTCAATTTAAGAAAAACAAAATGAAAATTGAAAATTGAAAATATGATGACCCAAACACCTCACCGACTCATAGGGGGCTCTTGCTGCGGGACTTCTGCCGCTGTATTACGTGACTTAGAAACATATCCCATAATGCCAGAAAACTCGTTTGCAACAGCTCTTTTTAGCGGTTTTATAATTAATAACATTGGTAAATGTTACCCACATATAGGAGCCGTTGAAAATGTATTAACAAGTAAATAATGCAATCACTCAAGAATCATTTTGTGGGGTTACCGCCGTAAGATGGAGAGATCTGGCCGTTTTAATACAGTTATATAATTGCGCCACCTGGCGATAAGGGCAATAATTTGGATGACGGATAGACCGGTAACATGCAGGTGTGAGCGAATCAGAAAGAAATGCACTACGGTGAACATAAAAGTTTGCTCACTTAAACAGAAGATCTGTGTTGGTCGGAGTTGTTTACGGGTGCAGTGTATGATCAATTAAGTGTCTTTATCAGGCTTGATAATTGATGAGTGGTAATTGATGAAAACGGGTGAATACAACGGTTGGAGCAATTCCGTGACCAGGGGAGTTTGAATTTTATGTTTGTCCATTATGTTTGTGCTTGGAGTTGTGAAACAGATGGGAGTGAGACTTTTGGTTAAAATGTGATCAGCCGAATGTTAGGTATATTATAACAAATATGTTTAGGGCGTGTAGAGAAGTAACATAAATCTTAGCATCAAAGAATATACAACTTGATTTACAGAAAAAAAATCTTAACATTAAATAATAAGAAATTCGATGTGAGAAAAGATGTTGACATCAAAGAATACACAACTTTATCTGCAGAAGATATCTTGAAATAAAAGAGTATTCAATTTTATGCAAAGAAAAATCTAAAGAATATACAATTTATATACAGAGAATTCTTGACATCAAAGACTTGTTCTTCTTTCTCTTCTTCTTCTTCTTCTTCTTCTTCTTCTTCTTCTTCTTCTTCTTCTTCTTCTTCTTCTTCTTCTTCTTCTTCTTCTTCTTCTTCTTCTTCTTCTTCTTCTTCTTCTTCTTCTTCTTCTTCTTCTTCTTCTTCTTCTTCTTCTTCTTCTTCTTCTTCTTCTTCTTCTACTCCTCCTCCTCCTCCTCCTCTTCCTCCTCCTGCTGCTGCTGCTGCTGCTGTTGCGATCAACTGTTACCATGCGTTTTGCACAGCATCCATTGTAGTGCGTGTATGTCCCCGTTGTCTATTTCATCATCATCATGTGCCATGCCGGTAAGCGTGGGCGGTCATGTTTTGCCATCTCACTCGATCACCAAAGTAGTGGATCAGCTCTGTGTTCTTGTATCGACCATATAACGTGGCCAAGCCATCCAGGTATTTACTCCTCTTGCCTTCCCCTTGCCCTCTTCCTCTCGATCTTGCCAGTTTACACCAAGTTCTCCAATTTATTTCTTCTCATATCGTGACAAAATACATTGTGACTGTCTACGTCTAATTTCTCTAATCAGTTTACGGTTTTCATTTGTTTCTTGTAGGACTTAATCAATGTTTTTTTTTTTTCTGTCTGTCCATGGTATTCTCTGCATGTTCCTCAGAAACCACATTTCCACAGCCACCATATGTTTTTCAGCATGTCTGCTCATTGTCCACGCTTCACATCCATAGAAAAGTATATGTTACATGTAGCACCTCGACAATTTTTTTCTCGTTGCAGTTGACATCTTTTTATTGGTCAGTACCTTTTCATCTCGCAAAAGGCTGCTTTCGCCATGGCAATTCTTGTTCTAATCTCTTCAAGGCATCTCCCATCAAATTTTATGACTGTTCCGAGATAACTGTACAGATTTAATCGTGTAAGAATATTCCCAGTTACTTGTATATTACATTGTAGTATTTCCTTCTTCTTAGTGACGACCATAAGCTGTGGCTTTCTTCCGTTCCACTCAAGGCACCACCTTCCCACTTCAAGGGTTGAGGTTTCTTTTCTGGATTTCTCCTCACGTAGTCAGATTGCCTTCCCGGGCCATTTGGCTCTGAATGCCCACAATACGTATCGGGCGTTGTTGCTCCTGCCTTTGTTCTGACCAGAACTTCCACAAGCCAGAGGTGTTTGAGCATTCGGTGTATGCTTCATGTAGACAAGAACACACATTTTGACCTAAGGTAATGAAATGTTTGACATCAACGAATATACAACTTGATCTACAGAGCAGTCTTAACATCAAAGAATATGTGCAGATGTGTCAACCACATGTGTTGTATGTTGCCAACCCACCCCCTCCCCTCTTTCTTTTATGTGAGCAAAGAATATTGCATATCTGTTGCGCTCTTCCCTCCGAAGCCGTTGCCACAATGTGGGGTGTCGGGTTTGGTAAGCGCCGCCCAACATTCGGCGCTGACAGAAAGCAGGTAGTACCGTCTATTGTCATACGGTAGCTCAGTCATATCTGACTAAGACCTGACCTACTGAAGTTACCACAGTGCTGACTGTGATACAGATCATTCTTTGGTTGTTGCAAGGGTTAGACTGAGACCAAAGAGAATCTACACAGCTAAACACAAGTCTAGCCCCAGGATTAATATTACTAACTTTCACGATCCTGGAAAGTGCTTTGAATTTCAACAGCAACTTGAAGACGCTTTCAATGATACATCAGACAATTGTATAGTAAATGATAAATGGAGTAAACTTAAGGAAACTATTTATAAAACAGCGGTAGGGGTTTACGGCACTGTGGATCATAAGAGGCAGGACTGGTTTGCGGCAAACAGCCAGATACTGCAGCCCTTGATTGATAAAAAGAAGATAGCTCTCTTAAGAAACAAGGAAACACTCTGAGTGAGCTGAAGCAAGCGAGGAAGGATGTACAAAAGGCTGCCAGGCAGTGTGCGAATGACTATTGGATCAAGTTATGTGAGTCCATTCAAATCGCAAGTGATAAGGGAAACATCAGAAGCATGTATGAAGGGATAAAGAAAGCCTGTGGTCCAATGATCAAAAGAAGTGCACCGCTGAAAACCTTGACTGGAGAAATCATCACTGATAAGAAACAGCAGATGGATAGATGGGTCGAGCACTATTTAGAGCTTTACTCAAGTGAGACCAAGCTAGCGGATGATGCCCTCAACGCCATAGAGGCCCTGCCAACTCTTGACCACCTGGACACACTTCCCACTTTAACAGAAGTTAAGTGTGCTATAAATGAGCTTGCATCTGGCAAGGCTCCAGGTAAGGATGGGATTCCAATAGAGGTAATCAGGAGTGGGCAAGACACACTCGCTCTACAGATCCACCAGCTAATAGAGCTATGCTGGCGTGAAGGACAAGTCCCACAGGATTTCAAAGATCCAAACATCATAATGCTGTACAAGAACAAGGGAGATGGAGCGACTGTAAAAACTATAGGGGTATCTCACTTCTGTGTATTGTTGGGAAAGTATTTGCCAGAATTGTCCTGCACAGACTTCAATGTCCTGGGAGATCAAGTCTACCCCGAATCACAGTGCGACTTCCGTCAGAACCGGTCTACCATTGATATGATATTCTCATTGCGACAGATGCAAGAAAAATGCCGGGAACAAAATCAGCCACTGTTTATTGCCTTCATCGACCTCACAAAGGCATTCGATTTGGTCAGTCGTGAGGGTCTGTTCAAAGCACTAAAGAAGATTGGCTGCCCACCAACTCTTCTGTCCATTGTGGAATCGTTCCACACAGGCCTGAAGGGTATAATCAAGTTTGATGACTCAACTTCAGAAGAGTTTGAAATCAAGAGTGGAGTTAAGCAAGGTTGTGTACTATCCCCCACCCTCTTTGGGATATACCTTTTCACTTCTACTGAAATATGCCTTTCGTGATCAGGATGACGGTATATACATTCACTCACGCTCAGATGGTGGCCTCTATAATGCTCAGAGATTGAAGGCCAAGACCAAAATTAGCAGGGTACTAATCAGAGAGTTGTTTTTTGCTGATGATGCTGCGATTACGACCCACTCTGAGGAAGAATTACAACATCTACTATCTGCATTCTCCAATGCTTGTTCTGAATTTGGTTTAACAATTAACAAAAAGAAGACACAGATTATGTCACAAGGTGCACATGGTGTACCATCAATCTTTATTGACGACGCTGAACTGGAGATAGTAGACCATTTTACATATCTAGGATCAGAGGTAAATAGCAAATTATCCCTCGATCAGGAAATCAACATCAGGATTGGCAAGGCAGCAACAACAATGAACATGTTAGCAAAAAGAGTCTGGGAGAACAGGAAGCTTACTGCCAAAACAAAAGTCCTCGTCTACCAAGCCTGTGTCCTTAGTACTCTTCTTTATGGCAGTGAAACCTGGACAACTTACTCACGCCAAGAGAAACGATTAAACAGCTTTCATATGCGGTGTCTGCGAAGAATACTTGGCAAGACAAAATCACAAATACTGAAGTATTGGAAAGATCAGGTTGTGTGACGGTGTATTCCATGCTCAGTCTTCGTAGACTTAGATGGATAGGACACGTTAGGAGGATGGATGATGGTAGAATACCAAAGGACATCTTTTTTGGTGAATTACAGACGGGTAGGAGATCTCAGCGTCGGCCTCTACTACGATACAAAGATGTGTGTAAGCGGGACATGATTGATACAGGCATTGATAATGCTCATTGGGAGCATGTCGCCACTGAACGTGTTGCATGGAGGGCAACTATCAGAAATGGAATAAAGACAAAGTTGAAAATTATTTGCAGATAAAGCACACACAGATCGTGAGAGACGTAAGATGGTGTAAAATGGTGGAAATGACCATGTTTTCACATGCACCTACTGTGGGCAAACATTTGCAGCAAGATTTGGCCTTACCAGCCACACTCGCCACCGCCATGGATCGTAGTTATTAAGCCTTTTTGAAGCACAATGTACCAAACTATAGTCTGTCAAGACGGAAAGGTGCCAATGTTGACTTCTCGCCCTAATGAAAGTTCGTTTTATAACGTAAGTAGACCCGCAAATCACGTTTTATGTAGATGTCTAGACTTGTTCTATTATGTGTTATTAAATTTAGCCTCCATTTTTATGTATGCTATGTAAGGGTGGGGGGGGGGGAATTTATAGTTAGGAAATTCGAAAGGAGGGGAGGGGGGATGACGTTCTGAACATATGGTAAAGGGGGGGGGGGCATGGGCCAAAAAAGGTTGAGAACCACTGTAATAGACTGATGATAAGACTGTGGACGGATGGATAGGAAGTATAGAAGATATCTGGACAGAGTTGAACTCACTAACCGACCTATCCACCTATCAATTAACAAATCAACCAACTGGCAACTAACTAACTGACTGACTGACTAACTAGCCATTTAGCTGTCTAAATAACTGACTGGTTGACTGATAAAATGACTAACAAACTGGCTTACTGATGGCCGACTAATTGACTGACTGACTGACTGACTGACTTTCAACCAACTAACTAACCAACCAACCAAGTGTGCTGTAGATTATTGTTTCCCCCTCCACCTCCCGCCGTTTCTGTGAGCATCTGCTCTAAGATCCTCAGGTACTAACAAGATGCAGCAGTAAATAACTTGAGGCTGTAATCATCTCCTTACACAGGGCCTTTAGTATTCATTACCATCTGTTGTTTTCCTAAGCAATTTCCTGCTAGGGTCGGTGGTGAGACACAGCCATCACATGTTTTAGGTCTAATTGCATTGAGGAATAAGTGGCCAGCTTTGTCCTCTGTTAACCGACCATGAATACAGGGTTCTAACCCTCGCCCGGCCGTACGCAACGGCACTGTCAGAGTAGTTCCATATCAGCTGCAGTAACGCACACGCCATGATCTTTCGAAGCGGTGGTTATTTCTCCCCTCGCGCACTTTCTTTGGTAACTGTATATCATCAACATCATCATCATCATCATCATCATCATCATCATCATCATCATCATCATCATCATCATCATCATCATCATCATCATCATCATCATCATCATCATCATCATCATCAACATCAACATCATCATCAACATCATCATCGTTATCAAGTGTCAGGCCGGGTGACGCAGACGATCATGTTTCTATCGATGGTAGTCTTCTTTCCAATCCGTTCAACATGTGTTTATTATATCAGCCTCCGGACGTACTACCTTCCACTGTTTTTGTTGTTGTTGTTGACTGTTATAATATTCTCACAACAACAACAACAACAACAACAACAACAACAACAACAACAACAACAACAACAACAACAACAACAACAACAACAACAACAACAACAACACGATTTAAAGGGTGTAAAAGGAAAGAGGATCGACTTCACTGCGCCGAGTTTTATCCCATATAGCCCGGTCGCTTTCAGCAAGGCGACCTGCTCTAAGAGTCTTCAAGAAAATTGTATTCGTGAACCAAATGGCATAGTCCATCATCGAACCCACAACCTTGGGCATGGGCAGGCGGTGAACTCACTTCACCACGGAGACTCCCTCTCACAAAAAAAAAAAACAACAACAACAACAAAATAAATAAAGCGAAGAACCATGCTGAACAGGTTGGAGGGAAGACTACCAGCGGGAGTGTCATCAAGTACAGAAGCTGCTGGTGGGTATACAGGGTTGCCAGATTGGCTTTTTTGGAGCTTTTTTAAATTTCGTGACTTGGCTTTTATTTATCACAGTGATCTGGCAACCCTGGTGGGGTACATGATTCTCTGCGTCACCCGGCATAGCTCATGATGACGGAGGTTAGCTTTGGCCGAATGGATATCAGCGCTCGCTCTTAATCTTCCAATGTAATAATGGTAGGGTAGCGGGTTCAATCCCTACATCGGCCAGATGGACTAAATTGTTGAATTCTCGTCCTTACCTTGTTGACGTAAATTCCAAGTACCTTTTAAGTCGGAGTGGATTCGCCTGATTGCCAGGGACACTCGTAATAGGGCAAGTCATCCCACCCAAATCAGCCCAGTATGGACTTCGCTCAAGTTTACAACAAGGGAACAAAAATAGAGGATGATGATAATCCCAGACATAGCTGACACGATGGCACAGCTCTTTTGATTCCTGGAACGTGCCAAACTCCTCTACCATTACAAGTTGGAAACACAATGGCAGGGAGTATAAATCCGCCTTTATTGTCCGCATGTGCATCGTGAATATTTCTTTCTAAGCCAGCATGAAATGTCGGGACAGAATGAGTTAAGTTACAGTGCTTGTAGTTTGATTGCCAGGACGTCAGTGATTGACATTTTATGATCTACAAATGAAATGGGCGAGTGCGAGATGTGTAATCGTTTGCTGAACGTCTGCAGGAAGCTCACACAATTTGATTTGTCGATACACGCGCGTTCGTTGCAGGGCGACAGGTTCGTTTCGTTTCATGAACTCGATCCAATCAATCACTCAGCTGAGATCGATGGTTTCCAAGATCAGCTATTGTTGTATTTGGAGAACTGTAACTAAACATATCTTGGGGTGCGATAGACGCGTGCTAGAACGCGCTTTCCCGGGAGTCACACAGGAACTTGGCGATTAAACCGGGAGCGAGAGATTTCTGAGCAAACTTTTTGGCAACGCCCATGGAGAGATGCGATCACAGACAAGGATATTGATACATTGAAAGGATAAAGTAGTGCTGTTGGGGTGTCAAGTGCTAGTCCTGTACATATTCTAGACAACAGTACACGCGGTAAGCTGAACACTTCCCTTTCTCACCGTGCTTTCTTTTTGAGACAACTTCGAGAATATTCTGAAAATGCCTGATTTATTCGGCTGAGTCGGTATGAATTCATACATTCTATTCGATGTTGCGATATGTGGAAAACTCGAAATTTAGCAAGATTCTTGATGCTGATCAAAGGAATATACTGAAGTCGCTTCAGAGATGTGATCTGTGCAGTAGTCTATTGTCGTGATTTTCTTCTGGGCAGTCTATCGTCGTGATTTTCTTCTGGGCGGTCTATCGTCGTGATTTTCTTCTGAGCAGTGGACTGGTATTTGTTGAAAATGAAATTCTATGCACAGAGAGTCAATACACAGTTGGAGTATCCATTGAAGAAGCCAGGCATCTTTACTAGGGGGCTTCAAATGAACACCTTAAGTGTGATAGAAATTACAGTAACCATGTCATGTTCTTGCAACCTGTCAATATTGTTGTTAAGGATGTCAAGAGGGTTAAGTACGTGACATAACGGTGCAGACGAACACGGTTACGTCATAAGGACAGTTTAAATATGGCCGCCCCACTTTTGACATGCAGCAAAGAGGAGTAACGTTCTGTTCTCCGTTATTTTTTAATCATTGAAGGAGTGAAACCTATAGAAATTTAATGGCGAATGAAGGTCCTGTATGGTGATGCATGCCTGTCAGTCCAGCAAGTGTATGAGAGGAGTATGAAGTTTCAAAATTGTTCGGTCTGATGAAGAGGTACAACAGGTGGCGCATGAGTGGATTCACGCGTGACCGAGAGAATGTTTTTCTACAGGAATCCAAGCACTGTATCGGCGCTGGAAGACTTGCATTGAACGCAGTGGTGACTACATCGAAAAATGATACATATGTTCCTCAATTTTACAGAATATAACACCCCCCTCCCAACCCCCCTTACGTTTAGTAGTTTGTCATTATTTTCTGACAGGTTGATAATCATACAATTGTTAACATTACCATGACGTGGAGTCTTCCCAAAGAAGGTATAGTGGCACGTCCCTCGAGAACTCCTTTCCTATCCCTTGTGTGCTAAACTGTGTAGGACATGTTTCTAGAGGCGCGTGTCTCGTTACGGAAATTCAACTTCTGGCAAGGTTTCCCCTGTATATTTGTAAATATTTATACATCCATGGTATTTTCTTATTATTATATTTTAACCCTTCTCTTCTGTCGTGTTCTTGGGAGTATGCAAGTAAGAATATAGGCAAGAATCTTGTTATAGTAGCATTCCAGACACGCTAGAGCTATTTAAGCCGATTGAGTCCTCACAAAAAATGCAGTCTAGCGTGGCCGTCTGTGCCCCGACAGTCTGTCCTGTATTGTCCGAGCAAGACAAGAGATGATATGTCGAGCATGAGGTGTGAAATTATAAATTCTCGCCACCGCGTTTACAAATGTGTGAGATGATACGTCAGTGATGCGTCTTGGGGGAAGACCAGACAGATTATGACACAGGGAGGTGGTAAGTACGGGGATAGGCTCTGGAGATCATCAAAGAAGTTATTACTTGAGTGGTTTCTCAAATCCAGTTGTTGACTGGTTTAAGAATTGAATGAATTGTAGAGTGTACAGGGGTTTAAAGGTCACGGGGTTGACTTCATTGCGCCGAGTTAGATCCCAACAAAACAAGATAAAACAAAGCACAGAAGCAGAATCGGTAAGATTTACTAGAACATGAACACAAGTAACAAAATGGACGTTGCGGTCAAAGCCTTCTTCGGCAGACAAACAACAAATACATACCGATACAGTTACATGAGCAACGAAAAATCTTCCTGAAAAGATATAAGTACAAGCGGTACAAGCTTTCTTCGGCAGACAAACAACAAATACACACTGATACAGTTACATGAAAAACGAAAAATCTTCCTGAAAATATATAAGTACAAGTGGTACAAGCTTTCTTCGGCAGACAAACAACAAATACATACCGATACAATTACATGTAAATCGAAAAATCTTCACAAAAATATATAAAAGTTACTCATCTGTATGCTTGTTGTAGACTGGACATGTGTATAGTTGAATACCGCTTGTATGGTTGTAATAATGCGGCTAGAACGGAAATGTAGCTGTGATGGGAAAGCGTGGTTCAAGAGGCCAAAGGTCAATAATGCCATGAAACCACGGATTGATATGGCAACATGTGTGGAGAAGACGGGGGAAAAGGGAGGGTGGGGCGTCCAAGTAAAACGAAAGAGTAAACATCTTTGAATCCTCTACCAAAGAAATAAAATGGAAGATTAAACATCTATATATCCACTACTAAAGGAGTAAAACGAAAGACTAAACGTAATCCCTTGATAGCTACGGATGTGATATTTCGGATATCGTTACGGTTATCAAAGTTAAAATTCAGAAATGAACAGCAAAACCCTTGGAAGAAACTGGAAATGTCAGAAAATGAAAGAAACATGTGGAAATAAGTCGAGGAGAGTTCAGCGGGGGGTTAATGTGACGATCATGATGTTATGGGCAAAATGGGGCATGACAAAACGGAATGTTAATTGTAGTATAATAATAATCAACATCATCCCATGCCTTGCCGACTGGCGTAGGCGATCATGCCTCTCCGCAAACTTGCGATCTCCGACGGCGTGGATAATTTCGCGTGTTGACTCCCTTCTGTACCATGGCACAAGACTGTAAAGAATGTTCTAACGCTGTCTTCCTCTATTTTTCTTTTCACAAATCTTTCCTGTCGTTACAACGTGTTTCAGCTTGTGTCTTCTCATATTGAAGTCCAAAATTTATGACTGCTTCTTTCGGATACTTCTGATAAGCTTTTCTTTGCGATTTATCGTTCCTCAAAATGTATCTTTTCTCTGTCCAATTAATTTTCTGCTTTATTCTATAAAACCACATCCAACAAAGCTTCAATGCATATTGTCGCATGTTTACTAATTGTCCAGGATACGAAGCCTTATGTTAAAAGTGGTTCTGTGTCAAATACAAGAACTCTTTTTCTAATCCTCAAGGATATAGATCTATTGCATAAAACACGGGTGGGAAAACAACGGCGCGCGAACCACGTGAGGCCCGGCAACAGATATTATGCGGCCCTCAATGGCATTTAGAAATAAATACTTTACTTCGTTTTTAAGTTATGTTCTTGAATTTTACAGAATTTTATGAACCGTTATGATTCTTTTAACATATTTGATAACATTTCTTTGTAGTTTTCTATTTTTACAAACAGTCCTTGACCTTGGTAATGTAATGCTAAAATGCGAATGTATCGATTTTAATATAGAGACATATTTATCGACATGTAAAAATTTAATAACGACGATTTTATGGGGAAAAAAACATATATTTATCCGGTGAGGAACATAATTTAGTTTGCAAGAAAATATTGAATTTAAACATTGTTTTTTTTTTCTGTTATAAATTATTTCCACATTTACTATGTTCAAATTAATTTATTTGTTGTAGTACTCTTGATATATTTCTGAAATTTATTCTGAGTTTACTCTTTGCTTTCCGAATATTTTATTTACACACACAGCCGGAAGTAGGTGTTGTTTTCATTTCGTTTGTAAAGTTTTGTAAAATTCTAACTGTTAGAATTTTATTAAAACAATGAGTGTACACTAAAAAAGACATAAGACTGAAGATGAATGCCTGTGTTTTTAATGATGAATGGACTGTTTTATAAAAGCTTGTAGCAAATCAGTTTGCTTGTTGTGTCGTGAGTTAGTTGCTGCCTTCAAGGAGTACAATTTAAAATGCCATTATCAAACAAAACATTCCGATTTCGGATGCACACAATTTAACAACTGAAAAGATGGACAGGAAATGCCTGGAGTTAGTAAAAAATCTGAAGAAACAGAACATTGATTTCACTAAACGAGTCTTCAATTCAAGATGCTGCAACAGAAGCTAGTCTTGTGCTGTCACACAGAATTGTAAAACAGAACAAGCCATTTTCTGATGGCGAGTTCATCAAGGAATGTTTGCTAGATGCAGCTAAACATTATGTGTCCAGAACTGAAAGAACAGGTTTGACAACATTACTTTATCAAGGAGAACTGTGGTCAGACGTGTTGACAATATAAGTGACAATTTGATGCATAGACTTCAAGATGCAAGTAAACAATTTTTGTGGTACTCTCTTGCATTGGATCAGAGTACCGATGCACATGACACCGCCCAATTATTGATATCTATACGTGGAGTAAACACTTCTTTCAAACTCACTGAAAGAGCTACTGAGTGTTGAGTCACTCAAAGACACAACCACAGGCCATGATGTATTCAATGTTGTTACTAACTGTATTGAAAGAACTGGGTTGGTTTGGAACAAGATGGCAAGTTTTACAACTGACGGAGCTCGTACTTTGACTGAAAAAGTAATAGGTTTTTATTGTCGGACTGCAACTTGCATGCTGTCATGCGAATTTCAACAAGTAAACTTGCTCCAGATTTCAAGAATATTGTCAAAAATTGTTAGCGGTTACATACATCTAATTGGAAATCAACAATTGTAGTTGCAATGTAGTCGGTTTATGTCTAAATTAAAGTCATTGATAGATAATGCAAAGCACTTTTTATAATAAAAATGTGTGAAATCTTGTTAACAAATTAGTAAAAGTTTTTGTCAATATTGTAAAATATAATATACAAGTGTATAAGTAAAATAAACTTGCTTATTTATACTGTTTAATAACCTATAAATAATTCATAATTACTTATTGTGGTAGGTTGCTGTAAACAAAGTGGACATAATATATATGTGGCCGCCTAATAGCTTTACATTTGTCAATGTGGTCCTACACACAAAAAGTTTGCCCATCCCTGGTTTATGCTTATATTCCTCGGAAGTTATAATATCTTCTGGTCTCTCATACACCTAACATGCTAATATTCAGTCTTCTCATTTCTTTCTTAATGTTATCAAAGTTTGCGATGGGCAAATTAATTTTCTTTCAATATTGTGTGGCCCTCTGACGCCAGTAAAAAATATGTTGAACTGCTAAGTCAAAGTTGATAATAAAGTAACACTCTTAGGAGCAATTAAACATAAATGTCAAAGCTAAAAGTTGATTTAGAAAATGTAATTAAGTAAAGATTAAACAAATTTTCTATGTACAAACTAGTAGTGGTATTCTTGAGAATATAACACCTGACTGCCTTTTGAACGTTTTATTTCCAAAAACATACTAAAGAGATTTATAGTTAGTTAATGATATTATACTAGGTATACTATTTACTTCTTTAATTTCCATTAGTCTCCCTTGTTATAATATTATATGTTTATGTCCCCTACTCATTGCTTATCTAGGTGTTATTTTTAGATACCTAGTAATTCGGCAGAATGCTTGAACATAAATATTAATAAGTGTAGTGATCAATCAAGGCATTACTATCATGTTATTATAGTTTAAATATTCTCTATGCAAACGTAATTTCACCAGCATTTGGCAAGAGAGAGAGAGAGAGAGAGAGAGAGAGAGAGACGGGAGAGAGAGAGAGAGAGAGAGAGAGAGAGAGAGAGAGAGAGAGAGAGAGAGAGAGAGAGAGAGAGAGGGGGGATGGGGATAACTATTTTGTTCAAAATTCAAAATAAATGAAATTTACAAACATAAATGACATTTCCTCTAAACATAATATTATGTCTACATAAACCCCATAAACCTGCGCGGCTTTTCGCCAGTGCGAAATTAAGTGAAGTGCATGCAGGCCTTGACAGTGTCAGACCAGGTTGTGTCCTGCTCACTTCGCCTATTAAGCGTCATCTCTCTCATTCCTATCACCTAGGCCAGAGGTGGGCAAACTTTTTGTGCGCAGGCCACATTGGCAAAATACAAAGCTATTTGGGAGCCGCATGTATATGTATGTTATGTTCACTTTGTTTACAGTAACCTATCACAATAAGTAATTATGGATTATTTAGAGATTATTAAACAGTATAAATAACTAATTATTGCAACTTTATTTTACTTATACACTTATACATTATATTTTTCAATATGGACAAAATCGTTTACTAATTTGTTAACAAAATTTTACAATTGTTTATTATATTTTTTAAAATTATTATCTATCAATGGCTTTAATTTAGGCACAAACCGACTACAGTTGTTGATTTCTAATGAGACGTATGTAACTTGCAATTTTTGACAATATTCTTGAAATCTGGAGCAAGTTTACTTGTTGAAATTCGCATGACAGCATGCAAGTTGCAGTCCGACAATAAAGACCTATTCTTAGATTTGTTGATCTTCAATCAAGAGAATGTTTGTTCGCAAATGTGTGTTGATCCCAACAATGATAAAAGTTTAGCTGCAAAGTTTCTAAAGTTGGGAAATGATTCTTCTGATAAAGATCCATAGAAATCCAGCAAACCATCTGACTTGAATTTCTCTTTCAGGTCATGATCTGCTTGTAAGTCAAGCAGCTCCAACTGTATATCCTCTGTGGCTGTATCAGCTTCTGCACTAAAAGGGGAACTGAGAATATTGAACTGTGGCTCTAAGTTCTTGAAATCTTGGAATCTCCATCCAAATTCTTCAATCAATCAATCTAATTGGGCTTTGTACTTTTCAGTCATTTCACCAGAAATGGTTTCTTGTTTCAGCAAACTAAACTGAAAAAAATCTTTTTTCACTTGCTTGTCTGGAGAACAGTGAGAGTTTTTCCTGAAATGATTTTACATGTACATACAATTCATGTGCAAACACACCATTGCCCTGAAGTTTGACATTCAGTTCATTTAACTTTTCCATAATTTCAACAGCAAACATAAAGTCTAGCTTCCACTCTTTGTTGACAATGTTAGTATTAATTTAGTTTAGTTTAGTCGACGGATCAATATCACGGCACACGGGTGTAACCCTATAAGTGCTCTGTTCTACTCCTAACTCAAGCCGGAGTCCGGAGAATCTCAGCTCAGTGTACGAACTCCATAGCACCGGCGAGGATCCTGAAATACTTTGGGTTGATCTTAAACTCGAAATTTTGCCCGGGCAGCGCCGTTAGGCTACTCTTTTTCGATTTCCAACAGCCAAGGGAGTATTTTACGCGCGCAACAATATACACGGACGTCCGATCTCACTACCCAGAGACCAGGGGACATTTTGTTACTAGAAGTCCACGTGAAAAAATCCCGGCCCTCATCGGGTCTTGAACCCGGGACCTTCAGCACTCGAGGCGGACACCATACCTCGAGACCACCAACCCCCTTCACGTTAGTATTAAAGTCACATTCAATGCCCTTCATCTCTAGGAACATCACTATTTCTTCTCTGAGTTCCCACACTCGCCTCAACACCTTGCCGAGACTCAGCCATCGAACACTGATGTGGTACAGGACATCGGAATGTTCAGTTTCCAGATCGTCAAGTGATGCCCTGAACTGTCTCTGATAAGTCCCCCTGATATGATGAGGTTGATGACACTGACAACTGGGTCAATAACATGCTTAATATTCAAAACAGTTTTACACATACTTTCTTGATGAATCACACAGTGAAGTGGTAATAATGTGTGGTCTGGATATTCTACTTTAATCTTATCACTTATCAACTTTACCAGACCTACATTTTTTCCCGTCAGCTGTTACACTTGCCATCTTGTTCCAAACCAACCAAGTTCTTTCAATGGCCTGTGGTTGTGTGTTTGGGTGACTCAATACTCAGTAACTCTTCAGTGAGTTTGAAAGAAGTGTTTATTCCACATATAAATATCAATAATTGGGCAGTATCATGTACATCGGTACTCTCATTCAATGCAAGAGGGTACCACAAAAATAGTTTACTTGCATTTTGAAGTTTATGCATCAAATTGTCACTTATCTTGTCAACGCGTCTGACCACAGTTCTCCTTGATAAAGTAATGTCACATTTTTCGTTTGTTTTTGTTTTCTGTTTTTGTTCTGGACACATAATGTTTGCTGCATCTAGCAAACATTCCTTGATGAACTCGCCACTCGTGTGTTTGTGAATGGGAGATGTGTTGGTGGGTGGGGATGTGTGTGAGGGATGTGTGTATGGGTGGGGAGATGTGTGTATGGGTGGGCAGATGTGTGTGTGTGTGGGGATGTGTGTGTGTATAGGTAGGGGTGTGTGGTTAAGGGATGTGTCGCTGGGGGATGGGTGGGTGGGTAGAGGTTGTGTGGGTGGATGATTGTATATGGGTAAGGTTGTGTGGTTAAGGGATGTGTGGTTAAGGGATGTTTTGTTGCGGGATGAGTGGGTGGAGGATGTGTGGATGGGTAGAGGATGTGTGGATGGGTAGAGGATATGTGGGTGATGTGGGTGGGTGAGTGTGTGTAGGTTAGGAGATTGTGGGGTATGTTTGTATGGGTGGGCTCGGGATATGTGAGTGGGCTGGGGGAGATGGGAGATTATGTGGGTTGGTGCGGAATTTGTTTTTGTGTAGGTGCGGGATATATAAGATGGCGGGGAGATGTGTGTGTGTGTGTGTGTGTGTGCGTGGGGGATGTGTGGTTGAGGGATGTGTGTTTGGCTGGATGGTTGGATGTTTGTGGGTGGAGGAAGATATGTGGGTGGGTGATTGTTGGTGGGTAATGGGACGGGTGGAGGATATGTGAGTGCGTGGGGAGATGTGTGTGGGTGGGGATGTGTAAGTTGGGAAATGTATGTATGCTTGGTGTGTGGGTGGATGGGATGTGTGGTTGGTGGGAGTGTGTGTGGGTGGGGAGATGTGTAGGTGTGGGGATGTGGTAGATGGGTGGGGGAATGTATGTGTGCCTGGGGTTGTGTGGTTGGGTGGGGGATATGTGGGTGAATGGGGGATGTGTGGGTGGGTGGTGGATGTGTCTCATAACATGGTAATATGCATTGTTTATGTTTACAAAATTCATTTGACAATGTTTTTCCTATGCACTATTGATGAGCGAAAGATGAGTGATTGGAAGGGCCGAATGTAAGACGGGCCTGCGTGCCCTATTTGTTACCCTTTGAAAATAAAGTCCGTTCATTCGTTCGTTCGTTCGTTCGCCATCAGAAAATGGCTTGTTTTGTTGTACAATTCTGTGTGACAGCAAAAGACTAGCTTCTGTTCCAGCATCTTTAATTGAAGATGTTTTAGTGAAAACAGTTTGCTTTATCTCCAAATTTTTAACAACTCCAGGCATTTCCTTCTCCTCTCTTCGGTTGTTAAATTGTATCCGAAATCGAAATGTTTTGGTTGATAATGTCATTTTAAATTGTACTCCTTGAAGGCAGCAACTAACTCACGACACAACAAGCAAACTGATTTGCTACCAGCTTTTTTAAAACAGTACATAGTTGTCCATTCATCTTAAGTCTTATGCCATTTTAGTGACACCCATTGTTTTAATAAAATTCTAACAGTTAGAATTTTACAAAACTTTAAAAAGGAAATGAAACAACACCTACTTCCGGCTGTGTGTGAAAATAAAATATTCGGAAAACAAGGAGTAAACTCAGAATAAATTTTAGAAATATATCAAGGCTGCTACAACAAATAAATTAATTTGAACATTTTAAATGTGGAAATAATTTATAACAGCAAAAAACGTTTAAATTTAATATCTTCTTGCAAAATAAATCATTTTTTTCACCAGCGCAATATATGTTTTTAATAACATCACCGGGACGCAGAGGTGTTTCCAAGGCACCAGGGCTGTGTTCTATACTGGCCAAGACCTATTGACGCGTCCTCGCCGAGCGTCCTGGGCAATAGGTCCCTTTGGAGTCCTGGCTAAAGTCAGTAGGATCGTTGATTCCTCCGAAGTCGGAGAGTGTCTGCCTGTACGGCGAGGAACCACCAGTCTGCACACCAATAAGCCAGACATGGGACAACGGATACTCACGCAAACCTCGGGTCCTGTATGACATCACACTGATGTTGGACAACAGGATGTCTTCATCCGACAGGACTTAGCGCTGGAGTTCACAGCCAGCGAACACAAACAAGCAAGAAAGCAATAATATCACCCATATTACATATTTAAATGTCGATAAATATTTCTGTATATTAAAATTGATAAATTCCAATTTTAGCATTACATTACGAAGATCAAGGACTGTTTACAAAAATAGAAAATTAGAAAGAAATTTTATCAAAAATGTTAAAACAAACATATGTAAAATTCAACAAAATAACTTAAAAACGAAGTAACTGTTGTTTTTTTTTTAAATTTCCAAATGCCCTCGAGGGCCGTATAATATCTGTTGCCGGGCCGCATGCGGCTCGCGGAACGTAATTTGCCCACACCTGACCTAGGCCATATCCACTAGTCACACCACTCACCTTTTCGTTACTAATTCGGCGTTGAAATACGCGAGGATGACAGTCGTTTCAAAATTATTACACTGGTCCTCGGCCATGTCTAATTCGTTTACATCATTCAAGAAGCCTTGGGCAAGGAAACGTGAGGCGAAGAAATTCATTGGCATTGGGAATCTTTCGCATTTACTGAACCCTTGCCTTCTACAAATCCACACTGTTCTTCTCCTATTTATATATCCATTATACTTGATACCCCTGTTGTTTTTTTCCCCCTCCACCAGAATGGTTTAGCATAATGTGTTCTTTGATAGTATAATATGAGGGAGAGGCTTGAAAAACTGACATATCAAGGTGCTGGGGGAGAACAAGCAAACATTCCGGCTTCATATTACCATAGAAAAGTCCAATACATTTGTTCATAAAGTAGCTTGTTAAACCACTATATTATTATTATATATTGGGCAGAAATGGACACGTTACTATCTTTAGACTAGAATAGAACATTCAATTCCATGGAAAAATTACTATTTAGACTCAGAAGTAGACATAGCATTCTATGGACAAATTAATATCGTTAGACACAGAACAGGACATAATATTCAATGGACAAATTACTATCTTTAGTCTCAGAACTCGACATTTCATTTCATGGACAAATTACTATCTTTTGACACAGAACGGGACACAACGGACTCTGTAAGCACATGTACACAAAGCTGAGATAGGTTGTACAGGCAATATGTACATGTGGACAAACACCTCAACCTACAGAACATATACTTCAACACTCTACCAAACCCAGCTCAGAAAGTTCTGTTGTATGCATGGAAGAAATAACCCCAGATGTCAAACTATATGGAAGCCTACAAGATTTCCAGAAAACAACCCAGTTCATGCAGGAAGCAACATTGCAGATATAGGCTGACTGCAGACGAACGTCAAAAAGAAGTTGGCCCGCCAGCTTGTGCCGTTGTCCGCTTCTTGGTACACTGGGTTTTATTTAGTTATATCTGTCAACAGCGGTAATTCTGTTTTACTATTGTAGTCCTTCTGTTAGTTTTCTCAATCATCTCTACATGATTGATTCTGTTCTAATATTCTAGTCCGACTAGATATCTCCATCAAATCAACATCGGTGATTCCGCTCTAATTTTGTAGTCCTACTAGATATCTCCATCAAATCAACATCGGTGATTCCGCTCTAATTTTGTAGTCCTACTAGATATCTCCATCAAATCAACATTGGTGATTCCGCTCTACTTTTGTAGTCCTGCTAGATATCTCCATCAAATCAACATTGGTGATTCCGCTCTACTTTTGTAGTCCTGCTAGATATCTCCATCAAATCAACATTGGTGAATCCGCTCTACTTTTGTAGTCCTACTAGATATCTCCATCAAATCAACATCTGTGATTCCGCTCTACTTTTGTAGTCCTACTAGATATCTCCATCAAATCAACATCGGTGATTCCGCTCTACTACTGTAGTCCGACTAGATATCTCCATCAAATCAACATCGGTGAATCCGCTCTACTTTTGTAGTCCTACTAGATATCTCCATCAAATCAACATCGGTGATTCCGCTCTACTTTTGTAGTCCTACTAGATATCTCCATCAAATCAACATCTGTGATTCCGCTCTACTTTTGTAGTCCTACTAGATATCTCCATCAAATCAACATCAGTGATTCCGCTCTACTACTGTAGTCCTACTAGATATCTCCATCAAATCAACATCGGTGATTCCGCTCTACTACTGTAGTCCTACTAGATATCTCCATCAAATCAACATCGGTGAATCCGCTCTACTACTGTAGTCCTACTAGATATCTCCATCAAATCAACATCGGTGAATCCGCTCTACTTTTGTAGTCCTACTAGATATCTCCATCAAATCAACATCGGTGATTCCGCTCTACTTTTGTAGTCCTACTAGATATCTCCATCAAATCAACATCAGTGATTCCGCTCTACTACTGTAGTCCTACTAGATATCTCCATCAAATCAACATCAGTGATTCCGCTCTACTACTGTAGTCCTACTAGATATCTCCATCAAATCAACATCGGTGAATCCGCTCTACTACTGTAGTCCTACTAGATATCTCCATCAAATCAACATCGGTGATTCCGCTCTACTTTTGTAGTCCTTCTATTTACTCTGTTCATCTTCTCGACATTGTTGATTATATTCTACTATTGTAGTCTTCCTATGTTCACTTCATCAAGTCTAGATTTGTCATTCTGTTCTACTGTTCTAGTCCTTCTATAAGTTTTCTCCATCAGTTCTACATTATTGACTCTATTCTACTATTGTAGTTCTTCTAGTAGTTCTCTCCATCAACTCTATATTGATGATTCTGTTCTACTTGTGTAGCATTTCTATTAGTTCTTTCCATAAGGTTTAGATTTATTTTTCTATTTTACTATTGTAGTTTTTCTATATTAGTTCTCTCCATCAACTCTGCATGAATGATTCTGTTCTACTATTCTTCAACAATAACTGTATAAACAATTAACCTTTTTAACTATGACTGGCCGAGTGTATCATTTTGTATGTTTTCTTTTCAGAAAACGTCTCTACCAAGTTTCACCTAAAGAAGACTACAGTTTATGAAGATTCGGTTTTCACATTCCAAAGACATTTACTCAATCTGTCATTAAGGCTCAGTTTCCTGGGAGACAGTTCAAAGATGCAGTGAGAGTCTGGAACTACTGGCTGGCAGTGAATACCTAGTATATATGTTACCTTATGCATCGCTGATTGCTTGGATATACGAGCCTCGAACTGAGACCTTCTTCATGTTTGATAGGCGTCCTTAGGGTTCAAGGACATGTACAGACCGACATTTCCCCTGGTGGCCGTTAACCAGATCGATATTCAGACGACCAATAAGACCGTGACCACTTCAGGACACGTGAGTTGTTGATTGTAGATATCATCTAGTGGAAACAAAATTGATGTTTGAGTCATTTATTGTAGATGTCATCTAGTGGAAAACTGGATGTTTGATTCATTGATTGTAATTGTCATTGGGTGTAAAACGTGATGTTGAGTCTTTGATTGTAGCTCTTGTGGTGTAAAACTTGGCTCCTGGGTCACTGAGTGTAGATGTCATTGGGTGTAAAACTTGATGATTGAATCATTGATTGTAGATGTCATCTAGTGTAAAACTTGGCCCCTTGAGTCATTGAATCTAGATGTTATTGGGTCAAAATCTTGACCCCTCGAGGCACTGTTTGTAACGTCTTTAGTGTAAAATTTGATGTTTGAGTCATTGTTTGTAGCTCGTTTGGTGTAAAAACTTAACGTTTAAGCCATTGTTTCTAACTCTGGTAGTGTAAAAACTTGGTGTTTGAGTCATCGTTTGTAGCTCCTGTAGTGTAAAACTTAATGTCTGGAATCACTGTTTATAGCTAACTCTCTTAAAGAAAAAAAATATTGAGATCTTCTTCTTTCAAAATATCTGCATTGCTCTTTCCATCCTCTCACGGGGCTCTAATAATTTTTCTATAAACCACATCTCAACAACAAACAATTCTCAAAACAACATTCATTTGACAATGTTTTTTTTCCCCCCTATGTGAATGCACTATGCACTGATGAACGAAAAATGAGTGATTGGAAGGGCCGAATGTAAGACGGGCCTGCGTGCCCAATTTGTTACCCTTTGAAAATAAAGTTCGTTCGTTCGTTCGTTCGTTCGTTCATCTCTGTAGCTTCCACGTAATTCCTCACTTGCCTGATAATTGTCTGTGATTCGCTTCCATTCATCAGAGTGGCTCAATATAGCTATTAAGAACTCTTCTCCTCACAAAGATAAATTGCTGAGAATATTCTTCAACTTACGAAATGCTGTCTTTCCGTGGGCTATTCCACATTTGACTTCCTCATTACAAATTCCACTTACTCCGTGGAGAAGTGGTTACGGATGTAGTTTCTAATCCCGCATACCCGCGTTTGAATCACAGCGGCGGGTGATTTAGCAGCAGACCGCTTACGTTGATTTAAAAAAGAAATGGTATATATGTGCGGCTCGTTCAGAAAGCAGTGGTAAACTACTGAACGTAAACTTGCCCAGGAATCACCAACAGCCAACAAATGCTGGGGTTGACTACTACGTCCTATAAAGGATATGCAACAACTACATCTTCCATACAGTGGTATTAAAGTACCAAATTCCTTAAACATTTTTTAAAGGTTAGTTTATATTTTTTGTTACAGGACGTTGCAATTAACGCCATCATTTGTTGACTGTGATTTGTTGGCAAATTTACGTTCAGTAGTTTGCCATAGGCCGGTCTCCCTGGCCTAGGTGTTAACGACTTTCTCCGTAATCCCGTATATCCACGTGGCGAACGTAACTTGCGCGAGAATTGGTAACGGTTCTCGCCGCGTTGGTGACTTACGGGGTATGTGAGCAATGGCAAACTACTGAGCGCAATCTTGCCAAGAAATCAACAATCAGCTGAAAGATGCTGATGTTGACAGCGATGTCCTGTAAAGGATATGCGAACAACAACAACCAAGTTTGCCATTGATTTCTCAACAGCAGGCACTCGTTCCATCATTACCGTGCGGTAAATTTTGTCACTATGATGCAAGTCGTCGAAATGACGCCCCTTACATGTTTTTTTTTTAAAAATGCCGCCCCCTTATGAAGCCCCCTTATGGTGCCGCATGCTACCGCCTCTCTGTATCATAGCATGGATCGACCCTGCATACCATTGTATGAAAACCAACGCAAGGTGGACTACTTCTAAATTGTCCGCAGCTGTGATTCGACTGCGAGAGACGGGATTGCGATTTACATTCCTAAGCTCTAAGCCACAACGCATGGCGCTAGACTTTTTAGCTGCATATAAAATGCCGGATGTGATTTTGAAACACTTTTTATAATTGTGTTTTTCCCTGTTTATGCGCAGACATCACCCATGCCCCTTGGTCCAGCCCTGTGTGAGGATGGACATCCGTTTCTTTCTGACCCAGTTACTGGCCGGAAGATGTGCACGTGTAGTTTGGGTCTGGAAGTGACCTTTGACCCCCGGTCGGTGATGCCTGATGCTAGGAAACAGGGAATGGCACTCTCTGGAACCCTGGGTGGCCCTTCAATGGGACTGGACACGTCAGCTTTTTATCCCCCCTTGGTAAGATGGCGTTATGTCACCGTGTTACAACAGAGAGGATTTGTTGTTGTTGTTGTTATCATCATCATCATCATCATCATCATCATCATCATCATCATCATCATCATCATCATCATCAACATCATCATCATCATCATCATCATCATCATCACACAACCGTCATCATCATCATCACATTATTATTATTATTATTATTATTATTATTATTATTATTATTATTATTAAATATAATGCTCAGAGATTGAAGGCCAAGACCAAAATTAGCAGGGTACTAATCAGAGAGTTGCTTTTTGCGGATGATGCTGCGATTACGACCCACTCTGAGGAAGAATTACAACATCTACTATCTGCATTCTCCAATGCTTGTTCTGAATTTGGTTTAACAATTAACAAAAAGAAGACACAGATTATGTCACAAGGTGCACATGGTGTACCATCAATATTTATTGACGACGCCGAACTGGAGATAGTAGACAATTTTACATATCTTGGATCAGAGGTAAATAGCAAATTATCCCTCGATCAGGAAATCAACATCAGAATTGGCAAGGCAGCAATAACAATGAACATGTTAGCAAAAAGAGTCTGGGAGAACAGGAAGCTTACTGCCAAAACAAAAGTCCTCGTCTACCAAGCCTGTGTCCTTAGTACTCTTCTTTATGGCAGTGAAACCTGGACAACTTACTCACGCCAAGAGAAACGTTTAAACAGCTTTCATATGCGGTGTCTGCAAAGAATACTTGGTATTAAGTGGCAAGACAAAATCACAAATACTGAAGTATTGGAAAGATCAGGTTGTGTGACGGTGTATTCCATGCTCAGTCTTTGTAGACTTAGATGGATAGGACACGTTAGGAGGATGGATGATGGTAGAATACCAAAGGACATCTTTTTTGGTGAATTACAGATGGGTAGGAGATCTCAGGGTCGGCCTCTACTACGATACAAAGATGTGTGTAAGCGGGACATGATTGATACAGGCATTGATAATGCACAATGGGAGCACGTCGCCGCTGAACGTGTTGCATGGAGGGCAACTATCAGAAATGGAATAAAGACAAAGGAGAAAATGATTGCAGATAAAGCACACACACAGCGTGAGAGACGTAAGATGGTGCAAAATGGTGGAAATGACCATGTTTTCACATGCACCTACTGTGGGCAAACATTTGCAGCAAGAATTGGCCTTACCAGCCACACTCGCCACCGCCATGGATCGTAGTTATTGCCATTTGACAGTTATTAAGCCTTTTTGAAGCACAATGTACCAAACTATCGTCTGTCAAGAGGGATTGAGCCAATAATAATAATAATAATAATAATTATTATTATTATTATTATTATTTTTATTATTATTAATGTCATCATTATTATCATTATAATTATTATTATCATTATAACTATTATTAGTATGATCATTATCAGTAAAATTATTATAAGTATTATTGCTAACATTATCAGTATCATTATTAATTTTATCATTATCATCACTATTATTAATATGATCATTATCAGTATTATCATTATTATATCATTATGACCTCTAAAGTTGGAGTGGGTTCGCTTGATGGCGAGGGACACTGTTAATAGGGAAAGCTAATCCACACGCAAAATCCAGTCCAGTACTTATAAAAGTATTGTGTACGGACTATGCTTGAGTTCAAAGCGAGCGAGAGCAAAAAAATCATTATTATTATTAGTTTTATTATTATTATCAGTATTATCATTATCATTATTATTATCATTATTATCAATATTATTATTAATATTATTAACAAATAAAAGCAAAGCCATTAGACCGTGCGTTGGTACTGTAAATTCTTAGAGTAACTTGGATCGAAGAAGAAGAAAGTACTGAAACTGAACAAGATCTGACTATCGAAGAAAACTGGCTGATAAACTAAATCATGTCTTACAAAATAAAACCAAAATATAAATATATTTGCCACATTCAATGTTGCAGTGGGATAGAATTAACCGTTCTGGGAAGGTTAACCCAGTTAACAAATGCCTCAAGAAGTCGGATATGTGTGCCGAGAGGCGCATATATCGCAGCTCTGATGTAAACAGTCATCACGCATTTAAATCCAAAAAACAAGCATTTTTGGAAGGAAATAGAAGAAGAAGAATAAGATGATGAAGAAGGAGCAGAAGAAGGAGAATCAACAGTGATGGAAAGCATGGTTCCTGAGAGAAGACGCTGGCTTCGACCAGGGTGGAAGAGCACGAAGGACATTAAAGACGCCATGGGTAGGACAATACAGGACGCTGGGGAACTGGCAAAGAGCCGAGAGTGTTTCCAGCGTCCTGGATGCCACGTGATGCAAAGGACCTGACATGTTGTGATAAGGAAGATGATTATGATGGCAATCTTTACAATAATAATAATTATTATTATTGTGATTGTTATTAGTAGTAGTAGTAACAGCAGCCGGCCTCCCTTGCCTAGGGATTAGCGACTTTCTACGTAATCCCGTTTATCCACGTGAGCAAACGCAGCTGCGCGAGAATCGGTAGCGTTTCTCGTGCGAGCCCGTTACCGATGGGATATGTGAGCCGGCAGCTCAGAAAGCAATGACAAACTACTGAACATAATCTTGCCAAGAAATCAACAACAACGGTAAGATGCTGATGTTGACAGCGATGTCCTGTAATAGGATATGCGGGAAAACAGTAGCAGCAGCAGCAACAGCTGCGGCAGTAGTAGTAGTAGTAGTAATAGTAGTAGTGATATTAGTAGTAGTGTTTATAGTACTAGTAGTAGTAGCACATTATTAGTAGGAATAGTAATTGTAGTAGTAGTAGTATTAGTAGCAGCAGCAGCAGCAGCAGCAGCAGCAGCAGTAGTAGTAGTAGTAGTAGTAGTAGTAGTAGTAGTAGTAGTAGTAGTAGTAGTAGTAGTAGTAGTAGTAGTAGTAGTAGTAGCGGCTGCAACAGCAGCAGCAGCAGTAGTAGTTGTGTTAGTGGTAGTAGTACTTACACATCGCTCATGTACACGACATCCACCATATTGACAGATCCGGGGAATCCCAGTTCGACAGGATCGGTTGCATCCCTACCTGACCTCTGCGATGCCAGGACAACCTTTGAACTTCGACCCAGCCCTGGCTGCGCATCCATATGGATTATTGTAAGTAACGTCCGAAGATCCCATATTCCAGCATCCAACTCTCTGGTCATTCCTATGTGTGCTTCGTCTCTTTCAGCATATGTTGAATAGTTTGGATAGAGTACCATTAGTCATTTGGTTCAGTGTGGATGTGCTTGGCTACTCCGTCCTTTACCACGTAGCTTCCTGCTACTCTCACATTGGGTACCGAGATTCCATCATTAGTAGCCGCTGTAGCAATGGATTGGCTTCTTTTTCTTTCGCCCAATTTGGGCATATCTGATCAAGCAACTCACTCTAAGCTGTCATATCTTTACGCATCACAGGCAGCTCTGTCCATATCTTCCCCATAGTATGTATTTCTGTCTTTACTTATCTTCTCCATGTGTTTTTTGGTTGTCCTATATTTATTTTGCCTTGTGGTTTCCAGATAATAGCTATTCTAATTCAACCATTCTCAGATTGTCTTAATGTATGTCCAATACAGGGCAAGCGTCTTTTCATCACCTCTTGTTTCATTGGTATTTGTCTCGTTCACTCCTTGAACTCCCCATTGATGATTCCATCACATGATATTATTCTTTCTATTTTACACATACATCAACTAATGAATGTTTCA
The DNA here is from genome assembly GCA_014155875.1 of Cepaea nemoralis. Classification (NCBI taxonomy): domain Eukaryota; kingdom Metazoa; phylum Mollusca; class Gastropoda; order Stylommatophora; family Helicidae; genus Cepaea; species Cepaea nemoralis. Next base: position 121,349 of record JACEFZ010018229.1, on the reverse strand, counting down.
GTTTATGTGTAATCGTCCCTGTTTCAGATTCATATAGTAGTAATGATTTAAGGTTATATTGAATATATACGAGGGTAAGTTAATAAGTAAGTCACAAATGGCTGTAGAAAAATAATTAACTATGAAAACAACTTGAAACCAGTTTATTTTGATACATACATTGTCACTCTATTTCTCAGCATAATTTCCACCAACATTGATGCACTTATCCAATCGTTTTATCAGTCCTCCCAAACTGGCTGCATACCACTGCATGCTCTGTTTTCTAAACCACGTTTTCACTTCACATTCAACTTCGGCGTCATTCGCGAAATGTCTCCCTCCAAGGTGGGTTTTCAGTGGACCTAGCCCCTTGCGATTTCCTGTAAAGCGGTGCATAGTTGGGTAGAAAACGGTACGAAAGCGAGTCAATAAGTAAGTCACACAGTTCTGTGGGATGGCAGGTAAATGAAAACTTCGCACAAAGCACGAACTCTGTAGCTCTAGCGACGACCCACAGGAGTCTCCGAAAAATGTAACACGTGAACCGAAGGACGCGGTCCGGAATCGAACTCACAACCTTCGGAGCCCTAGTCAAACGGCTTGACCACTTCGCCACGGAGACTCCCTTGAGTCTAGAAGCATGCAGGTCTGCACGAAGCATGCGTGTCCTCATCTTTCCCAGCATTCTCTATGAGCCCGTTACAATCAAGACGTTTGTTATCTAACTGCATTTAGCCATTGATTTGTGTCCCCTCGTCCGACAGTAAATCACCTTATGAGAGTATCAGCTCTTACTTAGCGGTTACGTTAGCGAAGCTGAAAGGGGACTGTACTGGTAATGTCATAAACACAGTCGGACAAACGTTCAACGTCTGTACTGGTCGCCTGCTTCGTGAGGAAAAGATTTGGAATTAACCCACTACCATAACGTGCATTCAGGCCTACACAATCTCTCTATAATTCTCCATCTATCGCTTTCTCCATCTCTCTCTCTCTCTTTTCCATCTACTTCTTTCTCTCTCGTTCTCCATCTCTCTTTATTTCTCTCTTTCTTCACCTCCCTCGGTCTCCATCCCTCTCTTTCTCTCTCTCTCTCTCTCTATCTCTCTCTCTCCATCTCTATATCTCCATCTCTGTCTTTCTCCATCTCTCTGTCTTTCTCCATCTCTGTCTCTCTCCATCTCTCTGTCTTTCTCCATCTCTCTGTCTTTCTCCATATCTCTGTCTTTCTCCATCTTTCTGTCTTTCTCCATCTCTGTCTTTCTCCATCTCTCTGTCTTTCTCCATCTCTGTCTTTCTCCATCTCTCTCTCCTTCTCCATTTCTCTCTTTCTCACTCTTTCTCTCTCTCTCTCTTTCTCCATCTTTCTCTTTCTCCATCTATGTCTTTCTCCATCTCTCTCTTTCTCAATCTCTCTATTTCTCCAGCTCTCTCTCTCTCTCTCTCTCTCTCTCTCTCTCTCTCTCTCTCTCTCTCTCTCTCTCCCCACATGGCTAATAACAAGTGTCAGACCATTATCTAATATTACTGAGTGGTGTAGTATTGATGTTCGCATTTTGCCCATGCCTTTATAATGCATATCTTTTATATTGTTGCTATTCTTTGTTAGCCTTGAATGATGTGTGAATGAAATAATGTATGAAAGAGAGTGATAGAAGGGCAGAATGTTAGACGGGCCTGCGTGCCCAATTCTTAACCCTTTGAAAATAAAGTTTGTTCGTTCGTTCATTCGTTCGTTCTCTATCTCTCTCTCCATCTCTCTCTCCTTCTCCATCTCTCTCTCTTTCTCACTCTTTCTCCACCTCTCTCTCTCTCTCTCACTCTTTTTCTCTCTTTCTACATCTGGTTTTCTCCATCTCTCTCTTTCTCCACCTCAGTCTTTCTCCATCTCTCTATTTCTGAATCTCAATCTCTTTCTTCATCTCTCTCTGTCGCCATCTCTCTCTCTCTTTCTCCAGTTCTCTCTCTTTCTCCACCTCGCTCTCTTTCTCCACCTCTCTCTTTCTCCACCTCGCTCTCTTTCTCCATTTCTCTCTTTCTCCATCTCTCCATTTCTCAATTTCTCTCTTTCTCCATCTCTCCATTTCTCCATCTCTCTCTTTCTCAATCTCTCTCTTTCTCCATCTCGCTCTCTTTCTCCATCTCTCTCTTTTTCTATCTATCTCTTTCTCCATCCCTGTCTATCTCCACCTCTCTCTTTCTCCATCTCTCTCTTTCTCCATCTCTCGCTTTCTCCATCTCTATCTGTCTCCATCTCGCTCTCTTTCCATCTCTGTCTTTCTCCATCTCGCTCTCTTCCTGTATCTCTCTCTTTCTCCATCTCTCTCTTTCTCCATATCTCTCTTTCTCCATCTGTCTCCTTCTCAGTCTCTCCACGTACAACTTCAAGGCCCGGTTAGGAGAACTATGTCTATCATGAACCAATTGTCCGTGATTAGGATTCAGGGTCGAAACGGCCGTTGCCGTGTGCGAGGAGCATGATTTCCACCTGAAGTTGACAGAAGGAGGATTACCGTGGCCCACGTATGACCTGTAGAGAGTCAAAGTAAGAAATGGCAATATTTACCTCGCCGCCATACATATATTAGTTATAACATTTTAGTGTTTAGAAAGCAAGTGGTAGTATGTGCGTTTTACGAAGTGTATATCGAGATCAGGTGAACCTGTGTAAAAGATTAGAAGTGAATTAAATATATAAAACGAACCGATCTTATGTCGTACTTGTTTGATGCTTCGTGGCATCGAATAACAATGTGGTTTGGATATTCTACAGTGGCTTAGTGCACTCAGACCAAATGTATTATTTGCTCCACAACTAGTCAGACTATAAGCAAGACAATTTTCCAACACAACTATCTGTGTCCTGCCAACATTAACGAGCCATACCAACATAAGGACACATTTGTCGAACCTAGAGTGAACCAGCTAGAATCAGAGCCATAAAGTAACGTTAGAATATCACCCCTGGTGAGTATATTTTCCGCGCCATGACACGTCAGACATGTCAATTATTCATGCCAGAAATATTCAATCTTTAACTTGTAAATTGACCCGGTGGTCTTTTATTCGATCCACAGCTGGGTGGATTTGGATCTTTAATAACTGATTTGGTTTCCCAGGTCTACTCAGCCTTAACTGAGTACTCAAAATGTCTTTGGAAGTGAAGACAGCCAGTTTGATACAGCCCACATCAATGGCCGAGTAGCCACTGGTCTATAGAACTACGTGTACATACCGTATGCTCGATGATCCCACAGGCGTGAAACACATCTTTCACACAATAAGTGAATCCTGTCCTTGCTGAAAGAGTGAACTCTATTCATTTAATTTTTCGCCTCATCTTGTTCCTCTTGTGCCTAGCAGTGTCGAGGTGAAGTATAAACAGCGCGAGAGAGCCCGTTAATGGGCTTCTTGTATCTAGATTTACATGGACTCTGCTATTCCCTCCGTCCATCGTTTACGTGGTTGGCCTCTTCCACTGCTTCCCTCTGGTCTGTACATCATTGCTTGTTGTGGTATACTGTTAGTTGGTAACCTACTTGCATGACCAAGCCATTTCACTTGCTGCCTTCTAATAAAATCTAGCACTGCTATAGGCCCCACTTTAGTCTTGATTTCTTCATGTATGATTTTATCTCTTCTTGATACATTGAGTATTCGTCTCAGGATTCTCATTTCTGTTGTTAGTTTTCTTTTCTCTGTTTCTGTCATTGTCCAGGTTTAGCATTGGTAGCATAGGGTTGGCAGGAAGATTGTGTTGTAGAGGGCTTTCTTAGTAACTATTGATACGTGTTTGTTCTTTAATATTGGTGCCATTTGTCCAATGAGTTCGTTTGCCTTATTGATCTATTTTCTTGAATTCTGTTAGAAAGGCAAATGTTACATGCATCCATCCTGACCTAATTTCAGATATAGCGGTATGGATGTCAACGGGGGACCAATCAGGAAAGCGGCCACTCGCGAGACAACAGGTCCGCTGAAGATCTGGCTGAGCGAGCACAAGAAGAACCCGTACCCGACCAAGGCCGAGAAGATCATGCTAGCCATCATCACCAGGATGACTTTAACCCAGGTATGTTTATATAGTCACTCATCCTGTCATTCACTCGTTCACTCACAGACTCGTTCACTCGCTGACTCATTCACTCATTGACTCGGTCACTCACTGACTCGGTCACTCACTGACTCGGTCATTCAATGGCTCGGTCACTCAATGGCTCGGTCACTCACCGGCTCGTTCAGTAAAACCGAATGTTGAAGCAATGGTGTGTGAGGTTGAGCTTCTGGCTTATCTAGACATCCTTGACTTTTTACGGGACATCATGGACAGACATTTGTCTCGTCGGGCATCATGAGCAGACATTTGTTTTATGGGGCATCATAGGCAGAAACTTGTCTTGTGGGGCATCAAGGGCATACATTTGTCTGGCGGGCATATATGCCAGATACTGTCTTGTGGGGCATAAAGGGCAGATACTTGTCTTGTGGGTGAGGGGGATCATGGATAGAACCTATTTTGTGAGGGGCATGATACTTATCTTGTGGGGCGTTCTGGGAAAATAGTTGTCGGGTAGGGTATTTTGAGTAAATAATTGTCTTGGAAAGGGAGGAGGGGATGGAAATTATACTTGTTTGGGTGTGGGAGGAGGGAGGGGTCAAAAGACTTATCCGTTGGGGCCTTCTGGGCATATACTTGTAGGGTGTGGCATTCTGAGTTGATGCTTGTCGGTGGGTGGGGGGATCATACTTGTCTGGTGGGAAAACTCTTCTCTGATGGGGCATTCTGAGTAGATACTTGTCTTGGTGGGAGGAACCCATTTGTCTGATTGAGATAGTGGACATATAATTGTCTGATGGTAATCATGGTCAGACACTTTTCTGGTGTGAGGCATCATACTTGTCTAGTGGGGGGGGGGGGGGGCATCATGGGTAGACTCTTGTCAGGCGGGGCATCATACTTGTCTGGTGGGGGAATCATGGGCAGACATCTGCCGGGTGTGGGTCATTATATTTGTCCAGTGGTTATCATGAGCAGATACTTGTCTGGTGGGCATCACGGCAAACACTTGCCTGTTGGGAAACTCCTGGACAGACACTAGCCTGTCTAATTGAGGCATCATCATCAATGGCCACCGCTGCGAGAAAGCCAGTCCAGCACTTAAAACGTTGCGCGCGGTGAGACTGCAAGAGAAGCACGGAAATTTCCACGACGGTCAGTAGATAACTAGCACTCATGTTTTGGAGAGTTCATAGCCAGTACGGAATGAGCGTGTCATTTGTATACCCGGATAGAACCGCATGAGCACAAGTTGACAATTCTTCGAGCTGAACAAGACTGAGCGAGTCGAATCGATAGGTTTCTAATAGCAACAACACAAGCGCTCTGACGATGGGATTCAGTTACGTAGCTGAATAGATTTTTTACGACAGAAACACATTGAACCTTTCGATGATTTTCAGCTAAATCTCCCGATGGGTTTGTAACAGTAACAACACACTGAATCTTTCGATGGTTTTCAACAAATCTGTCAATGGTATTTAACTGAATCTGCCCATGGGTTAATAACAGCAACAGCAACAATACACTGAATTTTTCTTCGGTTTTCAACAATTCTGTTGATGAATGTATTATCAGCAGAAAGGCACTGAACTTTTCGATAATTTTCAATTGAATCTTCCGATGATTTTATAATAACAACCATCTAAGTGCAGAATGCAAATAATTAGGGGTTGCAAACACATTTTCAGATTATAATCTTTTATATAATTACAAGACTTAACCATAATATCTTTTCATTTTAGAACCAAATTAGCGAAAATGTGAAGGAACGAAGTGTGTAGGCAACATAACATGAAACTGTGAAAGGAATGAAGTGTGTACGGAATATAACATGAAAATTAAACATGAAAGCTAATGACTATGAACAAAAAAGAAGAAAACACAACAAAGATTCATCTACAAGAAAACACCATGAAAAAAGTAAAGTTTCAAGCACACAGGAAGTGTAATATCACCAAATGACAAATTAGAAGACGAGATCGAGAATAGATGCTATAAGGTAAACCAACTAACTGGACAAAAAGCACCAATACTAAAGAACAGACACGTATCAGTAGATACTAAAAACACTCGACAACACCATATGTCTACAAACAGGAAAGAAAAAAAAAGAAAAATTACAAGGGACATGAGATTCCGGGGAAGAATACTCAACACAGCATGAAGATAGCACAGCAGACATGATGGAATCAGGAGTAAAGTGGGGGTAATGGCAACGCTAGATTTAATTAGAAAACAGCAAATGATATGGTTCGGCCACATAATTAGGCTATCAAATGACCGTATGTCCCAACAAGCAATGATGTACAGACAACATGAAACCAGAAGAAGCTGATCATGTAACCGATGGCCAGAGAGAATACAGTCTATGGGCATCACGATATATGAAACCCATAAACTGGCACTCTCCCGTTGAATACTGAATGCGCAGAGTTGACCAGTCCTTCCCTCATTTTATCAGTATGGTCCAGACCATCTACTCACTCCCTTCTGAAGCAATCATTTCCAAATATGGATACTGTCTCTTCGGCTGCACTCTCCATCGATCCCATACACCACGGTCATAAATTAGATCTTCACCCAGAGGAGCAGCATCCAATCTATCAGTCTGTTCACTGGCTCCGCACAACCGCATGGCGTGAGCAGAGAATCCAGGATATGCTCTCTATCTCTGTTGTATTCAACTATGCTGGACCAATCTTTACTCATGTAATAGATCAGAGACGTCAGGGTTGCAGTAGTATATAACAATAGGAAATAAAAACAGTTAGGTCTATGTAACTCATGCGAACATTTGAGAGATAATAAACACACACACAGAGTACATACCATACAACGAACTCCACTTCGGCTAATGTAAATCCGAAAATCCACACAAAATAAACAATTATTATTATTATTAGTATTATTATTATTATTATTATTATTATTATTATTATTATTATTATTATTATTATTATTATTATCTAGTATTTTCTCCCTATGATATACGTTTACCGTAATGGAGTTCGTTGTAAGGTACTGTTACTGTTTAGTATCTCTAATTTTTTTTCGCAGGGGTTGCACACACCTCCTGTTGTTATTGTCCTAATGTTATGTGATAATAGTTCTATTATCTGCAAACACAAAAGCCCACATAAACATGTTCCACAATTTATTGCCTGGCATAGTTTCCTGCATCTCGTCCGGGGCATACTGCAGAATAAAATATCATAGGAAGTAATTTCAAACTTAACATGAACTCTTTCTGTTTGCACAAAACCGGCCGGAGTCGCCTAATTGCTAGCGTCTCAGTATATTCGAGCCATCGTTTATTGTTCTATTGTCACCTTTTCCTCCATCTAACAGGTGAGTACCTGGTTTGCTAACGCTCGACGGCGGCTGAAAAAAGAGAACAAACTGTACCCAGCTGATAGAGAGAACAGGGACGACGACGATGAAGAAGAGGATTTCAGTAGCAGCCAGAGAGAGGGCAACACGTCACAGAGTGCAGGTAAGTCGCCTCGACCCACTTGACTTGACTTGGAAAACAAAAATTCCAAATTCGGCTTTGTTCAACCTGATTCTTTCAGCTGTGGTTATTGTTGAGGTCCGTGGTTTTTGTGGGCTCATTCACCCTGATTCTTGACTTGTGCGCTCTTACGAGCTGGTCCTGATCCGGACTGGTTTTATCGGCTTTTGTGTCTGTGACGTCAGCTGAGGGGTTGGTGGCGGCTGTCTTTTGTGCCCGTCTCCTCTAGTGGTGTCTTATATTAGTGAAGGCTGCTGGTTCGTCTGGCTTGACTGGTTGCAATCCATATAAGGACTTTTTACTTGGTATTTTTGCCTCCTTTCTTGTGTATTGCATGTAGAAACTTTTCGATGTTTTTATTTTCCTCCTTGCGCCTGTTTTCACTTTCTATTTTGAGTTTCTGTTGCCTTTCGATTTTTTCCTCTGTGGTCAGCCATGGGATCACCTCTCCGTCTTCTATATAGTACGTGTAGCAGGGTCCGTCCTCAGGGTCATAGTGTCTATCTGGGTATTCTACCGGTCTCCTGAGTTTCTTGGGCTTCTTCTTTTCTTTTTCTTCTCAGCGCTTTCTGAATTCCTGGCACCTGAGTTCCATAGTCCTTGCCGATTCTCGTAGCCCCTCCTGTGTTTATAGATTGTTTCGACTGTCTTTGGGGGACCTGGCATACATTTGTATACTTCCATCCCCATGTCTCCAGAGGTCAATCTAATCCTGCAAGTGAATATATTTCCCGCTCTAATTAGCTGCTTGCTTGTTGTGAATCTGCATATAGGTATTATTATCTATACCTCATCTTTGCTAGTATATCTATCTGCCTTGACATTATCAGGTATGTTAGAACGATTCGGGTCCACTGCATGGTTATCTTATTGTTACGTGTGGCTGTCTGGACTGCTGTTGTACATCTTTCCAAATTCAGTCCAATCCTTTCCACTGTTTTCTAGCCGAGAGAGCAGAGTATCTGTCAATGAAGATAATAATGTTCTGTCAATATTATGTCAATGAAGATAATAATTCCCTGGGCTAACGCAGGAGAGACCTCAAAAACAGTACCTCAAAAACAGTCTTCAGGGGTGATGCTGCTTTCTCGAGTGCAATAATTTATACTCAGTCATGCAGTTAATTACAAAACAGATTAAATGGATTGGCCATCTCACAAGAATGCCGTGGTACAATCTACTATAAAGGGCCACATTGAAGAAATATCATGGATACAGAGCAAGGAGAAGACACGTAAAAGATGGAATGATGGTATCAAGAAAAATCATCAAGAGAAATGAAGCGCGAGTTATAAAGTACATTGGAAAGAGCACACAAAGGATTCTTACAACATTGCAGATAAAGAGATTTCATTTCAAGCGAGCGGAAGAAGACGAAGAAGCAGAAGCAGAAGATGATAATGACGACGAAATGTAGTCATCTTAATACATTTTGGTTATCTAAATCTTTTGTTTTCTTTTTGTATATGAGCATTGATCTATACTTCATGTATTTACACTTCATGTCCCCAGATTCCGAGAAGCGGACAACATCAGAAAGTGACACCGATGACATCAATGTAGATATGTCAGATTGCTCCGACGTGGAAGACAATGACATTCTGGCATCATCTGTCTATGAACTGGACCAAGAAAACCTACTGAAACGCCACCAGGAAGTCTCTTATGACGAGACTGGGCCACAGACGGAAAGTGGGAAAGATTCGTCTGGTAGCAGTGAACAAGATCAACAGAAGATTGGTCAGTCTAGTCAAGGCACACTCCATGGAAGTACTGCAGGTAGTCCAGAATCTTCTCCGTCTAACAGGCCAAAAATTTGGTCTATATCTGAAATCATCAACGGACCGTCCTCTACAAAAGACAATCAGAGACTTCAAAGTCAATCCTTACAAACGAACACATCTCCAGCATTATCTAGGAATGAATTTCCAACAGTATCTATATTGCCGATGCAAAACACTTCCCTTAGTGCGCCTTTTGTGAATACATCTTTATCCTTACCATCATCGCCGTTTTCGTCTTTTTCATCATCGATTATATCTCCGGCCGTATTTCGGCCGTTTCCTTCAGTGATTGGGGCACCCGCCATGCTGCGCCATCGGCCTGAGTTGACTAACTTTGTCTCCAAATACGGACTGCCATTCTCTGGAAAATCTTCATCATTTGATAAACATGCGATAGCAGTGGCAAGTCAGTCACACATCAACGAAGCTCCACGGATGGTAAACCCTACAGAACCATATATTTCAGCTTCAACATCCTACAGCCACGAAGATGCAGCATCAAAGACTAAGACCAAGAAATACACCATCTCGAGGAAAGACGAACACGTAACAGACATCGAAAACTTACAGCATCCAAAACCAACACATCGTAGCCCAGCAAGCATGTCTCAACACATCAACACAGTGAGATCGAACTCCTTGTCGCCGACATCACCAACGAAATCTGTGTTTTCTAAAGACCCCAACACAAATTCTTCTAGTTATAAAACACAATCACAACGCCACAGAAACCTCGCCAAAGCGGATCATCACGCGACAGAAAACCAACCAGGACAATGATACATGCTAGGAAAGCAGACAATTAGGTATTCTCCATTGTAGACCAATCAATAAATTAGGTGCCGTCTCCAGAATGAAGGTTGGCCAACATAGAAAAGACATACAGAAAGATTGCTTGAAAAATAACATGCATGTGAGTGGGATGTTTAAGGAGTTACACTGAGTCATGAGAGCGATAGGAAAAAGTGTTGATGTCGGCTCTTGTCATTCGCCATGGGAGGCGAGGACTGACCACTCATGCAACCAGGCTTATAAACAAAGTGAAGGTCAGAACACTTCATTCGCCCACAAGAGCTTCCTGCTGAGGTATAAGTTTCTTTTTATTGAGGAAATGCCGAAAAGTCTCCCTATAAACAACCACTGGAAATACGTTGGACAGGAGGCTGTGGCAATACATTATAACCGATGCCAAGCTGCATGGACTATAAACAGAAGGAAGGGCATCTGTTTTTTCTTTATTTATATGCCAGAAGGAATATACCCCCACCCCCCATCCTCACACACACACACACACACACACACACACACACACATGTTGATCTGTCAATATTTAGCTTTCTGAAGATCCTGTATTACTGAAAGATAAAGTTTGTCTGTAGCTGTGGTAGTAATACTTGTATGGGAATGATAAGGTCGCCTCTAAACAAATAAGGCATGTACAAGCAATTAGGCATAATCTATGTACAATTGTCTCGCAAAGTTTGTTGTTTAGGGAAAGGACAAGATGTTACAAAACCACGCACGCAGACATATACGCATGCATATATGTAAACTGATGAGAGAGAGAGAGAGAGAGAGAGAGAGAGAGAGAGAGAGAGAGAGAGAGAGAGAGACAGACAGACAGACAGACAGACAGACAGACAGAGAGAGAGAGAGAGAGAGAGAGAGAGAGAGAGAGAGAGAGAGATGGAGTATGTGTGTGCGAGAAGGCAGAGTGAGTGTTTGGATGAGAAAGAGACAGGTGGAGAGAATGAGATGCAGTGTGTGTGTGTGTGTGTGTATGTGTGTGTGTGTGTGTGTGTGTGTGAGAGAGAGAGAGAGAGAGAGAGAGAGAGAGAGAGAGAGAGAGAGCATATAGTAAGTTACCATGCAGCGTTAAGTTCCTGAATAAACAATGCATTGCTTTCCCGTGTTCTTCTTACGTTTGTATTGTTATTAATGAGACCACAAAACCAATACTCTCAGGACACAATTAGATTCTGTGTCGCCTAGCAGATGGTGCGCGTCTAAATGTTCCAGTTGAGTTCTGACTTCTTTGGTTTGTAGATCACCGGGTTGAGTAGAGTTCAGTCAGGAACTGACATCACAACATTCGGGACATTCCCATACGTGCTTCATCCTCATCTGCAACACCCAGGGTGGAATCAATACTAATGGCAGTCTGATTATGTGCCCGTCTGGCCTGTCCTAGAAGTTTCGAGAGATCATCTGGTCACTTCCTGCAGCACCATTCCCTCCAGGACGTGATAAAAAAAAATCACTTTGACTGCACGCGATTATCACTGCTGGGTACAATATATGATACTGTCGATATACCCCCTGAATTATGTAATTCTATACTTACTATAAGACAAGAAGTTTCGCTAATAAAGACGATGAAACAAAGAAAATTGAAATATTTTGTCTACTTGAAACGTCAATAGAGTTGGGAGAAAGCTTTCATGAAGTGGTATATGCCAGGGAAGAGGTAGAAAGGGGGATAAAAAGAGAAGGTGGGTGCAAACTGTGGCAGATGATCTGCAGATGAGTGTATCGGATGCGGAACATCTTGCTTATGACCGAGAAGCTTTCCGAAAGGTTGTTATGGGAGCGAGGTTCTGCAAAGGACACGCTACTGAATGCATGAATATTTATTGCAATCCATAGGGTCGGTAGCCTTGAATGTGATTAACGTCGAACAATTAATATGTTGAACCGCGTCAGAAAACTTTGCAGGGGGTCGTCATGCAACGAGTTGCGAAGACAATACAACCCGAGGTGGAAGAGGAGTGATATGGGTTCGTAGAGGGCAGAGGTACAGTAAATGCTAATGACATTGGTTGAACGATCTATGGTGGTGAATGGAGACCTACATATTTGCTTTTTTGACTACACGAAGGTATTCGATGGGGTTGGGCATGTCGACATGAAGATGCTTGCAGATCTATAAATTGATGGGAAAGACATTAGACTTGTCACAAAGATTGTTAATGAAGTAGGTCAATATCAGCCTATTAAGAGAGCTGTGCGACAGGGATGTGTAATCTCCAGATCTTGTTTCCTTATTCAGTGAAAATATTTTCAAAACATTAAAATTTATGAGAGGAAACACCGTTGGGGGACGTACCATCAATAACATTACAAATGCGGAGGTACAGTATTGATTGCAGACAATGCAACATTTAGTAGATAAAACAAAGAAAATTTAAATATTTTGGTCAATCGAAACGTCATGAAAGGTGGAAAAGAACAATAATGGAGCGAAAAGATCAAGAAGAAAACCACAGAGAAAATGTGTGCAGATTGTGGCAGATGATCTCCAACACAGTGAACAACTAGGGTTAGAATTAAATTTTAAAAAGACGCAGATTATGGTAGTCATGAGGAAGAAGGAAATAACACAATGTAATATTATCTCGGCCGTCCACCGGGCGCTGGAACGCAAATTATTCCTCCCCACGACGCTTGACGGCAGAAGTGGAAGATGATGATGATGATGATGATGATGATGATGATGATGAATATTATCTCGGAACAGTATAACATCTGATGGGAGATGCCTTGAAGAGATTAGAACACGAAACTCCATGGTGAAGGTAGCCTTTTGCAATTTGGAAAACATACTTCTTCTTCTCTTCTTCTTCAGCATTCCGAGCCATTGAGGTTCTTTGCTGCAAATACAATCTGTCTCCATTCGTCTCTCTGGTGGACCTTCTCATGCCAGTCGTTGATTCCAAGTGCTTGTAGGTCTGTATGTATATTATCTCTCCACCGCCTTCTTGGTCTACCTCGGGGTCTACGGTCATTTATTTCCTGAGTGTAAGCGAGTTTTGTTTCCCTATTATCTTCCATTCTTTCTATATGCCCCAGCCATTGTAGTCTATTAGCCTTCATGATACCAGTGATTAGCGGGGACTTAAACAAATCATAAATGTCTTTGTTACTTCTTCTTTTCCACTCTCCACTTTGTGTATCCCTAATGGGTCCAAAGATGCGTCTTAAAATTTTGTTCTCAAGGGTTTGTAACAAGGCTTCGTCTCCTTTCGTTGTACTCCAGGTTTCAGAGCCATACAGCACAACTGGTCTGATCAGTGTTTTGTAGATTGTGATTTTGGTGTTACGAGATAGCGCCTTTGATTTTAGTAGATGTTGTAGTGCATAGTATATCTTATTTCCAGAGTTGATTCTAGTTTGTATTTCTTCCCTTATGATGTTGGAGCAGTTGAAGATTGTACCCAGGTATTTGTATGTTTCCGTTCTTTTAATGGTCATATTATCTATTTGTATGTGGCCAGAGTTTTTAGCCATTCCGTCTCTTGAAATTACCATATATTCTGTCTTATCTTGGTTGATAACCAGCCCCATCTGTTGGGCTTTTTCCTTTAAGTGAGTCAATATTTCTAATGTCTTTTGTTCATTTTGCCCTATAATATCTATATCATCTGCATAACCAAGCAGCTTGGATGTTCCTCCAATATCACATTCCTCCTTTACCTTCCTTACAACTTTCTCTAGAGCCAGATTGAAGAGTAGCGGCGATAGTGCATCACCCTGTTTCAAGCCAGATGTTATTTGGAAGGGGTCTGATTTCCTGCCTTTATATGTTACTATATTATAAGTATCTTCCATGCATAGTTTGGTCATGTTAATTAACTTCCTTGGTATTCCAAATTCCTGCATAACATTCCATAGACTATTCCTATGGACACTATCATAAGCCTTTTTAAAATCCACAAAAATGTTATGGAGATCTCTTTTATATTCCCAATGTTTCTCGGCTATTTGTCGTAAGATAAATATCTGATCTATTGTTGATCTGTTTTGTCTAAAACCCGCCTGGTAGTCACCTAATATGTCTTCTGAATATGGTTTTAGTCTATTTAGTAATACTGCGGATAGTATCTTATAGCTTGTGGACAGTAGTGATATTCCTCTATAATTTCCACATTGGAACTTGTCTCCTTTCTTAAAGATAGGTATCAATAATGACTCTTTCCAGTCATGGGGTAATTCTTCTGTCCTCCAGATTTTTATTATTAGTTCGTATAGCTTTAGATGTAATGCATGGCCACCTGCCTTTATAAATTCAGCAGCAATTCCATCAGTCCCAGTTGCCTTATTGTTTTTAAGTCGTAAAACATACTGACCAATATAAATGTCATTTCCAAAGAGAAAAAATGTTGAAGTGCTACATAGAACCTGCACTTTTGTATGGGTGTGAGACTTGGACATTGAACAGGTGTTGCATATCCTTTACGGAACGTAGCAGCCAAACCCAGCATTTATTTGGCTGTTCGTGTTTCCTAGGCAAGTTTATGTTCAGTAGTTTGCCATTGCTTTCTGAACGAGCACCCATACCATTTCATAAAATATCACCACAGCTGTGTTTCGAACGCGGGTATGCGGTATTATGAACTAGGTCCTTAACCTCTTCGCCACGCAGCGTTTTTGAACAGACAAGCTGAAAAATATCTAATGGCTGTGGAAATGTGGTTTCTGAGGAAAATGCAGAGAAAATTATGGACAGACAGAAAAACCAATGACGAAGTACTACAAGAAACAAATGAAAACCGTAAACTGATTAGAGAAATTATACGTAGACAGTCACAATTTTTTGGACACAGTCGGATGTTTTGGGAAAATCTCAGAGATAGAGGACACTGGAGTTCCTCTTTCCCAGTGTGATCCTGCCCGTTATAGTTATGATAGCCTTCAATGGCCCAATTGCTTGAGTCCTAAATTAGAGTCCAGGAGAGCCAAGGAAGTCCTCAAGGTGAACAAGGGAAAGATTTCCTTGAATAATAATAATAATATTCTTGTGGAGCTTCCTTGCCCCTCTGCTCTCAGCTAAATAATTAATATCTAGGGTATATTAATTAATAACAACACCAACGTAATCAATCAAGGAATTCTTATAACACTCAAGAGTGGAAATGGCAAATCTGTAACATTTTATTAATCAACAAACTGGTGTTGGGGTTTGGCCATTTTCATCAAAAAATTCTCATCCAGTCCATAGGTATTATGTATACTCATTAATCTCACAATCATTCACTTGGTTTTGAAATAAACACAAACATAAACCCCAGTTCCCTAGATGAACAAATGCTACACAACTATAAATCAATCAATCATGTGCCATGCCGGAAAGCGTGGGCGGTCATGACTCGCCATTTCACTTGATCACCAGAGTCGTGGATCAGCTCAGTGTTCCTGTCTCAACCATGTCATGTGGCCAAGCGATCCAGGTAATTACTTCTCGGTCTTCCCCTTGGTCTGTTCCCTTCGATCTTGTCAGTTGTCACCAAGTTCTCCAATCCACGTCTACTATGTCTACGTCTAATTTCTCTAATCAATTTACGATTTTCATTTGTCTCCTGTAGTACTTGGTCATTGGTTTTTCTGTCTGTCCATGGTTTCTTTGCATTCTCCTCAGAAACCACATTTCTGCAGCCATCAGATGTTTTTCAGCTTGACTGCTCATTGTCCAAGTTTCATATTCAGACCAAAAAAAAAAACAGGCACTATGTATCCCCTCAACACTCTTTTTCTCGTTTCATTGGTCAGTATGTTTTTCATCTTGCTAAAGGCTACTTTCGCCTTGGCGATTCTTGTTCTAATCTCTACAAAGCATTCCCATCAGATGTTATGTCTGTTCCGAGATAATTGTACCGATTCACTTGTTATAATAATGATGAGTTTTGATCATGATCTCGAGCTTCTCCATTTTAGGGTTTTTGGAGCCCACTTGTAAAAAGAACTATGTAAAATTAAATATAGTTGGTCCACTGCGTGAGTGTTGTTTTGGATGAGTTATGTTGATAGTTGAGTTGTCTCTCCAATTCCAGGTACAAGCTACATTTCCCTGATTTCCTCAAGGTGATACAGGTTTACTTGGGTTTCGGTGGTTGGATTCCCTGTTGCCTGTAAGTTCTTTCCAAAAAGAGACTTCCTCATCACTCCAGTCAGGAGCTCCCATCAAGAGGCATGTCTGTATCTGGATGGATCTAACAATTACCTGAAGTTCCAGCATCAAACATATATCTACTGATATCATGAATGCATTTATATGATCATTAGACATGGAAGAAGGTAAAAACCCCAAAGAAAAAAGGAAAATAAATAAAGGGAATTTTGACCCCAGGGAAAATAAACAAAGGAAGAAGAGGGTCTTAGTGTCCCCCAACAGTTATCAACCCTATAGCTGGTTCCTCTCCATCCAATCCTCCACTACAGGGCGCTCAAGATGTAGACTACCAGAAAAGCAGTGTCATCTTCGCCCATGCCTGTCACCCATGGTCTCAAGGTTGAGTAATACCTTGATCGATACGGAATTCGATAACCACTTTCACCATTCCCCTTTGTACATAATTATTTTCGCTAGTTATCCTTCCATTTAAAAGAAAAGGCCGCATACATTAAGTGTTTTAATTCATTCCTAAATGCAATGATTGTTTACTTATAAACAATATAAGTACATTACGGCATAATCTCCTGTATATCATTCAGGTGGATTCTTCCCAATCAAATGCTTTGAGGAGGCACATCCTCCCTCCTCTTCAACATGTAAGGCCTTTACCTTACTCATCTATAGAATTCATCATCATCATACATCAAACATAATTCAGGAAACAAGCCATATAATTGTAACATGAGTGACATGGAATACAGAGTGGCGTCATGCGTAGAGGCACAATACATTATCAATAGTGCATGGGTACCACTACCATCTTCTCCTCAGATAGACATGGCAGTATGCATCAAATGGCCTACTATCAGATGATTGATTGATTGATCATACTCATCCTCGGTATGTCACTTCTCATCACCCAATCCACAATCATTCATCATAAATCATAAACATACTTGCATGATGATGAATAGGCATAATTATGTGACTCAGAATCAATAAGTGAAAAAAATAAATTCATATATTTAACACCGAAGAAGTCACAATTGAATCACCACATGAATGCTTCCATAGAACACACAGGATTCCATTAACATTCTAGGACGAATTACACTAATTTCTCCTAACTAGTGATTACACAATTAAGATAGTTCCATACTACTGAACTGTACATTCTAATCTCCTAAATCGTAAGTTAATCACTAACTCCTAAATCACTACAGACTTAGCCTAACTGCTTAAGGAGTAAAATGCACAACCTAGGCATAATGCTCATGCTTTCATAGAAGTTGCATAACTAAGACACACCCCTGACTATGGGTTAACTTAGTGCACATAGTATCTACGAACTACGTCAGCTGAATATAGTGCTTAGTCTTTCCTGAATTAAGTTCTTAAGGACTAACCACATTTTTATAGCACATCAACTTACCATTAAGTTAGCACAACTAACTTAATATTACAGTATGCTTACCGTCACATTATTGGGTGTCTTCTTCAAGCATGGCGTCTCAGGGTTCAGGCTCCAGATTAGGTTTTATGGCTTTTCTAGCTCGCTGGCTGCATAATTGGCTGGTACTTTTCTCTCTTCTTCTATTACAGTTGGCTAAACTTCAGATGAATTGTTGAGTAGATGATACCACGCCGTCAGTCCAGTGGACCTTCTCCTTTTCAGCTATTGCTGAAGGTTTGTTCGTTTTACACACGCTGCCCTTCTGCCGGCCTCACTCCATTTTAAAGACATTTGATCGTTGTTGTTCCGGCCCTTCCTCGCTTGGGCTCTGACGTCATGCCGAGTCATGACCAATTACTGAACTCCTTTTGGGCTATATTTAGAATATTGTCGTCCTCTTTTCGAATCAGTGCTCCGTTGTCAAATTAAAATGATGTAAATTGCATCTTTCTTCGCGCAACATCCTTCATTTTAACATTTGAATTTAATTCTAATGCCATGGTGGTGGTTGTTGGCGCTGTTGCTAACTGGAGGATAGTGCTGGGAAATTCAAATAGCGATGTGGCGTCTTGCAAGATGTATATTACAAACAATTTACAGGAAGAGCTAAATTGGAGAATTTGGTGACAACTGGCAAGAATGAGGGGGAAAGAACAAGGGGAAGGGAGAAATACCTGGATGGTTTGACCACATAGTCGAGTCAAGAACTCAGAGCTGATCCACGACTTCGGTGATTGGGTGAGATGGCAAAACATGACCGCCCACGCCTATCGACATGGCACATAATGATGATGATGATGATTATCACCATCAGTACTCAAGTCTTATCTCATAAATCATACGTGGAGCATCTCAGTACAGTGCACGAACTCTACAGCACCTACAAGATTCCAAATGTTTGCTTAACAGAACATATATGCTATAACCCTTTCGTGTGTAGCTTTCCTAACATTGAAATGTTTACCTCTACTGCGACCTCTCCTCCCAACTCCTCTCCATGTCCAGCTCCGGAATCTTTTTTTTTTTTCGTGCTCACGTATTGTCTTAGCTTTCGGCCTTACTCGATGGGGGATAGACGTCCGATCCACTACCATGTAAACGGGAGAGGAAGAACACACCTTATTTTGTTATGGTCCGGTCATTACCATGAGACGAAACTGGTCTGCTTGAGCCAGAGACGGACGCCATACCCTCTGATCTACTCCGTCAACGTCTTAGAGTTATTTGCTTATCCTTTACAGGAAGTGGCAGTCAATCCCAGCATAATTTTGCTGTTTGGAATCTCTTGACAAGTTTACGTTCAGTAGTTTCCCATTGCTTTATAAACAACCGGCACACGACTGCATAGAACTGCGTGCTCTGTTTTCTAAAACACGTTTTCAATTCACATTCAACTTCGGCGTCACTCGCGAAATGTCTCCCGCCAAGGTGGGTTTACTGTGGACTTAGCTCCTTGTGATTTCCAGTAAAGTGTGCTTAGCTGGGTAGAAAAAGTTACGAGGGCGAGTCAATAAGCAAGACACACAGTTGTGTGGGATGGCAGGTAAATTAAAATAGAGCACGCAGTTCTATGCAGTCGGTGTGGGAGGATTGATAAAACGATGGGATAAGCGCATCAATGTTGGTGGAAATTATGTTGAGAAATAAAGGGACAATGTATGTATACAAATAAACTGGTTTCAAGTTGTTATCATAGTTAGTTATTTTTCTACAGCATTTGTGACTTACTTATTAACTTACCTTCGTGTCAGAGTCCAGAATAGTGCGGTGATGCAGTGACATCGTTACGCCCGCCAGGCGACTTAGCCCCCAGGAGGGATGCCGTAACTTCGTTACGCCGCCAGGCGAGTAGTAGTTACCTGCCCGCGAGATTGCTGGCTGACCAGACAGCCAGCGGTCCGGCAAGGACGACGCAAGACACACGCATGCCTCGTGAAGCCACTTCAGGTGGGAGGCAAGTTGCGAACTAGCGGCAGACAGCTCTGGGACGCGGACTGGAACGGACGCAAGATGAGAGAAAGGCGTTGTGTGGTTTCTGTGCCTGAAAGTCGAGTGTCTGGACATCTTGAGAGATAGACTTGTGAGCTGTATTGTGTATGTAAGTGTATTGAAGTGTAAAGTATATATTGTTGTGATCATCGTACTGTATATGATCTGTAAATAAATCCATTGAACGTTGTGTCGTTGAGTCTCAAGTCAAATCACGTTGTACTTGTACTGTCTCACATGTGTTAGGTTAGCGAGCCAAGTTTAAGACCCTGACATGTGTGGACGTGGTGGCATTCGTCCGGCTTTGAAATGAACGTGTTTATGTGATTAACAGTTAAAACTAGAGTTTGTGAACTTAGAATTTTTGTCAAACTTTATAGTACATGTAAATGTGATCGTGGAAGGCTCATTTTGATATATTACTACATTGTTTAAACATGGAGACTAGTTGTAAACGTACAGTGCATACATATTGTTTGATCTTGTAAACGTGTAAAACATTTGTGATTGTTGAACTTGTCACCGTTTTGACCTTGTCGACATTGTGATCTTGTCGCCATTGTGACCTTGTCGCCATCTTGTAAACTTGATGTCTATGTCCTTACTGAATGTCATCTTGATGTAAGTGATGTGTCATCAATGTTGTAGAGTGTTGAGATATATGTAGATTGTCTTTGTGAATTGAGTTGTGGAACGCAGAAAGTTTTGGAAAGAAAGTGACTTGTGTTTTGAAAAAAAAATTGTTGACTGACAAAATTACGACATACAATTACACTCAACGCCATACAAACCTACTCAATACTTAGTGACAAGCAGGCACACACCATCAAATAGACGCTAATTTATTTCCTCCAAAAACAAAGCAGGTTTTCCGTACCATCTGAAACCTTGCGCGTAGAGGTCATTTGTGTTTTCGAAGTAGCGACCCTACAGTTCCTAGCCCGATTTCCAACCGTTCTTCACCGCATCCAGGGCACTTGAGTATATTTTTCTTTTCATTAGTTACTTTAAGGATGCAAATTTAGGCACGTATTGTCAATAGAATTCAATTGTAAATTGTTTACTTTACTAACCACTTATAACAAATTGTGTGGCTGGTATTTCATTGACACTTTTCATCATGTCGTCATTAAATGATTTCATCGATATGGGGTTAAAATTGAAGTTAACAGGTGATGAGTTAATGAAGTGGAGTGAGAATAAATACTCTGAACACCTTCGCGAGAAAGCTACTGAACGCGATGAAAGAGCAGCTGAAAGAGAATTAAAGCAGGCAGAAGCTGCAGCAAAACAGAACGAATTAGAACTGGCGGCAAAGACAAAGCAAGCTGAATTAGATAGTGCACTGAAAAAGGCCGAGATCGAAAAAGAAACAGAATTAAAGAAGGCAGAAATAGCAGCTCAGAGTAAGAGAGAAGAACTGGAGTTACAGTTAAAGATGAAACAACTTGATACTGAGACTGCCATTAACAAAGAGTCTAAGAAATCTGAGAGACTGGAGAAAGAAAACCAGTACAAGAAATATCAAGGTATTGTACGTAATTATACCTCGGGTGACTGCATCGCAGCCTTTACCCAAAATTTTGAGACTTTAATGGAACATTACCAGGTTCCACTGTCTGAATGGAATATTGTTTATATGAGGAGTTTATCAGGGGAGCCTCTTAAAGTCATTGAGACCATCCCCAAAGACCTCAGAAAAGACTACCATTATCTGAAATCAAAGATTATGGCACATTTTATGTTAGATGAGGCAGGTTACAGAGAACAATTCAGCAAGTTGAGTCCAAAACCGACTCAGACGTTCTCTGATTACCTCTGCTTAGTCCGAGATATATTTACCAAATGGACTTCAGCAGCTAAAATTGACAAAAATTATCAAAGATTAGAAGATCTGATCATTAGAGATAAAGTCATTTCATCCATTCCATCAGCATTTTCAAAATTTTTGCAGGAGAATGAATGCACTAGTGTAGATGAGATTGAGAGACGTGGTTCGGCGTATTACACAGCCAACAAACATTGTTTTGCCAGTGAAGCTACTGACATAAATTTTGTAGCATCGGCTAACTATGAGAAACCCTATAGTAGGCAGAAACCTCATAAGCCTACATCTGAGAAGTATAATCACTGTAGATATTGTAAAATTTCACATCATCAAGGTGAGATGTGCGACAAGAACCCCGCATATAATACTTATCTACAAAACATGGTAAACAGACAAGATAAGGAGCGTAGATCCTTCAGAAATTTGCGTAAATGTTTCCTCTGTAAGGCGTACGGACACTATCGCCATGATTGTAAAGGTAGGCAAATGACCAACAAAGCAAATGCCGCCTTGTTTGACAGTTCATCGTCAGATGAAGAACAATCAGAGAAACATCCTGTGAACTCAGCACAGGCTTTTGACATGTTTAACGCAAATAAATGTACTGTTTGTAACACCTTTTATGAAGATGGTATTTTAACATGCGGCCACGCCATCCCTATTGCCAATGAAGAAGCTAATTTGGTAGTAGATTCTAAAGGCAAGATAAACGTCCATCACGGATACTGTGAATGGCAAGTCTGCTACAGTCCTTCGGGACACGGGCAGCTCACTTATTGGTCTGAAGAGAACGTTCATAATGCCTACAGACTATACAGGCAGGCACGTAACATGCAGAACATTCTCAGGCAATATTGAGAAATACCCACTAGCATGGGCATATATTGAAACACCTTTCCTCACTGGGAAAGTAAAGTGCGCTGCATTAACAAACCCAGTGTGTGATGTAATAATTGGAAATTTACCAGAGGTGAATGATAAACCTCATGACATAACATCTCTGTGTATTGATGATAGCATAACATCACCATCCAATGTCATCATTGATAATGTTACACCACCTATTGAATGTATGGTAGCTAATGTAGCACTAAGATCTCATGACATCATTGATAACATTGTTTCATCACCATCTGATATCATTGAATGTGTGAACGCAGTAACTAGATCTACTGCTAGAGTGCAAGATGAAAGTAATCAAACTGAGGCTATACAAATGCTCAGCCCAGTATCACTACCTACTAACACCATGAAGGAAACGTTTGTAACAGCTCAAAAGGCTGACCCTTCATTGTTAAAATATTTTAATCTGATCGGCCAAAAGCCAAAGGTAACCAAGAATGCAAAATGGCATTTTGCTGTGAAAAATGATATCCTCACCAGGTATTATACCAGAGGTGATAACGCAACAGAGCAAACTGTTTTGCCAACTAATTATCGTAAGCAAGCATTACATCTTGCCCACGATATACCTCTTGCAGGGCATATGGCATACGCTAAGACCAGATCAAGATTATTAACACAGTTTCATTGGCCTAAATTTTGCAATGACATTAAAGAATATTGCAGAAGTTGTGACACCTGCCAGAAACTGGTAAAAAAAGGTAAACACCCACAGGCAAAGTTACAAGTCACTGACTTAGCCAGTCGACCTTTTGAAAAATTATCTGTCGACATAGTGGGCCCTCTCAATCATACAACAACTAGAGGGAATAAATATATTCTAACTGTCATTGATCAATGTAGCCGCTGGCCGGAAGCTATTCCGCTAAAGAACATAACTGCCAATGATATAATGGAAGTTTTCTTCCATATTTTTTCTCGGATAGGATTTCCAGACACTATCCAATCAGATAGGGGCACTCAGTTTATCGCCGCATCTACCCAAGCTTTCACCAAAATGTTGGGAGTGAAGCAATGTTTCAATTCCCCGTACCATCCTCACTCTAGTGGAATTGTGGAAAAATTTAACGGCGATTTAAAGCACATGCTTGCCAAAGTCACGCAAGAGCACCCCAATAACTGGGATGTATATCTACCAGCTATTCTTTTTGCTTATCGCGAGGTACCACATTCTAGTACCGGTTTCTCTCCTTTTGAACTTATCTATGGTGCCAAACCACGTGGCCCATTAACTATTTATCACCAAATGTTAACTGACTCTACTCCAGTACTTAAACCCATATCATCATACGTATATGTTACATCATTGCGTGAAAGAATCATCAAATCTTGTATAATTGCAAAGAATGCACTAAAATTATCTGGTGCCACTTATAGACAGTATGCTGACAAAGGTAACAGGACAATAACGTTGACACCTGGACAGGACGTTCTTCTTCTATTACCTAGTGACAGACACTTATTGACTGATTCTTGGCAGGGACCTTTTAAAGTGACGAGACAGATTTCACCTGTAGACTACGAGATCCAAATAAAAGACAAACACAAAATATTCCACATAAATATGCTAAGACCATACTACAACAGAGACAACGAACAAGACGATACAACAGCTTGTACAGTGATAATAGATCATGAAGATGACGAGGCTAGTGACGAAATTCCAACACCTGCATTAGACACGACAAGACTGCTTGAAGGAGATCAAAATCAACCCAAAGTTAACTCAAGCAGAAACAGACAGTTGCAAACAGCTAATACAACAGTACAACACCATCTTCTCTACCAACCCAGGACAAACAGAATTAGTACAGCATCACATCACACTCACGTCAAACACACCCATAAGATGCAGACCATACACCATTCCATTACATTACAAAGAACACCTACATCAGGAGATCATCAACTTAGAGAAAAACAACATCATAAGACGATCCCAATCAGACTTCTCATCTCCAATGGTCATAGTACGCAAAAAGGACAACACGATAAGACTCTGTGTCGACTATAGGAAGCTCAATAAAATAACTCTTCTAGATCTTGAGCCAATGGCTAACTCTGACGATCTACTGACAGAACTGACAGACGCTAGGTTCTTTACGAAGATAGATATGACGAAAGGATATTGGCAAATAGCGGTAGACGAACAGAGCAGACATCTGACAGCATTTGCCACACCTTGGGGACTGTACGAATGGTGCAAACTTCCATTTGGGCTTGTCAATGCCCCAGCCACATTCGTACGTATGACACGACTTCTTCTAGTAGACATTCCTAACATAATTTGCTATATTGACGACATCTGTGTTCACACAGAGACAATGACAGAGCACATTAAGACTTTAGAACAGACATTTGAACGTATTAGACAGCACGGACTGACGGTAAAGCCTGCGAAAGTAGACATAGCCTACCAGGAAATATCCTTCTTGGGGTACAAAATATCCAATGGCTTTGTCACGACAGACGATAACATTGTGTCCAAGATACTAAAACTCTCACTTCCGACTACTAAAAAACAAGTCAGAAGTTTGTTGGGACTGATAAATTATTACCGGCAGTTCATTCCTGATTTTTCCGAACTGACCGAAGTATTTACTAATTTACTAACAAAAGATAAACCAGAGAAAATTGTAAGCAATGAATGCCTAAAATTTGCATTCCGTAAAGTATTAGCGTGTTTTTCTGATAATAGCTTACATAATCCCATCCTGAAATTGCCCAATCTCCATTTACCTTTCAGATTGCGTACAGATGCGAGCTCCGTGGCGATTGGAGCAGTCTTGTTGCAAGAGCACAATAACATCCTCCATCCCGTGTACTTCGTATCCAGGAAACTAAAACCCAGAGAACGGGCTTGGTCAATACCTCAGTTGGAAGCCCTAGCATTAGTGGTGGGTATAACTAAATTGTCCAGATTCCTTCTAGGACGCCATTTCATCGTGGAATCTGACAGCAGCCCGTTGCGATTTATAAATTCAGGTGTACCTTCAAACCATATGGTAGCGCGCTGGTCTCTTAAACTCCAAGATTACAGCTTCGAGGTTCGACATATCCCAGGCAGAACCAACTCGATTGCCGATCTGTTGTCCCGTTGTCCGACCGACCCAGTAAGCACCAATGTCTGAGTGCAGTGTGAGAAAATACACTCAGATTAACACAGCCATCCATCAGTGAATATTGTTTTTTCCATTCACAAAAAGCTGTGTAAAGTCTACTATGTCATGTGATAGGGATTACTCCCAATATATATAGTGTTCTTATTTTACTAATTCATGTAGTGATTGTCGTGTATAATTGTGTAGTGTGTGGTAGAAAGCGAACTTTATTAATTGTATATATTACGAACAAGAACAGTGCCACATTCGCTCAAAAACTTACCGTAAGCGAACTATCCAATTTGACAGTGGCATCTGCGTGTGGAACATTCCAGGGATATTTTAAATACGTGTGTGAACGTGTGACCTAAACATTGACAAGCTACACCACTGCAGTCAATCGTAATCCAGAAGGTTTTACAGTGAAACATCCAACACATGAACGATTAGAACATTGTACTTTCCGTAACTACATCAGACCGGAACAAGTGTGTTCTACAAGCTTCAACATCAGCTGTTTAGTGTTCGTGTGTACTTCCGGATTAGTTAGAAATTTAGAGCAAAATTAGCAGACGACAAATAAAAGTTTAAAAAGCTATGACGATTCTAAAATCTTTAGGAATCAACAAGTTTGAATACACGAATTGTGTGTTTATATATTTATGTAGTGTAATCTTAGAATCATATCTTGATTAGTGTATTCATACTAGCGACTTTTTCCCGTTAGTATGAAGAAACCTCAAGCGATGACGCTAAGAAATAGGATAATTATTGTAAATTATTATATTTCATAAATTTTGAAATTATTCCCCTTTCATTTATTTGTTATTACATCATTACACAAAGGGCCATAATTTGAAATGTATACTGTAATGTGTTGTATATAAATAGCCATGTTGTTGCCAGATTGTTAACACACCAGGTAGCCATCTACTGGGCATGGCAGAGTGTTGCCGACATTGCAGACCAACACAAGAGCTCCTGGCCAAATGAGGTCAGGGTTTGAGCGTTTAATGCGACTTATGTAAAAGCCGTATTTCGGTCTAGCCAGATGGTTTTTGTTTCAAGAACCATATTATTACGTTTTTTTTGGAGGCTGCGAGGTAGATGCGTGAAGCTGGTACTACCGATCTGACTGGGTCAATAATGCAATTGAGGTAATCAGCCATCGAGAGGATGAAACCTGACAAGTGTAAAAGGTTGAACATCACATGTCGTTGAATACAATTTCCATTTCTTATATGTTTCTATGGCATATGTGTATTTCTATGTATTCTGATACCAATGTATATAACAACAGAAGGGTTGACTCTGACAAGGTTAAAATATTAACCCAGTATGTACATATATTATACATGAAAGATGACATCTTTCATGAAGTTGCCGGGGGAGCGTGTCAGAGTCCAGAATAGTGCAGTGATGCAGTGACATCGTTACGCCCGCCAGGCGACTTAGTCCCCAGGAGGGATGCCGTAACTTCGTTACGCCGCCAGGCGAGTAGTAGTTACCTGCCCGCGAGATTGCTGGCTGACCAGACGGCCAGCGGTCAGGCAAGGACGACGCAAGACGCACGCATGCCTCGTGAAGCCACTTCAGGTGGGAGGCAAGTTGCGAACTAGCGGCAGACAGCTCTGGGACGCGGACTGGAATGGACGCAAGATGAGAGAAAGGCGTTGTGTGGTTTCTGTGCTTGAAAGTCGAGTGTCTGGACATCTTGAGAGATAGACTTGTGAGCTGTATTGTGTATGTAAGTGTATTGAAGTGTAAAGTATATATTGTTCGTGATCATCGTACTGTATATGATCTGTAAATAAATCCATTGAACGTTGTGTCGTTGAGTCCCAAGTCAAATCACGTTGTACTTGTACTGTCTCACATGTGTTAGGTTAGCGAGCCAAGTTTAAGACCCTGACACTTCGTATAATGATTAATGGTCTTCCATTGCTTTGCATCTTCTGTGGAGGAGTAGGGGGAAGGGGAGGAGGAGCAGCAGCAGCAGCAACAACAGCAGCAGAAGAAGAAGAGTAGAAAGAGGAGGAGGAGGAGGAAACGAAGAAGGGGAAGGTGGAGGACGAAAGAGAATAAGAAGAAGAAGAAGAAGAAGAAGAAGAAGAAGAAGAAGAAGAAGAAGAAGAAGAAGAAGAAGAAGAAGAAGACTGTAAACATTCATGTACTTTCTATAGACCGACCATGTTGTAGCAGTCCGTGAATCGATGAAATGTCGGCCGAACTTCAACCTCCAGCTAATATCGTTGTAAGACGTCTGGCGATGGCAGCATTCTACAGCAGAGACGAGGGTGGGGGTTGGGGAACCCAAACATGCAAACAAATAACCCAGAGGAAGTGCTGGCTTCCTAAAGATGAGCGGGGATGCAGCTCCGTGAGCTATGGGCGGAGAACCGAAGAAGGTAACATGGCGGCAATGGCGAACACTTGTCATAGCGAACCGCCGACGTGGAGGAAACGACCGAATCTAACGACGGAGGAAGAAGCTGGCTTCTCACTGCCGAAGGTGCTAGGATGTGTGTGAGGGCACGAAGCACCGGGTGCACGATGGTCTCATCCCCGAATGTGTGTGTGTGTGTGTGTGTGTGTGTGTGTGTGTGTGTGGGCGTTGGGAAGGTAGGGTAGAGGGTGGTTGCTTGGCAGCATGCATAATGCACATTTTTGAGACAGCTTGGAAACATCTCAAACGTCTTGAAATACGGTATGAATGTACAGCAAGAGAAATACACCTAGAGTCATGACTCGGGTGGGGGTGAGCCCGGCCCGCCCAGAGAGAGTGTTAGAAAGGTAAATGGCCGAAACATTCTGGAAAGGGAACTTCTGACGATCAGAAACCCCATGTTGTGCTTGCTCAGAGGTGGCGTTTTTCTCACCGATGAACCTGCCACCGAATTATGACCGAACAACGCGGAAGTTTGTGTAATTTAAATAGACCACAGCTTATGTCACATGATTATCTATTGACTAGACTTTGCCTAGCTGTCTTAACAATTCTGTCATCCACACAACCAGGATTACTATCTTAAACAATAATGCTAATGATTATTCTAGATCCGCCAGTTAATCCTTTGACTCGACGGGAAAATTTTCCCGGGGATAAACATTCACCGAACACCGTGAATAATAAATCTGTATCATTGTGAACATTATATATTGTAATGTTTCATTTTATTTCCGTGACAACTTTCAGTTTTTAACCACTATTTATTTATCTAATCTTTGAATACATCTTTATGATTAATGGGCGTTTTGGCAGGTTAACTGTAGTCCGAGTTCAGTACCAGATCCTCACAAAATATCCCTTTGTGCATTCCAAAATGCCCTTATGAGGTTGAGAAAATCCAATTCTGAGTTTCTTAATTTATCTATTTGAGCCTTACAAAATAGAAAGTTGAGCTTTACAAAATGTCTTCGAACCTTGTAATATACTTATTTGAGACTAATATAATACATATTTGTGTCTCATAAAATCTCTATTTTAGTCTTACAAAATACCTTTTTGAGCCTTACAAAATATCCTTTTAAGTCTCACAAAATACCTATTTTAGTTATCATAAAATATATGTGAGAGTTATCACAAAATACCTATTTGATTCTTACAAAATACCTATTTAAGCGGTACAAAATACCTAGTTGAGCCTGGCTAAATAAAATAATTCAGGTTCACAAACTACATATTTGATCCTCACAAAAGGATATGACACAAAGATAATTTTCTACAAACATCATAAATGGTGGTCAGAATGGCCGAAAGGAAACGAGCGCTCTAGCTATTAAACATCCGGTGCGCTGATACCGAGGTAGCAGGCTCAACCTCTACACCTGTCAGTTAGACTCAAATGACTTCTCGTCTTTGACTTGGGGACATAAATCACAAGAACATCAGAAGTCGGAGTGGGTTCACCTGATGGCGAGGGACACTCGTAATAAGGTAAGCTGGTCCACACGTAAAAATCAGTCCAATGCGGGCTAAGCTTGAATTCAAAGCATCCGAAAGAAAACAAAACCATCAGAAATTAGTTGTAATTTTCTGGCCACATAATGAGAAGAGAAAAACTGAAACAGGTTGTTACAACTGGACACTTTTTTTCTGGAAAGAGAGGTTGAGGAAGACAGGAAGAGAAGATTCTTGACAGCCTGTTATCATGGTACGGAAATGTGTCAGTGCATGACCTGATACGTGTTGCCGAAGGTCGCAAGTGTGGAAGCGCATCATTGCCTATAGCTGTCGGCAAGGCACTAGATGATGATACATTACCAGGGTTAGTGTGTGCCCTAATATGTGCACTCTGTCTAAAAGCTAATGACACCTCAGAAGGGTTCACACACTTCAGGGGACATTGTCCCGATATCTTTCCCGTCCCACACATCTTCCCATCCTCTATCGCCCAGTGGTGTTTGGGTTTTCCTTCCGATGAGTTATGAGTTCATACAGTATTGGCATTTTTCAATCTTTCCTGTTATTCCAGAGGGCCAGCGAAGGAATAAAGCAATTAAATATGAAAGAGATGCTTATGAAAATAATGACTGAGTTACCGTATGACAGTAATAGCTGTTGAGCCCACTACCCGCCCTAAGCATTGGTCAGCAACTGGTCTAGGATCGAAGCTCCGACAGGTGGGAAGTTAGAGCATTGCTTTCCTGATCTAGCAGCTTCTACAGCTTGTTTTGTTCCAGATGTATTGGTGTTACTTTTCCTCTGGAGTAAACTAGGCAGGCCGAGAGAGGGATCATGTTGCATGTGCAACACTTGGACTCTACAATTCAGCCCAGGCTTTGTGCTACGTAGAGGTATAACTCTATCTCTGGCCACCGCGACTGGCTGTAGTTATTATGCCTTTTTTGAAGCAAAATGTAACAAACTATCGTCTGTCAAGACGGTAACATGATAGTTATGAAGATAATTAAAACAGAAAATATAAGGTATTTTTGGCACATCAAACAGCATAACATCCTTGTTGTTTCTTTCTCACACGCTTTGTGTTCCAGGGTAGTCTATACACGAGCTGCTACTATTAGTAGTTGCTATTACTGGGGAGTGTACTGGACTGATTGTGCGTTTGGATTAGCTTTCCCTATTACCAGTGTCCCTCGCCATCTGGTGAACCCACTCTGACTTCAGAGTTACTTGTAATTTACGTCCCCAAGTCAAGTACAAGAAGCCAACATTTTAGTCCAAAATACCGGTTTAGGGGTTGATTCTGCCATCATCGCATCGGAAGTTTAGAGCGACCGCTCGTATCCTTTCGGTCATAATGACCTTAACATTCTAATGAAATCTACAATGCAGTTAAAAATCACGGGAAAAAGTTAAATGGACTCGACGATTTAAATTGACAGAAAACATAAAAATATTCATTAGATGTTGATGATGATGATGATGATGATGATGATGATGATGATGACGATGATGATGACGATGATGATGATAGTGATGATGATGATGATGATGATGACGAAGAGTTTATCTTTAGATGGAGTTTAACATATACATATTTCAACTTGAAATCTTATAATCTTGCACATTTGTGCCGCGGATTTTCCCGGATTGGTTTTTCCCGAAAGTGGCGAATGAACGAGACGGTGTCATGTACACATGCATATTTATATGTCTTAAAGGGCTTTGGAGAGAGGGTAAATATATATATATATGCACAATGTATATGTTGTGGTTCTTGTTACGGTTATTGTAGTCGTCGTCGTCGTCGTCGTTGTTGTTGTTGTTGTTGTTGTTGTTGTTGTTGTTGTTGTTGTTGTTGTTCTTCTTCTTCTTCTTCTTCTTCTTCTTCTTCTTCTTCTTCTTCTTCTTCTTCTTCTTCTTCTTCTTCTTCTTCTTCTTCAAAATCTTTTTCTTCAAAGTCTTCTTCATCAAAGTCTTCTTCTTCACAATCTGTTTCTTCTAGTCTTATCCCCCCCCCCCCCCCCCACCCCTCCTCTTCTTCTTCGTCTTCTTCATGTTTTGTTGCTGCTGCATCTGCTTATGCCACTGCTGGTTCTACTTCCTAATCCTCTTGTATCACCGGTGTTCACAACCTAAGCATGGCTCCTCACACTGGCAGCTAGATAAACACACCCACACTGACTACCCCCGTCCCTGCTTGAAATCACACAACAACGGCGCCATACCTTCACGGTGCGCGATCGCAGAAACAACAACAACACAACCGTCCTCCCTTGACTTTGAAACAAACCGATCTCCCACACACAAGGACTACCTCCCCATTCTCGGCAATGATCAAAGAAAGATGTTGTCCTAGTTACGCTATGGGTTGTTTATTCGTCTCGTATTCTCCATTCCATCTGTCTTCTGAAAGTGATGGCATACCACGCAGACCAGCCTGACAGCAGCGTACTGGGATATACACTCGTCCGCTTACACGGAACATTACTCGTTGCAACCAAAGCCCAAACGATGTTTTCTTTTTTGTTTGTTGAATATCACAACAACAACCGTCAGAATACCTGATGTTGTTTAACCACGGGGATAACAATAGCCAACAAAAATACCATCAGTATTGTTTTCTGTCCGCGTAGGGAGAGACTTTTGGCTTTTTAAGTAAAAAAAATGCCGCATCGTGTGTTTGCGAAAGGAATTTTCAGTGTTTAATTGATGACTTCTCGGCTCCTTAACATGCCCCCTGACGGGAGAAATAAATGGTGTCTCCTTGCACCAGCGAACAAAAATTAAAAATAATAAACGCCAAACATTACATTACAGGAAAACACATGATATAGCATCTTAGGCAACCATATGCAATTTCCCGGGTCTGTTTGTTCGTATCCACTTCAGCTCCAAATCTAAAACAGGGGAAATAAGACATCTGACTTCCATCATGTAGTATTATACTCAGCCAGAGTTGCTGCACTTACCTATTGTTCTATACGTGCAAGATTCCAATTAGATAGACATATTTAGGAAGTTGAGAGCCCAAAGGCCTCTGTGACATGCCAACAAAGAAGTTGATAGATTACTCCAGCTGTAGATGTGTGCGATAACCAACTGAAACTCAGCATGTTGCACTGCATTTTGAATGTAAAGTATTCGTGAAGACGTCTTACACTGTAGTAGGTAGGAGGCGGGCGAAGACGTTCGGCCACCATTCACTGCAAATGATATAAGAGATTCTTGACTTCCTAGGCTAATATGTTTTTCTGCCTGGTATCATGTTTGTCCTCGTGTCGTTTTCACCGCTTCAGATAACGAGTTTTCTGTCACTCGGCATCTCACGACATTAATAATCTTCCGGCGTTTGTGTTCACTTCATTCATCTAAGCATTGCGATTCATCTTTACGGTGAACCAGCGGAGGGATCAACAAGCCAAAGAAGATTAGTTTCCAGGTATTGAGAGATGGTCTCGCAGATTGGTTTGTTGCTGTGCCCTTCGTGTCTCTTTTCTTTTCGCACACTGATTTCATGCCATCTCTTTTGATATATTTGGTCCCTAGCACTATACGGCTCTGAAACATGGAATCTAATCAAATAGGATGGCACAATTTTAAAGATGTTTTCAGATATTGTCCTCAAAGAGGATGACGCGTGAGGGAGTTGGACATTAATATATGCAAATAAGTTAACTATTTTTGCTTGGTCAAACATAACTATTTGTGAGAATACTGGCGCGGGGGGGGGGGGGGGGGGGGAATTTGGGGGGGGGGATTATTCAGCGAGTTTCAAGAACTGCTTGGTCCGGTAGGATCTGACTGTCATCCAGTGACTATATGCAACTGAAGGAACGCTAGAGTATGTTAGTATGTTGTCACAACAGGAAGACTAGAGAGGAAGCGAGGCAGGGGAAGACAAAGAGTGTAGATGTTGGACTAGTTGACATCATGGTATGAAGGAACGTCCGTATCAGAAATTATGAGCCACACAAGAGACAGAAGGATGTAGACAGACGTGTTCATCAACTCCACACGGAATGGACTGTAAGAAGAAGAAGAATAGGCTCGTCTGACCTAAACGTGAAGACATGGGACTTCAGAGCTACAGCTCACAGTCTTCCAGAATATTCGCAAACAATCCAGACACCAAATAAACAGCACTGGGTATTTTCATCTGAGGACGAAAAATGATGCATATCCTTAACAAGACGTCTCAGTCAACCCCATTATTTGTTGGCTGTTTGAGATTTCTTGGCAAGTTTACGTTCAGTAGTTTGGCATTACTTTCTGAACTACCAGCCCTCATATTGTATTAAAACCATCGCAAGGCGGTCTGTATCAAAAGCGCGCCGCTATATTTCCAACGCGGTATGCAGGATTACGAATTTCGTCCGTAACGCCTACGCCACAGAGTACAAGGACGAAAGCTAGATAAAAATGACAAAAACTCAGCTACTGTTCATTCCCTCATCAATTCAGCTTCCCACCAGTTTGTGTCGTGGAGCCTGAAGCCGAGATGTCGCTGAATTGACCGCCATATTGTTTTTACGACTTGCTGATGTCGATCTCCGATACATATGTATCCCTCCGAGCTGTCTAAGGGAGACAACTGTCCAACTGGAGATATGTCCGTTCCCACGATGTCAAACGTATAATTATTCATCTCGCCCCTGAGAAAATGTGTGCAAGCCTAATCAGATCAGATAAGCTACACAAATAATAACAGATTGTCTGGCAGATAAGCGGGATGTTCATCCGGGGTGACGAAGGTGAACTGGCAAACATAGCTTTAGAGATTTATGTTCCTGCACTCGATGAATTATCTCCCTTGCTCGGATTCTGAGGTAATCTCCGTTATTAAGTATGAATCCTTCTTGTTCATTAGATGATATCTGTCGTTGACTTCTGGATTCAGCTGTGTACTGATGGGCCTCTTTGTGTTGTCCATAAACTGTTCTCCAGGTTAAGTTTATCGTTTTTGTTTTAATCCTCCTCTTGTTTTAGAGCCATGATATTTTATCTGAGAAGAACCAACATACCTTCATGTAACATTCGACGACAGGCTGACATGGAGAAAACACATAAAATAGCCATCCTGAGAAAGCTAAGTGGAACCACTTGGATAGCCAGTGGGAAAATACTTAGCAAAGTTTATCAACAGAGCATACTACGACACTTGGAATACGGATCAACCGCGTGGTGTTCAGCATTAATAAAAACCACATTACAGGAGCTGGACAAGGTGCAAAATCAAGCTCTTAAAGTCATCACAGGAGGGATGAGATCAACGCCTATAGTAGCAATGAAGATAATGGGGAGGACACAAGCTCTGAGAGAACGCAGAGATACGAAAACACTAATACAAGCAGAAAAGTCCTCAGCTTGCCAGGCCACCCTATGAAGAACCGATTTGAAAACTTAGCTATGGGGCGGTTGAAAAGAATTAGTTTCATCCACCAGGCCAAACAACTCTGCAGAGAAACCTCCGATCTGCCCACAGTTGGTATCCCCCTAACAACTATTCCAGAGCGAACCCCATGGAAAGATGAACATAGACTATCGCTACAAATCCAGACAAAAGTGAGAGGAATATTTGACAAGGAAGAACAGAACAGTGTACAGTGCAGAACAGCCACTCTCAACTTCCTTGGTGTCGAATACCCACAGGATCTCTGGATCCGAGTCTACACAGATGGGTCAGCACAAAATGCTGTTCGAAATGGAGGAGCGGGAGTGTACATATAATACCCAAATAATACTAGGGATACGGCCAGAGTTCCAACAGGAAAGTACTGCCATAACTATGATGCTGAAATTGAAGCAATCAAGATAGCCACAGAGAAATTACAAAATACCAGCCATGGTACACAACTTGTGGTAGTATTGAAAGATGAAAAATCCGTAATAGAAGCGCTCCTGTCTGGGAAATTGCCAGTACTAAGGACACTACTTTCTGAACTTAGCAGTCAGCATAAGGTCACCATACATTGGATACCATCCCACTGTGGAGTTCCCGGAAACAACAGAGCTGATCGATTGGCTAAGAAGGAGCAAAAGAAGAACAGCCTGATGTGCCCATTACATACCACCAAAAGAAAACTATGATCAAATCAGTCAGAAGTGCACCAAACCCTACTCAAGATGACTACCACATTATGGACAGACCAGAACAGGTAATTATTCTGCTCGTCAGAACAGGACATAATAGATTACGCAACCACATGTATACACAATTTAAGATTGGTGACTCAGCCATGTGCACATGTGATTTGGCGTCGCAGACTGCAGAGCACATACTCCAGGACTGCCCAAACAACAACATATCCAGGCGAACCTTCTGGCCTAGAGAGACAACAGTGGAAGATAAACTCTATGGACCGCTGAGTGAACTAAAAAAGACTGTTAGATTCATACAAGAGACAAAATTGCAGTTATAAACATATTTCAGGCGAACGAAAGAAGAAGAATCTGGGACTGACAAATAACACATATAGTTTGTATTATGCTTCATCAACATGAACAATGTCATCATTGTCATCTTTTTCTTTCTCCTCACACACCCTCTTAATTTTCTCCTGCTTCTTCTTCCTTCTCGATCTTGACAACCTTAGTAGATGGAGCAATGAAAATCGCATGTTAATTAACATCGACAAAACTAAATCCATGCTAATAACGACCAGACAAAAACTACAGACGCTAGCCATAACTGGGACACCGCTCGAGCTCCACGTGGACACGTTACCTATAATTAATGTAAATGAACATAAAACATTAGGTCTTTTAATTGACAGACATTTAAACTGGAGCCCTCATGTTCACGCCCTTACCAAGAGAATAGCACAAAAAGTTTACCAACTTGCTAAAATTCAACACTTTTTGGATGAAAGCACACGTAAAATATTCTATGCATCCTATATCCAATCACCTCTAGATTATTGTTCCACAGTCTGGATGGCTGCCCTAAATCTAATATGAAACGATTGTGTTCGCTTCAAAACCGCGCTATACGTCTAGTTTCTAGCATAAAGCACGTTGAAAGTAATAAATTATACAGCCATCTAAGACTTCTACCACTTCAAAAGCGCTTCCTTTTTAACAAAGCCAAATTAGTGAATAAAATTATATCTGAAAATACGCCAGAGTATCTTCTACCGCTAATTCAATCTAATGCAATGAACAGTAAGCGCTTTTTATTACAGCTTCCTAAGCCTAGATTGGACTTATACAAAACTTGTTTCGCATATTCTGGTGCTCACTTGTGGAATAGCCTTCAACCAGAACTGAAAACACCAATGAGTCCCTACACATTCAACCGAAAACTCTTTCAATACTTACTTCATACCGACTATATGCCTCCATAAGTCACCTACTAGTATCATTTTTCCACTATCATTCTTCACTGTATGTGTGTGAACGAGACAGTGGGTGAGAGAGTGAGTGAGAAAGAGTGTGAGTGGAAGAATTAGTATGAGTGAGAGTGAGAGAGTATGCATGCGCATGTGCCTGAGTGAGTGTAAAAGTGAGTGAGTGTGTGGACATATGTGTGAGAGATTTAGTTAGAGAATGAGTGAATCTGAGAGAGTGGGTGTGTTGTGTGTCTGCCTGTCTGTGTGATAGAGTGTGAAAGTTAGTGAGTGAGTGTGAGTTAGAGAGTCATCGAGTAAATGAGTGAGTAAGGGAGCGTGAGTGAGTGAGAGAGAATTTGTAGGTATGCGTGTATGTGCACGAATGAGTGAGTGTGAGAGCGAGTGAGTGTGTAAAAGAGAGAGAGCGTGGTTGAATGAGAGAGTGCATGAGAAAGTGTGATGTATGTGTGTGCATGTCTGGATGTGTGTATGGGTGTATATGTGTGTACATGTGTGTATCTGTGTGTATGTCTGTTCGTGTGTTAAGGTGTGCGTTCATGTGTTTATATGCGTTTATATGCGTGTGTGTATATGTGTATGGACGAGTGTGTGTGTGTGTGTGTGCTCGTGTATGTATTGTATATCTTTGTATGTGTATGTGTAAGTGTGCATGCATGCAGTGTACGCGAGGGAGTGTATATTCGGGTGTTATGTGAGTACGTGTGAGTAAGTATATGGATGTGTGCAGGTGTGTGTATTGCGTGGGTATGATGTGTGTGTGTGTGTATGTACATGTGAGTGAGAGACAAGAGAGAGAGAGAGAGAGAGAGAGAGAGAGAGAGAGAGGAGAGAGAGAGAGAGAGAGAGAGAGAGAGAGAGAGAGAGTTGAGGGCATGCATGTCATCTAACATGCTGATCCATATGTTTTGTGTATTCTCATTTTTTTTTTCATATTATCATTTTGATGCACTTGATTTTAACATGCATAAAATTAATTCATGTAAATTACTGTAAAGAAAGTGAGAGAGTTAATGAGTGTAAGTGAGAGAGAGAGAGAGTGAATGAGTGTGAGAGTGTGAGTATGTAAAGAGAGAGAGAGACAGAGAGAGAGAGAGAGAGAGAGAGAGAGAGAGAGAGAGAGAGAGAGAGAGAGAGAGAGAGAGAGAGAGAGAGAGAGAGAGTTGAGCCCACGCATGTCATGTAACATGCTATTCCATATTTTTCATGTATTCTCATCTTTCATATTACGAGGTATCGTTTAATGCCACCTGATTGTCCTGTAACATGCCATTCCATATTTTTTTTCTTTTAATTCTCATCTTATCATTTTGTATACCACTTGATTTTATCATGTATAATATAACATTACTGTGATGTGAGAGAGAGAGAGAGAGAGAGAGAGAGAGAGAGAGAGAGAGAGAGAGGAGAGAGAGAGAGAGAGAGAGAGAGAGAGAGAGAGAGAGAGAGAGAGAGAGAGAGAGAGAGAGAGAGAGAGAGAGAGAGAGAGAAAAGAGAGATTTGAATTGCATCACTAATTTTTACGCTACATAATGTATATGTACAATTTTTTCTCCACTTCTTGCAATTGCGAGAATTCTCACGACAATCGTCAGTGTCGAAATTGTGTGTAAAGTGTAGGAGTTTGTTCTTATTAGTTTCAGTAATCATGTGAGGCATCATGTATTTGTCTATATGTGAGGATGTATGTATGGGTGTGTATGTGAGGGATATGTGTGTGTGTGTGTGGGGGGGGGGGGAATGTGTGTGTGCCTATGTAAGAGAGAGAGAGAGAGCGAGAGCGAGAGAGAGAGAGAGAGAGAGAGAGAGAGAGAGAGAGAGAGAGAGAGAGAGAGAGAATTCAGTGCTCGCATGTCCTGTAACATGCCATTCCATATTCTTTGTGTATTTTCATCTTTCACATTATCATTTTGTATGTATGACACTTGATTTTATCATGTATAATATAACATTACTGTAATGTGAGTGAGAGCGCTAGTGAGTGAGAGAGAAAGAGAGAGAGAGAGAGAGAGAGAGAGAGAGAGAGAGAGAGAGAGAGAGAGAGAGAGAGAGAGAGAGGGGGGGGGGAGAGAGAGTTGAATTGCATCACTAATTTTTAAGTTACAAAATGTATATGTACAATTTTTCTCCATTTTCTTTACAATTTTGCGACAATGCTCACGACAATCGTCACTGTATGTGTGTGTAAAGTGTGGGAGTTTGATCATAATAGTAGGTTGGGGGATCGGGGGATGTGTGTGTGGGTGGATTCGTGATGTGTGTGGGTGGGCGGGGTGGGTTTGTGTGGGTGGGTGGGGGATTTGTGTGTAGGTGCGTGCAAGATGTATGGGTGTATGGGGAGATGTGTTTGTGAGTGGGGATGTGTGTTTGTCTAGGTGGTTGTGGGTGAGTGGGTGGAGGAGGATATGTTGGTGGATGATTGATGGTGGGTTATGGGATGGGTGGGGGTATATGTGTGGGTGGGGAGATGTGGGTGTGGGGAGATGTGTGCAGGTGGGGGTGGTTGTGGGTTTGAGGATGTGTATGTGGGTGTGGGATGTTTGGGTGGATGGGTGGGGAGTGTGTGTGGGTGAGAGATGTGTGGGTGAATGTGTGTGGGGGATGTGTGTGGGTTGGGGGAGGGGTGCATGATGAGTGTGGGTGATGGATTTGGAGATATGTGTGTGTGTGGGGGATATGTCTGGCTGGGTGGGGGTGTGTGTGGCTGGATGGAGGATGTATGTGTGGGTAGTGAGGGTGACTGTAGTTGGGGGATGTGTGGATGGGTAGGAGATGTGTGGATAGATGTGTGTGTGGGTGAGGGATGTGTCTTTGGGATGTGTGTGGGTGTGGTATTGTGTGGGAGGGGAGCTGGGTGTGGATAAATGATGTTTGTGTGGGTAAGTGAAGGTGTGGTTGGGTTTGTGGGTGGGTGAATGATGTGTGTGAGGGTGGGGGATGTTTGCTTAGATGGGTGGTTGGGATGTGTGAGTGTGGGTGGGTAGATAGGAGATGTATGTGTTGATGAGTGGGTAAGGGACGTGTGGGTGTTAGTGGTTGAGGGATAAGTACGTGTGTCTAGGGATGTGTGAGGGGATGAATGTATGGGTTGTGTGTGCGTGGATGGGAGGTGTGTGTTTGTGAATGGGGAATGTGTTGGTGGGTGGGGATGTGTGTGAGGGATGTTTGTATGGGTGGGGAGATTGTGCGTGGGTGGGGATGTGTGTGTATATGGGTAAGGGTGTGCGGTTAAGGGATGTGTGGCTGGGGGAATGGGTGGATGGAAGATGTGTGGTTGGGTGGAGGATGTGTGGTTGGGTAGAGGATGTGTGGGTGGGTGATTGTATATGAGTAAGGGTGTGTGGTTAAGGGATGTTTGGTTGGGGGATAGGTGGGTAGAGGATGTGTGGGTGGGTAGAGGATATGTGGGTATGTGAGTGTGTGCAGGTTAGGAGATGGTGGGGGATGTTTGTAGGTGTGGGCTCGGGATAAGTGAGTGGGCTGGGGGAGATGGGAGATTATGTGGGTGAGTGCGGGATTTGTGTGTGGGTAGGTGCGGAATATGTGAGCTGACGGGGAGATGTGTGTGTGTGTGGCTGAGGAATGTGTGTTTGGTTGGGTGGTTGGAGGTGTGTGGGTGGAGGAGGATATTGGGTGAGTGATTGTTGGTGGGAAATGGGACGGGTAAAGGATATGTCAGTGGGTGGGGAGATGTGTGTAGGTGGGGGATGTGTGGGTTATTGAATGTATGTGTGTTTGGGGTGTGGGTGGATGGGATGTGTGGTGGATGAGAGGTGTGTGTGGGTGGGGAGATGTATAGGGATGTGGTGGATGGGTGGGGGAATGTATTGTATGTGTGTGTGGTTGGGTGGGGGAGTTGGAGTGAATGGGGGATGTGTGGGTGGGTGGTGGATGTGTCTTATAACATAGTCATATGCATTGTTTATGTTTACAAAATTCATGTGACAATGTTTTTTTCCTATGCACTGTTCATGAAAGAAAGATGAGTGATTGGAAGGGCCGAATGTAAGACGGGCCTGCGTGCCCAATTTGTTACCCTTTGAAAATAAAGTCTGTTCGTTCGTTCGTTCGTTCTCCTCCTCCACCTTCTCCTCCTCCTCCTCCTGCTCCTCCTCCTCCCACGTCCTCCTATTCCACTTCTTCTACTTCTTCTTCTTCTTCTTCTTCTTCTTCTTCTTCTTCTTCTTCTTCTTCTTCTTCTTCTTCTTCTTCTTCTTCTTCTTCTTCTTCTTCTTCTTCTTCTTCTTCTTCTTCTTCTTCTTCTTCTTCTTCTTTCTTCTTCTTCTTCTACTTCTTCTTCTTCTCTCCTCCTCTCCTTCTTCTTCTTCTTCTTCTTCTTCTTCTTCTTCTTCTTCTTCTTCTTCTTCTTCTTCTTCTTCTTCTTCTTCTTCTTCTTCTTCTTCTTCTTCTTCTTCTTCTTCTTCTTCTTCTTCTTCTTCTTCTTCTTCTTCTTCTTCTTCTTCTTCATTTTTTTCTATTGCCGCAACTGCCTGTTGCCTCTACTACTACTACTACTACTACTACTACTACTACTACTACTACTACTACTACTACTACTACTACTACTACTACTACTACTACTACTACTACTACTACTACTACTACTACTACTACTACTACTACTACTACTACCACTACTACTACTACTACTACTACTTGTCCTGCTGTTGCTACTACTACTACTACTACTACTAACTACTACTACTACTACTACTACTACTACCACTACTACTACTACTACCACTACTACTACTACTACTACTACTACTACTACTACTACTACTACTACTACTATTTTTATTATTATTATTATTATTCTACCACTATTACTGCTGCTGCCGCTGCTGCTGCTGCTACTACTACTACTACTACTACTACTACTACTACTACTACTACTACTACTACTACTACTACTACTACTACTACTACTTCTTCTTCTTCTTCTTCTACTACTACTACTTCTACTACTACTTCTTCTTCTTTATTTTCTACAAATGAACTGAAAGAGAACTCCTGCAGATCGAATAGACATACCTGATGAAACAATACATGACATGCATCTGGCGACCATGGCCGCAGCAGAAGACACACAATAAACCTTTGCGGCAGTTATCAAAGAAACGACGAATTCATGCCCGGACACAGTTCCGGGCCGGATGGTGTTGGGTACAGTGGCTTAAAAGACGTAGAGGCGACAGACCTGGAGAAAGTACTAAGGTCTTCCTACACCTGCATCAAAACCGACATTCTCCATGATGAGTTTGGCGAGGGCAATGAGAGATCTAAGACGCAGTTCCCGTGAATGTGACATTGAATCGACGAGATTTTGATTGTCTGCTTTAGGAAATGACATCACAGCATTCTAGGCATTCAAATAAGCTCTCCGTCCCCATCCTCAGCAGCCACCGAAGAGTTCCAAGACCATTAGTTTCGGTAGCAATCTGATTATATGTCCGTCTCGCCTTTCCTCTTAAAGTCGAGCGTCGGCCAGATCCCTTCGTCACACCTCGCTGCCTCAGTCTTGCCAGACCATGGTGATCCATTTGCTCCTCCGAGGTGTACACGTGCTCCCACAAGGCCTCAACCACGTCTGCCTTGT
Source organism: Cepaea nemoralis (assembly GCA_014155875.1). Lineage (NCBI taxonomy): Eukaryota > Metazoa > Mollusca > Gastropoda > Stylommatophora > Helicidae > Cepaea > Cepaea nemoralis. Next base: position 78,997 of record JACEFZ010018229.1, on the reverse strand, counting down.
CATGCATCAATACACCACCAAGTTTTGCCGAGCCAGCCAATCTGTTCGCCTGTTCATTTCCCAGCACACCGGCATGCCCCAAGTGATTCTTGCCACCCGTGACCTCCGAAGCGAAGCAAGCCACTCTGCACGAAGCTTGCCTGTCCTCACCCTACTCAGCATGCTTTCTGAGTCAGTTGTGTATCTATCGTGTTCTCCATCCAGCGGAAAGCTGCACTGACCGCCTCCACCTCCATTCTTAAGCTAGATGTTGTCGTATACGCCAGGCTCTCCTGCACCACATGTCGACCATTAGCTTTTGCTAAGAATTCCCAGGCACTTCTACTACCTCTCAACACCGAACAATCTGTGTAGATAATCACATCACCCGGGCGAGCATGATCCTGAATCAGTTGCTGGATTTCCACTTCCGTGGCCCCTGCTGGCCACTCCCTGCACTCACGGCTCAATGTGATTATAACTCTACACAAGTCTGACTGCTCCGCTTTCACTCTGACACACTCATCTCCTCGCCTAATGTTCTCCAAGATGCACACCTGTCTGTTCGTATCCTCCGCCTGAGCCATCCATTATTTTCCTCTTATCAGTCGCTGACCATTACCTGCGTCCAGTGCCTAATGCAACGGGTGATCTGTGTCTGCAGCTATTCTGAGGTATGCCTTCGCCTGCATCACCTTGTGCCTACCATCAACAGCTGGCAGACCAAGGACGTAACGCATACACACTTCTGGGGTGTCTCTAGTGCATCCCAGAACGACCCGCATAATTAATTCTGTGTGGCTCCAATTTCACCAGCTGACTCTTTGAGACAGTGAGAAGTCCTAGTCCATAATCTGTAACTGAGAGGATCAAGTGCTGGTATAGTGTGAAGAGCATTCTCTGCTCTGTGTCCATTTCAGCCATAGTTTTAAGTGCATTGAGTCCCTTTTGAGATTTTGTCACAACCGCCTCCACATGGTCCTTGAAGGACAGATTCTTGTCAAATGTGATTCCCAGATACTTCAGTGTGTTCTCTCTGTTGATGCTTCTACCATCTATTGTGAGGCTTGGGACATCAGCTCTCACAATCCTGTTGTCCAGAGAGCACCACAAAACAGCCGCCTTTTTCGGGTGGATGACAGCACTCAATTCAGTGCACCAATCAATCACCTTGTCTACTGAAGCCTGTAGCTCCTTGGCTGTTTGCTCCCTATCTCTCCCCTGCCTATTTGCAAGAATATCATCTGCAAATGTTAGTATCCTTCCAATCCCTGATGCTTCTAGGTTTGCAATCTTGCTCGTACACACGTTAAAGAGCACAGGTGAGATTGCAGATCCCTGTGGCAGTCCCGGGGTTAAAATATGTGGCTCTGAGGTCCATGCACCCAGACGGAGAACAACGCGGCGAGAATGCAGGACGGCTGCTATCCAGTTCACCAACCAGGGATTGACCCCCTTCTTCATCAGTGCGGTCATCAAAATATCATATAGAATTCTATTGTATGCATCCTCGAGATCAAGCGCTGCCACCATCGTTTCCTGTCTACTCTGGAACCCCTCATAATCGTCAAAGGCAAAAATGGCTGCATTTGACCAGATATCTTTTCCTGGCCTGTAGCTCCCCAGGCCTCTTGGAAGAAGCTTTCGCCTTTCCAAAAAATCTTCCAGCTTGACAGCGACTATCTTCTCTAAAACCTTCCCACGTGTATTTTGAAGGGTGATGATCCTAAAGCCGCTAAGCTTTGAGTGATCCTTGAATGGTTTAGGTTAGGGAGATAGCTGTGCACCCAATCCTGCGGTACTGATGCTGTCCTAATGCTCTGGTTAAAGCAGTCGGTCATCTCCTCTACGACTTCACCGCTCAAACCCTTCATGAGCCCATACCTGACCCCATCGGGCCCTGGTGCCGTGTCTTTTGCCTTTTTCATAATATGTTTAACATCTTCAACCCGTATGATGTCTTCATAATGCATATTCTCCATTGTGCCAGATAACTCCTCTCTAACTGCATCCCTGGTATCCGCATCATTATGATTGGTCTGCTCTAAAAATATCCGGAGAAACGCCTCCCCTTTCTCTTTGTTTGTTGTCATGCGCACAGCATCCTCTCTATAAATTGTTCCCACTGGGGTTAACCATGGGGGCTGCAAAAAGGATTTTTAACAGTCCTGTTGCATGCCCCCTGTCTGATGCGTCCAAGAAGGCTGTCGGTCCACTCATACCGGAAGGTTTTGCGCGCTCTCACAGCCTTAACTTTCCTGGATTTAGAGATCAGGACTGAGCATGGCATGTGATAACTCCCATGGTCATTCAAAACAGTCCACTTTACATCAAGGACTGATGACTGGAGACAAGTGCCAAGTCAATAGCAGTGTCTGCATCGCCAGGCCTCATTGCCATTCTAGTCGGCCTACCATCATTTAAGCAGCCCACATCGGAGTCCACCATGGCATCCGCAAGGGCAATTCCCTGTCGTTTTTCTCCACTACTGTCCCAATCTCTGTTCCTCACATTGAAGTCTCCACATATGAGTAGCCTATTACCCGGTAATTCCTCCAATTCCTTAAGCCAGACCCATTGTTCCTTTCTGACAAAACAATCCACTGTGGCATATACATTTATGATGTTCCAACTTAAGCTACCAATCTCCATTTGTATACCCTGGACCTCTCTTGCGCAGTGATTCCACTGGCTCAAGTCAAGTACCACATGCTTCACTCCTTTCTTCACCAGCAGACCTTGCCCATGTCTCTCCTGCCCAGTAGGGTGTATATAACTGGTGTACCCAGGGCAATGGTATGTGTCTGTATTTTACTCCTGGAGCATGAGAACATCAAAATCATATATTAGCCTCTCCAATGAATCGGCAGGAGTGTCTCCAAGCCATTCCCATCTAGATAATTGCAAGCAAGCCCTCTTTGAAGCTCACCCGGCCTAAACATCAACACATGGGACTGAAGGGCTGTAGCTCACACTCTTGGCGAAAACTCGCAGTCAACACCAGCACTGGGTATTTTCATGACCACCGATATTTAGGAGATCATATAGCTCCCTGTTTATATCATCTCTTACATTTCTCATTATATTTTAGGCGTACAGATAGTGGAACATAAACATCTAATATTGTTACAAGGGAGATTACTAGAATTTGAAAAGGAAAATTGTATACCTAGCTATAATCCATTAACTAACTAAGAAGTCTGTTAATTTTCTTCCTTTGCAAATGAAAGATTTAAGCTATCAATCAAAACTTATAATATTGAGAAGAATGTTATGAAATCTTTTATAGAAAATTAGTTTAAACTTTATTTACTTACATTTTATAATCAAGTTTTATCGTTCAATCTTTACATTTAATTTATAAAGCTTTACTTCCGATGATGTGTTGTAATAATCGTTCCCTTTGCTGGGAAGCCGCATTTTTTTTTTTTACTGGCCTTCGTTTAATTTCCATCTCAGTCGTTTCTGCTCGATGTCTTTCATAATGATAACCTTTGTAAGTTTTCGTTTTTGCCTTTTCAATTGATGCTCAATTTATTTTATCGTCTCCTCCAATTCGTTTTCTTGCTGCAAGCTCTCCACCTGATCTTCACAGCCATCGGGATCCACTTTTTGATTTCTTATTTCCTGTCTTTTCTTTGCTGACCTGATGATGTCTTTTCATTTTGTTTTTATTACCGCAGATGTTAATCACGGCTTAATGAAGATGTTGTTCTCTTTGACGACATTGACAGCAATTTACTAAGTTGCGGAATCTTAACTGTGAAAACGTTATCTGTGAGATGTTCCTTGGCTAGTGGACACACTTAAAGAAAGAATGTCCCACCTGCCGGTGCCCAATTTCTTCGCAGTGTCGGAGCTTTACCGTAGATAATTACATTCATACAATGGTACAGCAATTAGAGGACGAAATGGAAAACAATCGAGCAGAAGTAACAAAAGAAAGAGAACTTGAGGAAGAAAAGTTTGAGAAAGAACAGACCGATCCATCTGCAGAACCGAACAGAGAAAACAGAACCCATAGGGGCACACGCAGAGGAAGAAGCCCGAATATTGCTATACCAGTCCTTGAAGAAGACAATCCCAGCGATAATTAAGATGGGTAATATTAATGCCACATCTGTGGGTGGTGATTATGTTGATTGCATAAACTGGGCAGAGACCTGTATGCTGATGATGATTATTCTGCAGGAACAGCATCAGAGTGAATCAATTGCTTTTCCTATGCCACAACCCTACAGCCCGGGAATGAACAGCTAAGTACCTGTCAGTATAGACTGTGTTGTCCAGGACTATATAGAAACGAGATACCCCCTGTAACATCATCCCACGTAGGATCTACAACGAGAGTAGTTACATCGCTAGACTCATACCGTCAAGAAAATTGCTCGAGTGCCATTCGGAGTGCACCAAGAACAATTAGAGTAGTAGTAGTGTGTGACATTCTGGACAATAGATTATTGATGTGATGAACTCAGAGGCAAATTTGGTTTATTGCCATTTATAAATCAAAGACAGTGTACCTTAATATTAGTGTAGAGATTGGAACTTTAATTCTTTATTTTGCTAATGATTGGTTTATCTCATTGATGGTGTTATGCTGAATCGTATATCTGATACCATATGTCACTCTAACATACATACACAGGAACCCACCACATATTATCTCATTACAGTATTATAATGTGGACCAAAAAAAACAAACAATTTTACTGGCCTCTTTAGGCCACCCACAATGTAAAGAAAATTAACGTCGAAAGGCCGTGGAAGCTTATGGGGTTTATGTTGACAAACATTATGTTTAGAGGAATCACGAAATAATACTAGGGACACGGCCAGAGTTCCAACAGGAAAGTACTGCAAAGACTATGATGATGAAATTGAGGCAATCAAGATAGCAACAGAGAAATTACTAAATACCAGCCATGGTACACAACCTATGGTGCTATTGACAGATGCTAAATCAGTACTCGAGGCGCTCCTGTCTGGGAAATTGCAAGTACTAAGGACACTACATTCTGAACTTAGCAGTCAGCTCTTCTGGCCTAGAGAGACGACAGTAAAAGACAAACTCTATGAACCCGCTGTGTGAACTAAAAAAAAAAGACAGTTAAATTCATACAAGAGACAAAATTGCAGTTACAGACATATTTCAAGCGAACGAAAGAAGAAGAAGACGAACACTAGCACTGGGTATTTTCAGACCGAAGAACGAAAGCCGAAGGACGAGAACCGCAGGATGAAAGCCAAAGGAGGTACACCGAAGAACGAAAACAGAAGGGCAAAATCCGAAGTAGGAAAACTGAAGAACGAAATCGAAACCGAAAAACGAACATCGAAGGACGTAAGCTAGGTGACTGGAAGGAGCGAATGTAATCAAATGTAAGTTCGTTCATTCAGTCATTCGTTCGCTCATTCGTTCATTTGTTCGTTCGTTCGTTCTCCAGACAGGACAGCATTTGAACATTCACAGGAAACATAGTCATCAGAAGGGTGTCCCGCAAACTGGAGTCGAATGACATACAGACCTCTGCTTGTGACATTATTGTCCACGGAGGGATGCCCAGGACAGTGCTCGGTGTTCTCTTACGACATGTATGAAGGTTTTCGTCCGCAATGGACATGGCTGAGGTCGTCACAACATCGTTTCTGCTGTCATACATACACATCGAGTAAAACTAGGTCAGTTGGATTGCAACAGCTTTAAGAGTGACAAGTGTCTTTGTCATTGTGTGTAGGTTATCTCGAGAACTCCATGTATCCTTCTGAGTCCATCCAGGGACTACAACTGCCACCTGATTTCTTCGGGTATATACAGCTGGAGACAACAGTGCACAGGCAATGGGCCTCAGACAACTAATGTCATATGTTACAGGATACAACTGGGGACAAAACTTGAAGGACGGTAGTAGTAATGTATGTTGGATATCCCTCGTATTGAGGCATAAAATACCTCATATACAAAGAATAAAGAAGGAGGTGCGGGAGGTGCGGGGAGGTGCCGGAATAAAATAGTAAGCTCAAAGTAGGGAAGTGGGGGGACCATAATTTATGCATAATCGATTGGTGTGCGCCGGTGTTACGAGTTGATGTATTCGTATCTTTGATAAGATCGGTGAACATCTGTGAGCAAAAAGTCGATATTGCCGGCAGTTGAATATCAGTGTCGAGGTCGAGGGAGGTCGCTGGTGCCATCTGTTTTTAATTAAGGGCGATGTCGGAATAAAATAATAAGCGCAAAGAACGATGTGTGGGGTGGGTTGGTAAGTGGCGAAAGATGGCGGGGGTGCGTAGTTGGTCATAGTGGGATATCAATGTGTAACAGCGGTGTCTAGTTGCCGCCATAACACTTGACAGGTTCGAATCCTACTGTGTGGTGGGGTAGTGTAGCAGTGGGTGAGTGTGTAACGAAGCTAGGTGGTATAATTGGCGGTTCGAATCACACCCCTGGTCGCTAACTATAGCCAACATAGACCCCGGTGGTTCGAATCCAGCGGTATCGCTTTGCATTATCCTCAGAAAACCTAAGTTCCACAGCCAGCAGATTCAGTGTGACTGCTCATTGTCTTCACATTCATACAAAACTACAGGTTCTATGTAACAGCGCAACACTCTTTTTCTTGTAGCAATTGCCATCTTTTTACTGGTCAATATGTTTTTTCATCTTCGCCATGGCGATTAGCTTTCCGTTTGTATAGACGGCACAACAAACTGGGCATCCACCATGATATTTATCATATAACAGCTGTTGCAACACTCGGCAAAATTAAACAAGGAAATATGGTAATGAAACTGTGCGAAAGATCAATTGAACTAGGTGGGCAGGTTAAGTGAAGATGAGCGCGATAACTATGGCGCCAGGTTTGCTAATTGATTCAGAAGATGTCAACCGGTGTAATGCATTAATTAGCTTCCCGTTTGTATAGACGACATAAGAGGTGTCAGGTGGTCGACAAACAAGCGGAGTCGGGTTGATGTATTTGTATCTTTGGTAAGATCGGCGAACATCTGTGAGCAAAAAGTCGATATTGTCCGTACCAGAAATAATGTGGTTTGTAAATTACACCTGTCGGCGGTAGGTGGCGTTTTTAATCAGTTCATCGATATATGTAAACAATGATAAATGAATTGAGACACGGGGCTAGTTGGTACCACAGTCGCATTGCAGATGGTGCGATAACCAATTCGGTAGAGTGTGTCTGGGTATCGCCAATGTGTAAGTGGGGTGTCTAATGGGTTAAGTTGGTACCATAGACCCTCTCATTTGGAGGTGTCAGGTTCGAGTCCTACTGTGAGATGGGGTAGTGTGGCAGTGGGCGAGTATGTAACGGAGCCATGTGGTGTCATGGGTGGTTCAAATAATGCTTCTGGTTGATAACTATACCCAACATAGGCGCCAGAGAAGCGAATCCCGCTGTGTGGGGAATCTGTTAAAGTAACATTGGTGTCACGTATTTCGTATCTTTGTTAAGGTTGGTTTACAACAGCTGTGACCAAAATATCAATATTGTCCGCAGGTGTATGGTAGCAAAAATAGTGTGTATTGTAAATTAGTTGTGCTGGCGACAGTTGGTACTATTAATTATATCACCATTATATTTTAACAAAGAAGAACTCGCTTGAATCGACCGAGGCGGGAGAGGTTACCTGACCCGTGATTTACTCTGTAATGCCCATAGCGCCAGTTTTCCTATAGCGGTTATTAGTGATCTGTAGAGATCTGTAGTGGTTTATGCACTATCATTATACAGTATAAAGGAAAACCTTAAAAAAGTCAAGATGGCGGCTAGTACTAGTAGTGATGGGTATGGTTTAGTGATATTCGTTGTTAAGGGGTGGGTGAGTTGTGTGAAAGGGGTAGATAAGTGCATCCGAGCACTAGCAGCATACAGTTTCAGCTCGTTAAAGGAAATCCTTGAAGAAAAAAAAAAAGTAAAGAGGGCCCTCTATGTCGTCGTGGGTGTCGGGGACGAATCAGATCAAACCTGATGGTGGTGTAAGACCATAACACTTAAACAACATGACCGCTAGCTGTTCTATATCGCGGCCAAAATATGTGCAGGCCGCCAGTCTTTGAGATGAGTCTGCTTTTGGCTTCCGGCGGCAGAGTGACTTGTAAAACACACAAACCGATGTGTGGCTTACAACCAATCAGGGTGTTTGTCTTATAATTGATCCACATCTTATGTTAGACAAGCACTGATTGGCTGGCAACTATACTGTGGGCGGGGCTTACTTTATGTAATAAATAACCAACTCACCACCTCTCACTCATTTTGTGCTTTACAGAAGAACGACGAACGATCGAGTCTTCAGTTTTGTGGTTATTCAACTGCTATTTACCTTCAAGTGTGGAAAGGTTGCCAGGCCCCTGTTTGTCTCAGTACCCACGGACTATCAAACCTATACCGTTTTATTGGATATGTCTCCCAGTTTTTGGCTATTCACAGCTGACTTGTAAGAATTATCAACCAGTTTTCTTACCCAGACCCACCCCAAGTGTAAGCAACAGCATTATTCTGCCATAGTTTACAACGGCAGCTGCAAAGATTTCATCACCGATTGAAACAAAGACTGGTACAACTTGTTCGGGTTTGATACCGCATACTAAACTAGTGAACATTACCTCTTGTTGTTTGGATATTTGGCGTGCTAAACTAGTCAACGTCGAGTTATCTACCATTAGTGCAAGTTATAAACTAATTGTATTCAACGCCATATTCAGAGGGTCAGTGTAAACAGGTTTCAAGTCGAGTGTTGATTATCTTAATATCAACTCGCTAGCGAACGTGCCTAAAAAGATGTCTACTAGGCAATCATCTGAGAACCACTTATGTGCAACTTGTGGGAAAGGTTTCACTGAAAAACGCAGTCTGCTTCGCCATATTCGGACCAGTCACAGTACCAAGGAGCAAGTGTATTCGTGTCAAACTTGTGGTCATCATTTTAGCAGGAAAGACAATCTACAACGTCACATTACAAAAGAACACACAACACCAGGATCACCAGCCAGTGTAATACCAACAGAAACTTCAACACATTTTTCACCAACTTTACGTAAGAGACCAGCGGCTACTAATAGCGAGGTGGCAGTCAGCGAGAAGAATACTAAACAAGATAAAAACGCCTATCCAGTTAGCGACACACAACCCAAGGATGAAGCGGCTTCTCTACACATGCTACCAGATGATGTCAAACAAGTATACACCGACAACTGGAATAGTATCAAAACACATCACAAGATCAACAAATATATGTCTGTCTATACATTTGTTATTGGTCCACAGACACAACACCCTAAAGACTGGACAGATACCTTGTACAAGATCTTTAACACTCAAAGGAGCATATTCAAAATCAACTTTAGTTATCATGTAGTCCTTAGGCACATCGAAACACAAGCTCTTCGGTTCTACCACGCATCTTTCAATAACGCTTCTGTCTTAGAAATTCCACAACTAATCCGAAACAGACAAAACTTTGATGAGTTCATCAAAACAGTACACGGACACGACATTCTTACATACGCTATGCAACAACGTCCAAATACCAAATACATGACAGAGACGATTCCAGCTATAAGTTTTTATCTCTATCATATACCAGAATTCTGTCTCGTTTAATAAATAACCGCTTTTTATGACCAACGTTCGACACCGTTGTACTTGGTGTGTATATGATCATATTAGATATAACATCACCTATTGATCAACCATTTTGTATACTGATATTATGCTTCTTTTTATTTTTGTAAAATTTACTGGAAATACTGTACAATAAACAGTTATATGTATTATAATTGCGTTCACTTGTTGGATTTTAGTGTTGACGGTGCATATGGGTGTCATGTGGTGAACGGGTGTTACATGTTGATGGTCAATTCAAGAAATATCTCGGCGAAACTTATGAAAAATAGGAAAATTTGTTAACTATATGGGAAAAAAATTGACCAAGTAAAGAAATATCTCATCGAAACTTATAAAAAACATGAAAATTTGTTAACCAAAGGTGAAAAATATTTGCCAAGTAAAGAAATATTTCAACCAAACATATAAAAAGTAGGAACATTGTTAGTCAAATGTAAAATAATATTGCCCAAGTGGGAAATAATGTTAGTCAAAGGGGCAAAAATATTGGTCAAATACAGAAAGATCTCAATAATCTTATAAAAAGTATGGAAACAAATGTTGACAGAATTAAGAAATATTTAACCCAAACTTATAAAGAGTAGGACAAAAACGCTAGCCAAAACAAATAAAAGGCTGACCAAATTTATAAATAGCTCATCCAATCTTATAAAAAGAAGGAAAATTTGTTACCCAAACAGGCAAAATATTGGTCAGATACACAAAGATCTCAATCAAACTTATAAAAAGTAGAAAAAAAGAGTCAAACTAATAAAATTGGTGGCCAAATACAGTAATATCTCAACCAACCTTATAATAAATAGGGGGAAAAAAAGGCTAGGTAAGATAATTAAAATGGTGGCCAAATACATAAATATCTCGACCAAGCTTATAAAAAGTAGGAAAATTGTTAGCCAAACTGATAAAACTGTTAGCCAAAATAAGAAATATTTCGACCATCATTGTAATAAAAATAGGAAAAATGGTAATCAAACTAATTAAAAATGGTAATCAAAATATGAAAATCGCGACCAAACGTATAAAAAGTAGGAAAATTGTAAGTCAAATGTAAAAAATATTGGGCAAATAGGAAATCATATTAACCAAATGGGTAAAATATTGCGTCCAAACTTATAAAAAGTAGTAAAAAGTGTTAGCCGAATGGGTTAAATATTGGTCAAATTAAGAAACATGTCGACCGAAATAGGAAAATACGTAATTCAATGTATAAAAATGTTGGGTAAATACAGAAAGATGTCGACCAACCTGATAAAATTCTCCACCAAACTTATGAAAAGTAGTGACATTTGTTAACCAAATGGGGAAAATGTCGGCCAAAACAGAAATATCTCTACCAAACTTATGTAAAGTAGGAACATTTGTTAACCAAATGGGAAAATAATTTTGGCCATGTAAAGAAATATCGCATCCAAATAGACAAAAGGTAGGAAACTTTATTAGCAAAAGGTGAAAACTATTGACTAAGTAAATAAATTTCTCGTCCAACCCCATAAAAGGTAGGACAATTTCTTACCCAATTGTGAAATAGATCGGCCAAACTTATAAATGTCTCGTCCACACTTATAAAAAGTAGGAAAACAATATTAACCAAATCAACTAAAAGGCTGACCAAACTTTTAAATATGTCATCCAAACGGACCAAAGTAATAAAAATATTGGGTAAATATAGAAATATGTCGACCAAAGTTATAAAAATCTCCGTGTGAAAAATAGGAAACTTCTTTAACTAAATGTGAAAAAATATCGACCAAACGTATAAAAAGCTCTGCCAAACTTATGAAAAGTAGGAAACTTTGTTAACCCACACGAAGAAAATTATTAACCAAAGGTAGAAAAATATCGACCAAAATAGGAAAATGTGTTAGCCAAATGGGAAAAATATTGGCCAAGTAAAGACATATTTCAACCAAACTTATAAATATGTCATCCAAATTTACAAAAAATAGGAATATTTGTCGACCAAGTAAGAAAATATATTACCAAAACCGAAAAAGGTACCAATCAAAATCTCTCTCAAAAATTCATTTATCATTGTTTACATATATCGATGAACTGATTAAAAACGCCACCTACCGCCGACAGGTGTAATTTACAAACCACATTATTTCTGGTACGGACAATATCGACTTTTTGCTCACAGATGTTCGCCGATCTTACCAAAGATACAAATACATCAACCCGACTCCGCTTGTTTGTCGACCACCTGACACCTCTTATGTCGTCTATACAAACGGGAAGCTAATTAATGCATTACACCGGTTGACATCTTCTGAATCAATTAGCAAACCTGGCGCCATAGTTATCGCGCTCATCTTCACTTAACCTGCCCACCTAGTTCAATTGATCTTTCACACAGTTTCATTACCATATTTCCTTGTTTAATTTTGCCGAGTGTTGCAACAGCTGTTATATGATAAATATCATGGTGGATGCCCAGTTTGTTGTGCCGTCTATACAAACGGAAAGCTAATCGCCATGGCGAAGATGAAAAAACATATTGACCAGTAAAAAGATGGCAATTGCTACAAGAAAAAGAGTGTTGCGCTGTTAAATAGAACCTGTAGTTTTGTATGAATGTGAGGACAATGAGCAGTCACACTGAATCTGCTGGCTGTGGAACTTAGGTTTCTGAGGATAATGCAAAGCGATACCGCTGGATTCGAACCACCGGGGTCTATGTTGGCTATAGTTAGCGACCAGGGGTGTGATTCGAACCGCCAATTATACCACCTAGCTTCGTTACACACTCACCCACTGCTACACTACCCCACCACACAGTAGGTTTCAAACCTGTCAAGTGTTATGGCGGCAACTAGACACCGCTGTTACACATTGATATCCCACTATGACCAACTACGCACCCCCGCCATCTTTCGCCACTTACCAACCCACCCCACACATCGTTCTTTGCGCTTATTATTTTATTCCGACATCGTCCTTAATTAAAAACAGATGGCACCAGCGACCTCCCTCGACCCCGACACTGATATTCAACTGCCGGCAATATCGACTTTTTGCTCACAGATGTTCACCGATCTTACCAAAGATACAAATACATCAACCCGTATCAGCCGGCGCACACCAATCGATTATGTATAAATTATGCTCCCCCACTTCCCTACTTTGAGCTTACTATTTTATTCCGGCACCTCCCCGCACCTCCCGCACCTCCTTCTTTATTCTTTGTATATGAGGTATTTTATGCCTCAATACGAGGGATATCCAACATACATTACTACTGACGGTAGTGGGTGGCAGCTTGCAGTCATGATAGACAATAGTTTGTAAAATGGCGTTATACTTCTCCATAGCACAACCAACCGGCTCCGTGGCGTAGGGTTAACGCACGCAGTTAGTAATCCCGCATACCCAGGGTTGAAACACAGCTGTGTTGGTTTTGTATGAAATAGTATAAGTGCCAGTCGTTCTGAAAGCAATGGCAAACTACTCAGCGCAAACTTGACCAGGAATCACGAACAGCCAAACAATGTTTTTGTTGACTGTCACGTTCTGTAAACGGTATGCAACTAACTTTATAGCACTAAGTCTAGACTGAATTGTAGTGAATGTGTCGCAGCATGATCTCTCTCTCTCTCTCTCTCTCTCTCTCTCTCTCTCTCTCTCTCTCTCTCTCTCTCTCTCTCTCTCTCTCTCTCTCTCTCTCTCGAATACTTCGTGTGACCTATTTGCAGACGACTGCACTATTTACACAAGTCAAGAGAGCCTTTGTGACTTAGAGATCTCTTTACAAAATGAACTTGACAACCTTAGTAGATGGAGCAATGAAAATTGCATGTTAATTAACATCGACAAAACCAAATTCATGCTAATAACGACCAGACAAAAACTACAGACCCTATCCATAATTGGACACCACTCGAGCTCCACGTGGATACGTTACCTATAATTAATGTAAATAAGAATAAAAAGATGTGGGCTTTTGCATCCGGTTTCAAGATGGCGACGGACGGTCGAGTTGTTTTGTGTTCGTTAACTTTTTCGCGTAGGGGATGGATTTATTCATCTCTTGCGTGTAATTGGTGTGCCAGGATGTAAACCAGGAGTTTCTACTCAAGATCTGCGCGGGTGCTACGGAGTTCGTGCATCGAGCGAAGCCATCCTTGAGTGAATTTTCAGCAGCGTGTGTGGTTCAACAGCAGTCTGTGTTTACGTTTTTTCAACATGGCGGAAGAACGTGTTTTTTCCGAGCGGTCAGCAGTCAACATAACGAAGCGGCGTGGTAGCCGCGCAGGGACAAAGAAGCAAGGTAAGCGCGGTGGTTTGAGGCGTTTTAGACTCAAGTGTCACCGTCTAGGACTCAGGAACATCCGTATTCTATATTGGAACTGTGCCAGTGTAAAACAACGGGGCTCTATTTTAGAAACCCTAGTTTACAGGAACGACATTGTAGCACTCCAGGAGACGAGACTGGGCGATCAGCTACTCCGAATTGCCGGCTTCAAATGTTTCTACAACAGACGACATCTGGGAACGGCGATTCTCGTTCGCGACAGCATGGTGGCGTCAGAGCTAGACATGTCCAGTTGGGACAGTGACGATATACAAATACAGGCGTTGAGAGTTCATTCCAGTATACCATTCGTGTTGGTTAATGTTTATGCCCGCAATGCGAGTATGGACGCCCAGAAGTGGCAGTGCTTAAGTGGCATATTAGGCCACGAGAGAAATGTTATTTTCTGTGGTGACTTCAACGCTAAAGGCAGAGCATGGGGAAACACTTCCTCCAATACACAAGGGGAGGAGCTCGAGACTGCACTGGAAACCATCGACCTGGTTTGTATTAACAGTGGCTGTGTCACCAGGACAGCAAGCCGTCCAGGAGATGAGGACAGTGCTATTGATCTGGCGCTAGTTTCACCTTCACTCACTACAGTGTGTAGATGGGGTGTCCTAGGACACCATGGCAGCGACCACCACCCGTGCAGCATATTGGTGGAGAAAGGCAGAACCAGGCAGCACAAGCTAAAGGTAAAGACGTTCCAGTATGACAGTACAGGGCAAGATGTGGTGAGTAAAATAAGACGTGACAAGCGCAGAACGTTTCAGGGCAGGAAAAAAAGCTGGGAGCAGCCACCGTGGTGGAGTTTCGAGGTGGAGAAGGCTTGGGTGGATAAGCGTAGTGCTGTAAGGAGATGGCAAAATGCCAAGAAGAACAGAGCTGGTCATCCTAGTCCCTGCTTGCACTTAGAAAGAGAGATGCACACAAAAGTAAGCTATTTCAAAAAACTGGTCAAGGTGGTTAAAAGCGAAAAATGGGCAGAGGTGTGTCAAAGAGTAAGCACAGACAAGTCACTGAAATTGTTCTGGCGACTACATAAAAGCATGAGTGGTGTAGTCAAGAATAAGAGCATTTCAGACTTCCAAGGTGCTGACCTCACCTGGCAGAGGACTGACGAGGACAAGGGCAAAGCCCTCTTTGAACGCTACCTTGAGCAGGGCAACCAGACAGACATGGGAGGCCGAAATCTGGCCAAGGAGGTCACCTCAGACAGATGCAAGGCCCAGAACACTTCGGAGGAAGACACAGTGACAGTGAAAGAAATCAAGGCTGTGCTTCGACGATCAAAAAACAGTGCTCCAGGTCCTGATGGCATAAGATACGACGACATAAATAGGTGTACCGACAATGAGCTAGAGAAACTAGCAGACATGTACAACAACAGTATAGGGAGTGCTAGCATCAAGGAGGAATGGTTACACAGCTATCTGATTCCCTTGCCGAAGCCTGACAAAGACCACAAAAAAATTCAGGGATATCGAATTATAACCATGCAGAATACAATAGGCAAGCTGCTGGAGAAGGTAATTGCCAGGAAAATATCAAGCCAACTAGAGAGGCAAGGTGTTTTCCCACCTACCCTGGGTGGGTACCGTCCAAAAAGAGAAACCTGGACCAATGCAGCAGTCTTTGCCCATGATGTCTATGAAGGTTTCCACTCAGGCACTGAAACCGTTGCTGCAGCGATTGATCTTGAGGACGCATACAACAGAGTACCACTGGATTTTTTAATGTTTCAGCTTCTTGAACTAAACGTAAGTCCATTCCTCCTTAGCTGGATCGCTGCAGCCCTCTACCAACGGAAAGTAGTTTTTAGATGTGGCAGTTGGACTTCGGAACCAACAACAATATATCCTGGCCTACCACAGGGATCACCATTATCTCCGGTACTGTTCAACGCCTACACAGTGAGAATCACCAGTGAGCAGATCACTGGACCTGGCAGGACTTTGTCGTATGCCGATGATGTTTTAGTGTATCGTCAGGGTAAGGATAGAGAGGAGGTTGCTGTGGAACTACAAACCGAACTCAATCGCATAAGTACTTGGTGTGATGAAGCTGGGGCAATGGTCAACCCAACAAAGGCAACAGTGACTTGGTTCTCGTTGAATAATCATATTGTCAACAATCCAACACCAACTGTAATGCTGTGTTCAGAGACGGTGGAAAGAACGCAGGCAATGAATTACCTGGGGATACGGTTTGATCGAAGCCTTGCTTATAATGTGCACATAGACCAGGTGATAACAAAGGCCAAGCGGGGTTTGGCAGCGATGCGGGTGATGGTGGCAGCAAACTGTGAGCAGCGCCATCTATGTCTTCTGTACGAGGGGCTGGTCATGTCTGTTTTGGAGTATGCAATGGCAATCCTGACTCTCAGCCATAAGCAGATAGAAAGGATGGAAAGGATACAGAATGAAGCTATGCGCATTATTCTTGGATGTACAAGAGATACAGCATGCAGGGCGATGCGCTACCTTCTTGATTTTCCAACCATTGAAGAGAGAATACAAGTTTGCAGGGCACGCGCCTACCTCAGAATTAACGCAAACACACAACATCCACTGCATAGTGAAATTAGGAAGGTGAAGGGCAGCAGGTTAAAAAGAGGACGGTCGTGGATGGGTCAAGCCGAAGACATTCTTCAACAGGTGTGTTCACTTGAGGACTTAGAACCTGGCGAGGAGTGGGTGCAAGTGCCAACAGACTTCTGCACATCCTTTTCAGTCTGCATCCAACTAGATAGAAAATGCAGACAAGAAAATCCGGCTGCTGTTGAGGCTGAAGTACAAGCGTTGATTTTCGAGAATTCGCTAGACGGTGACGCGGTCATCTACACAGATGGGTCGGTCGTCCGACATGTGAGAAGCTCATGGGCCTTTACAGCTCGGGCCGGAGGGAGAATTGTGAAGGAGGACTCTGGTGCTTTCACTGAAACCACAAGTAGCCTGACCATGGAAGTCATGGCAGTAAGTAAAGCAATAACATGGCTCGAGACACAGACATTCACTAGGGCTTGTTTCCTTAGCGACTCAATGAACATGATCAAGAGGATAGAGGAGGGGTCGATCCGAAGAGAATGGTTGCTGCCTCTGAAGCGGTCTCGACTGGCAAAGATTAGTTTCATCTTCGTGCCAGGTCATGCGGGAGTACAAGGAAATGAGCGGGCTGACAAGCTCGCAGGTGAGGCTACTGTGGAGGGCGGACGCGCCATGGACCAGGCTGACATTCTGAATGCTCTACGAGAAGTGAGACTTTTGCGAGAACCAAGTGATGACTGTGAATCTACAACAATGGCCAGACTGCGGGAGCAGCAAATTAAAAGAGGGGTGGCCAAACAAGAACACTACGCAGGAAGCCAAAGAAGATTGATAAACCAACACAGAACTGGCGTCATTAGCCGCTATACGCTGCAGGATTTGCTGAGGAGGGGATCCGAGCACTTATGGACTGAATGGTTCGATGTGCAACGAGGATGATCTGTCGACTACCTAACTAACTAACTAATGTAAATGAACATAAAACATTAGGTCTTTTAATTGACAGACATTTAAACTGGAGCCCTCATGTTCACGTCCTTACCAAGAGAATAGCACAAAAAGTTTACCAACTTGCTAAAATTTAACACTTTTTGGATAAAGCACACGAAAAATATTCTATGCATCCTATATCCAATCACCTCTCGATTATTGTTCCACAGTCTGGGATGGTTGCCCTAAATCTAATATGAAACGATTGCGTTCTCTTCAAAACTGCGTTATACGTCTAGTTTCTAGCACAAAGCACGTTGAAAGTAATAAATTATACAGCTATCTAAGACTTCTACCACTTCAAAAGCGCTTCTTTTTTAACAAAGCCAAATTAGTGAATAAAATTATATCTGAAAATACCCCAGAGTGTCTTTTACCGTTAATTCAATCTAATGCAATGAACTTTAAGCGCTTAAATTTATTACAGCTTCCTAAGCCTAGATTGGACTTATGCAAAACTTGTTTCGCATATTCTGGTGCTCACT
The DNA here is from genome assembly GCA_014155875.1 of Cepaea nemoralis. Taxonomy (NCBI): domain Eukaryota; kingdom Metazoa; phylum Mollusca; class Gastropoda; order Stylommatophora; family Helicidae; genus Cepaea; species Cepaea nemoralis. The sequence continues at coordinate 61,056 of JACEFZ010018229.1, read as the reverse complement.
TGTGGAATAGCCTTCCACCAGAACTGAAAACACCAATGAGTCCCTACACATTCAACCGAAAACTCTTTCAATACTTACTTCATACCGACTATATGCCTCCATAAGTCACCTACTAGTATCATTTTTCCACTATCATTCTTCACTGTATGTGTGTGAGAGAGACAGTGGGTGAGAGAGTGAGTGAAAAAGAGTGTGAGTGGAAGAATTAGTATGAGTGAGAGTGAGACAGTATGCATGCGCGTATGCCTGAGTGAGTGTAAAAGTGACTGAGTGTGTGTGGACATATGTGTGAGAGATTTAGTTAGAGAATGAGTGAATCTGAGAGAATGGTGTGTTGTGTCTGCCTGTCTGTGTGATAGAGTGTGAAAGTTAGTGAGTGAGTGTGTGTTAGAGAGTCAGTGAGTAAATGAGTGAGTAAGGGAGCGTGAGTGAGTTAGAGAGAATTTGTGGGTATGCGTGTATGTGCGCGAATGAGTGAGTGTGAGAGCGAGTGAGTGTGTAAGAGTGCATGAGAAAGTGTGATTTATGTGTGTGCATGTCTGGATGTGTGTATGGGTGTATGTGTGTGTGTGTACATGTGTATGTGTGTGTGCCTCTGTGTGTATGTCTGTACGTGTGTTAAGGTGTGCGCTCATGTGTTTATATGCGTTTACATGTATGTGCGTGTGTATATGTGTGTTTGGATGAGTGTGTGTGTGCTCGTGTATGTATTGTATATCTTTGTGTGTTTAAGTGTTCATGCATGCAGTGTATGCGATGGAGTGTACATTCGGGTGTTATGTGAGTACGTGTGCGTAAGTATATGGATGTGTATAGGTGTGTGTATGTGCGTGGGTACATGTGTGTATTTGCGTGTGTATGTTGTGTGTGAGTGTGTGCATGTACATGTGTGTGAGAGAGAAGAGAGAAGAGAGAGAGAGAGAGAATTCATGTAATTTACTGTAAAGTAAGTGAGAGAGTGAGTGTGAATGAGAATTTGTTTTTTGTTTTTTGTTTATTCTCATCTTATCATTTTGTATGCCACTTGATTTTTATAAAAATCATGTTTAATATAACATTACTGTGATGTGAGTGAGAGAGTTAGTGAGAGAGAGAGAGAGAGAGAGAGAGAGAGAGAGAGAGAGAGAGAGAGAGAGAGAGAGAGAGAGAGAGAGAGAGAGAGAGCAAGAGAGAGAGAGCAAGAAAGAGAAAAAAGAGAGAGTTGAATTGCATCACTAATTTGTACACTACATAATGTATATGTACAATTTTTTCTCCACTTCTTGCAATTGCGAGAATTCTCACGACAATCGTCAGTGTCTCAATTGTGTGTAAAGTGTGGGAGTTTGTTCTTATTAGTTTCAGTGATCATGTGAGGCATCATGTATGTGTCTAGATGTGAGGATGTGTGTATGGGTGTTTATGTGAGGGATATGTGTGAGTGTGGGGGTGTGGTGAATGTATGTGTGGAGGGATTGTGTATGGGGGATGTGTATGGGTTAATGGGTGATATGTGGATGTGTGAAGGGATTTGTAGTCGTTGGTGGATGTATGTGTGTGTGAGGGATATGTGTGTGTGTGTGGGGGGGGGGGATTATTTGAGAGGATAGTTGGAAGTATGTGGGTGTTGGTGGGTTGGGAGGGGGTGTGGGTAGGGAGTGTGTGTTTGGGTGGGTGAATGAGTGTGTAGGAGATTGTGTGGATTGGGGATGGGTGTGTAATGGGTGTGGGGTGTCTGTGAATGGGATACGTCTGTGTGGGTGGGAGTGTGTGAGGGTGGATGGGGTAAATGTGAGTGGGTGGAGGATGTATGTGTGGGTGATGGGGATGTTTATAGATGGAGGATGTGTGAGTGGGTGGGGAGATGTGTGGGCGGGGATGTGTATGGGGAATGTATGTGAGGGATGTGTGTGGGGGGGGGGGGGAATGTGTTTATGGGTGGAGTTTTGTGTGGGAGGGGAGACGTGTGAGAGGTGGGGGAGGTGTGGGATGTGCAGGTGATTGAAGGATGTATGCGAGAATGGGCGATGTGTGTTTGGCTGGGTGGTTTGGGTGTGTGTGGGTGGGAGGGTAGATGAGAGATGCATGTGTTGATGGGCGCGTGGGTGATGTGTGGGTGTGAGTGGTTGATGGATGAGTACATGAGTGGGTGGATGTGTGTGAGAGATGAGTGTATGGGTGGGGGGAGATGTTTAGTTGTGAGAAGATGTGTGTGAGCGGCGGATGTGTGTGGGTGGGGTATATGTGGGTGGCGAGGTGTGTGTGGGTGGGAGGTGTGTGTTTTTGGTTTATGGGTGGGAGATATGTGTGGGCAGGTGGGGAGATGTGTTTATGGGTGGGGATGTGTGTATAGGTGGGGATGTGTAGTTGAGAGGTGGCGAATATTGTGTGGGTGAGTGGGTGTAGGTTGGCTGATGTGTGTGTGTGTGGGTGGGTGGGGAAAATTGTGAGAGTGCGGGATATGTGTGTGGATAGGTGCGGGTTGTGTGGGTTGGCGGGGGTATGTGTGGGTTGGCGGGCTTATGTGTGTGTGGCTTCTTCTTCTTCTTCTTCTTCTTCTTCTTCTTCTTCTTCTTCTTCTTCTTCTTCTTCTTCTTCTTCTTCTTGAGGAAATGTGTGTGGGTGGGGGATCAATGGGTGTGTGGCGGCATGTATGTTCGCATGGCTCTGTGTGAGTGCGTAGAGGTATGTGTGGGTGGGTGGGGGATGTGTTGGTGGCTGCGGGATATGAGAGTGGATGGGGATGTATCTCACAACATTGCAATATGCACTGTTTATATTTACAACATTCATTTGATAATGTTTTTTATTTTTTTCCTCATGTGAATGTATCATGCGTACTATGCATTGCTTATTCTTACAAAATCCATTTGACAATGTTTTCCCCCCTATGTTAATGTAACATGCACATTTGATGAATGAAAGATGAGTGATTGAAAGGGCCGAATGTAAGACGGGCCTGAGTGCCCAATTTGTTACCCTTTTAAAATAAAATTTGTTCGTTCGTTCGTTCGTTCGTTCTCTCGGCCTGCCTAGTTTACTCCAGAAGAAAGGAACACCAATATCCCTTATGCAACACAAGCCGCAGAGGCTACCGGATCAGCTAAGCAATGCTCTAGATGTCCGCCTATCGGAGTTTCAATCCTAGACCAGTTACTGACCAAGGCACTGGGCTTGGTTTGCCCTGCCATGAGAGGTTGCATTTCCTTGCACTAGAGTAAGGCTCGTACCCATCCAAACCCGTTCTTGCTCCCGAAGCCATCTGAGTATAATGTTTGTAGAACATCAATTTTTATTTATTCACATATTTGGCAGAACATCAATATTTATATATTTCCAGATCTGGTAGAACATCAACATTTAAATATGTCCAAATCTGGTAGAACATCAATATTTATTTATGTATATATCTGGAAGAACATCAATATTTATTTATGTATATATCTGTTAGAACATCAATATTTTTTATGTATATATCTGGTAGAACATCAATATTTATTTATGTATATATCTGGTAGAACATCAATATTTATTTATGTATATACCTGGCGGAACATCAATATTTATTTATGTATATATCTGGAAGAACATCAATATTTATTTATGTACATATCTGGTAGAACATCAATATTTATTTATGTACATATCTGGTAGAACATCAATATGTATTTCTGTCCAGATCTGGTAGAACATCAATATTTTTTAATGTATATATCTGGTAGAACATCAATATTTATTTATGTACATATCTGGTAGAACATCAATATTTATTTATGTACATATCTGGTAGAACATCAATATGTATTTCTGTCCAGATCTGGTAGAACATCAATATTTATTTATGTACATATCTGGTAGAACATCAATATGTATTTCTGTCCAGATCTGGTAGAACATCAATATTTATGTATGTATATATCTGGTAGAACTTCAATATTTATTTATGTATGTATCAGGTAGAACATCAATATTTATTTATGTATATATCTGGTAGAACATCAATATTTATTTATGTATATATCTGGTGGTTCGTCACCCATTGGTGACTTGCGGGATAACTGAACCGGCCGCTCAGAAAGCAATGGCAAACTACTGAGCGTAATCTTGCCAAGAAATCAACAGACAGCTGAAAGATGCTGCTGTTGACAGCGATGTCCTCAAAAGGATATGCAAAACATTTTTTTTATATATCTGGTAGAACATCAATATTTATTTATGTATATATCTGGTAGAACATCAATATTTTGCGTTTTTGGCCTCTGTAGCGCTTGAAGACCTCCACCTTGTCTTTCTTGTCATTTTCCGCGGTGTCCACTTCCTCTCGTGAGCTTTGAGGTGTCTGTCGCACTTTCCTTAGATGCTTCACTGCAGCTCTCTTTGCTTTCCAAGCCTGGTCTTCTTCTGGGGTCCACCATGGGGGCTACAAAAAGGATATTTAACAGCCCTGTTGCATGCCCCCTGTCTGAGGCGTCCAAGAAGGCTGTCGGTCCACTCATACCGGAAGGTTTTGAGCGCTCTCACAGCGCTAACTTTCCTGGATTTAGAGATCAGGACTGAGCATGGCATGTGATCACTCCCATGGTCATTCAAAACAGTCCACTTTACATGAAGGACTGATGACTGTGAGACAAGTGCCGAGTCAATAGCAGTGTCTGCATCCCAGGCCTCATTGCCATTCTAGTCGGCCTACCATCATTTATGCAGTCCACATCGGAGTCCACCATGGCATCCGCAAGGGCAATTCCCTTTCGGTTTTCTCCACTACTGCCCCAATCTCTGTTCCTCGCATTGAAGTCTCCACATAAGAGTAGCCTATTACCCTGTCATTCCTCCAATTCCTTAAGCCAGTCCCATTGTTCCTTTCTGACAAAACAATCCACTGTGGCATATACATTTATGATGTTCCAACTTAAGCCACCAATCTCCATTTGTATACCCTGGACCTCTCTTGCACTGTGATTCCACTGGCTCAAGTCAAGTACCACATGCTTCACTCCTTTCTTCACCAGCAGACCTTGCCCATGTCTCTCCTGCCCAGTAGGGTTTATATAAATGGCGTACACAGGGCAATGGTATTTGTCTGTATTTTACTCCTGGAGCATGAGAACATCAAAATCATATATTAGCCTCTCCAATGAATCGGCAGGAGTGTCTCCAAGCCAGTCCCATCCAGATAATTGCAAGCAAGCCCTCTTTGAAGCTCACCCGGCCTAAACGTCAACACGTGGGACTGAAGGGCTGTAGCTCACACTCTTGAAGAAGACTCGCAGTCAACACCAGCACTGGGTATTTTCATGACCACCGATATTTAGGACATCATATAGCTTCCTGTTTATATCATCTCTTACATTTCTCATTATATTTTCGGCGTACAGGTAGTGGGACATAAACATCTAATATTGTTACAAGGGAGATTACTAGAATTTGAAAAAGAAAATTGTATACCTAGCTATAATTCATTATCTGACTTAGAAATCTCTTAATGTTTTATTTACAAATGAAAGACCTAAGATATCATTCACATCTTGTAATATTGAGAAGAACCTTATGAAATCTTTTATAGAAAATTAGTTTAAACTTTATATACTTACATTTTATAATCAAGTTTTATCGTTCAATGTTTACATTAAATACATAAAGCTTTACTTCCGATGATGTGTTGTAATAATCGTCCCCTCTGCTGGGAAGCCGCATTCTTCTTCTTCATCTTCTTCTTCTTCTTGCCTTAGTGAATAGCTCTTTACATATAGTGCATTGAAGTTCTGTTGTGAGGATAAGCTCAAATTGATACATGACTTCTTCTTCTTCTTTCGTTCGCCTGAAATATTTGTATAACTGCAATGTTGTCTTTTGTATGAATCCAACAGTCTTTTTTTAGTTCACTCAGCTGTCCATAGAGTTTATCTTCCGCTGTTGTCTCTGTAGGCCAGAAGGTTCGCCTGGATATGTTGTAGTTTGGGCAGTCCTGGAGTAAGTGCTCTGCTGTTTGCGACGCCAAACCACATGTCCATATGGCTGTGTCACCAATCTTAAATTTTGTATACATGTGGTTGCATAATCTATTGTGTCCTGTTCTGAGGCGCAGAATAATGACTTGTTCTGGTCTGTCCATATTGTGGTAGTCGTCTTGCGTAGGGTTTGGTGGCCTTCTGACTGATTTGATCATTCTTTTCTTTTGGTGGTATGTAACGGGTACATCAGGCTGTTCTTCTTTTGCTCCTTCCTTAGCCAATCGATCAGCTCTGCCGTTTCCGGGGACTCCACAGTGTTATGGTATCGACTGTATGGTGACCTTACGCTGACTGCTAAGTTCAGAAAGTAGTGTCCTTAGAACTGGCAATTTCCCAGACAGGAGCGCCTCTATTACGGATTTTGCATCTGTCAATACCACCACATGTTGTGTACCATAGCTGATATTTTGTAATTTCTCTGTGGCTATCTTGATTGCCTCAATTTCGGCATCATAGTTATGGCAGTACTTTCCTGTTGGAACTCTGGCCGTGTCTCTAGTTGTCGTTGACACCTTGCAGTCTTGACAGACCAAAGTATGTGAGTTGGAATGTGGCCAATATTCCATCACAATGTCTGGGCAGAGCTTCAGAGGAACATGTGGTGCCCAAACGACATGACCCCTCTCTCGGCCTAACCTTGTGTTGCCCAGAGGAATGGGTAACCAATACGTCTGGCACAAGGTAGGCTGCAGACGCTGGCGGCTCAGCGTCAATTCTCCGAGACCTCACCACCACGAGCCGGCGGCGAGTTATGGCCAGACCCTGACACCCAAGGGGCCCGGCTTAGAGGTGTTCAGCCAAGTCCCACAGGTGAGGGCCTCGTACGCGTCCGGACCGTAAGGGCGCGCACATCTGTCAATCACAGTTGTCCGGACCTGTGTAAAGCGTGCACTATCGTCAGACTCTCCACCTGACTTTTAGCGGCCCCCGCGACCAGCGGGAATAGGCCCGCCAGAGCTACTACAGGAGACATCACTTGTCTATTGCGAGCAATGTCTCCCAACCTTCCACGATGGACTGAATAAGTAAAGAAACGATAAAAGTAGTGGTATGTACACTTTCGTTCCTCCATTTCGAACAGCATTTTGTGCTGACTCATCTGTGTAGACTCGGATCCAGAGATCCTGTGGGTATTCGTCATCAAGGAAGCTGAGAGTGGCTGTTCTGCGCTGTACACTATTCTGTTCTTCCTTGTCAAATATTCCTCTCACTTTTGTCTGGATTTGTAGCGATAGTCTACGTTTATCTTTCAATGGGGTTCGCTGTGGAATAGTTGTCAGGGGGTTACAAACTGTGGGAAGATCGATGGTTTCTCTGCAGAGTTGTTTGGCCTGGTGGATGAAACTACTTGTTTTCAACCGCCCCATAGCTAAGTTTTCAAATCGGTTCTTCAAAGAGTGGCCTGGCAAGCTCAGGAACTTTTCTGCTTGTATTAGTGTTTTTGTATCTCTGCATTCTCTTAGACCTTGTGTCCTCCCCATTTTCTCCATTGCTACTGTAGGGGTTGATCTCATCCCTCCTTTGATGACTCTAAGAGCTTGATTTTGCACCTTGTCCAGCTCCTGTAATTTGGTTTTTGATGCTGAACACCACTTCATAACTTCTTCTTTAGCTGTCAGCATTTGAAGTCTAGCGTTTTCATTTAATTCACGTTTCAGACGTTTCTGCTCGATGTCTTTCATAATGATAACCTTTGTAAGTTTACGTTTTTGCCTTTTCAATTGTTTCTCAAGTTTTTTATCTTCTCCTCCAATTCGTTTTCTTGCTGCAAGCTCTCCACCTGATGTTCCATCGGGATCCACTTTTGATTTCTTATTTCCTGTCTTTTCTTTGCTGACCTGATAATGTCTTTTCATTTTGTTTGTATTACAGATGTTAATCACGGCTTAATGAAGATGTTGTTCTCATTGACGACATTGACAGCAATTTACTTATTTAACTGTGGCCACGTTATCTGTGAGATGTGCTTTGGCCAGTGGACACAATTAAAGAAAGAATGTCCCACATGCCGTTGCCCAATTTCTTCGCAGTGTCGGAGCTTTACCCTAGATAATTACATTCATACAATGGTACAGCAATTAGAGGACGAAATGAAAAGGGATCGTGCGGAAGTAACAAAAGAAAGAGAAGTTGAGGAAGAAAAGTTTGAAAAAGAACAGACCGATCCATCAGCAGAACCGAACGGAGAAAACAGAACCCATAGGGGCACACGCAGAGGAAGAAGCCCGAATATTGCTATACAAGTCCTTGTAGAAGACAATCCCAGCGATAATTAAGATACGTAATATTAATGCCACATCTGTGGGTGGTGGTTATGTTCATTGCATAAACTGGGCAGAGACCTGTATTCTGATGGTGGTTATTCTGCAGGAACAGCAACATAGTGAATCAATTGCTTTTCCTATGCCACAACCCTACAGCCCGGGAATGAACAGCTAAGTACCTGTCAGTATAGTCTGTGTTGTCCAGGACTATATAGAACCGAGATACACCCTGTAACATCATCCCACGTAGGATCTAAAACGAGAGTAGTTACATCGCTAGACTCATACCTTCAAGAACATTGCTCGAGTGTCATTCGAAGTGCACCAAGAACAATTAGAGTAGTAGTAGTAGTGTGTCACATTCTGGACAAAAGATTATTGATGTGATGAACTCAGAGACACATTTGGTTTAGTGCCATTTATAAATAAAAGACAGGGTACCTTAATATTAGTGTAGAGTTTGGAACTTTAATTCCTTATTTTGCTAATGATTGGTTTATCTCATTGATGGTGTTATGCTGAATCGTATATCTGATACCATATGTCACTCTAACATACATACACAGGAACCCACCGCATATTATCTCATTACAGTATTATAATGTGGACCAAAAAAACCAAACAATTTTACTGGCCTCTGTCAGAGTCCGACAGGGGACAGCGATGCAGGGACATCGTTACGACCGCCAGGCGACTTAGCTCCCAGTAAGGGATGCAACAACTTCGTTGCGCCGCCAGGCAAATAGGAGTTATCGGCCTGCGAGATCGCTGGCTGACCAGCGGTCAGGCCGCCAACGCAAGACGCACGCCTGCCACGTGACGTCACGTCAGGCAGGAGGCAAGTTGCGAACCAGGTCCAGACAGCTCTGGGACACGGAACATGACGGACGTGTGAGAAAGGCGTTGTATGGTTTCTGTATTGAAAGGCGAGTGTCTGGACATCTTGCGAGTCAGACTTGTGACTGTATTGTGGATGTAAGTTGTAAAGTATCCATTATATGTATTTGTGATCATCGTTCTGTATTTGATATGTTAATAAATCCACCGAACGATGTGTCGTTGAGTCTTACGTCAAATCACGTTGTATTTGTACTGTCTCACACTTGTTAGGAAAGCGAGCCAAGTTTAAGACCCTGACATGTGTGAACGTGGGGGCTCGTCCAGCTTTAATTTAGTTATATTTGAACGTGAATAGCTTGTCCTTGTTGAACGTTTAATTTAATTAGATTTAAACTTAAATGTGATCATGGAAGGCTCATTTTGATTGTTACTACATTATTTAAACATGTGTAAGACCATTTGTAAACGTACAATGCATACATTCTGTTTGATCCTGTAAGCGTGTAAAACATTTGTGATTTGTGAAACTTGTCACCGTTTTGACCTTGTCGACATTGTGATCTTGTCGCCATTTTGACCTTGTCGCCATCTTGTAAACTTGATGTCTATGTCCTTACTGAATGTCATCTTGATGTAAGTGATGTGTCATCAATGTTGTAGAGTGTTAAGATACTTGTAGATTGTCTTTGTGAATTGAGTTTGTGGAACGCGAAAAGTGTTTGGAAAGAAAGTAACGTGTATTGTAAAAAAATTGTTGACGGACAAACTTACGACATACAATTATACTCAACGCCATACAAACCTAATCAACACTTAGTGACAAGCAGGCACACACCAACAAATAGACGCTAATTTATCTTCTTCCAAAATAAAAGCAGGTTTTTCCGTACCATCCGAAACCTTGCCGTAGAGGTCATTTGTAGTCTGAGGTAGCGACCCTACAGTTCCTAGCCCGATTTCCAACCGTTCTTCACCGCATCCAGGGCACTTGAGTATACTTTTTCCTTTTCGTATACTTTAAAAATGCATTTTTAGGCACATATCGTCCATATAAACAGATTGTAACTTGTTGATTACTAACCACTTATAACATATTGTGTGTGGCTGGTATTTCATTGACATTTTTCCATCATGTCTTCATTATTTGATTTCATTGATATGGGGATAAAATTACAGTTACATGGTGATGAATTAACACAATGGAGTGAGAAGAAATACTCTGAATACTGTGAACGCGAAGAAAGAGCAGCTGAAAGAGCTCTTAAGCAGGCAGAAGCAGAAAGAGCTGCCAAGCAAGTAGAGGCAGACACAGCCTTAAAGCATGCAGAATTGGCTGAAAAGACCAAGCAAGCTGAGATAGATAGTGAACTAAAGAAAGCAGAAATAGCAGCTCAGAGTAAGAGAGAAGAACTGGAGTTACAGTTGAAGATGAAACAACTTGACACTGAGACTGCCATTAACAAAGAGTTTAAGAAATCTGGAAGACTGGAGAAAGAAAACCAGTATAAGAAATATCAAGGTATTGTACGTAATTATACCTCGGGTGACTGCATTGCAGCCTTTACCCAAAATTTTGAAACTTTAATGGAACATTATCAAGTTCCACTGTCTGAATGGAATATTGTGTACATGCGGAGTCTGTCAGGGGAACCTCTTAAAGTTATTGAAACCATCCCCAAAGACCTCAGAAAAGATTACCATTATCTGAAATCTAAGATTAAGGCACATTTTATGTTAGATGAGGCAGGTTACAGAGAACAGTTCAGTAAATTGAGCCCAAAACCGACTCAAACGTTCTCTGACTACCTCTGCTTAGTCCGAGATATTTTCACCAAATGGACGTCAGCAGCCAAAATTGAAAAAAGTTATCAGAGATTGGAAGATCTAATTATTAGAGACAAAATTGTGTCATCTATTCCTTCAGCCTTTGCTAAATTTTTGTTAGAGAATGAATGCTCTAGTGTGGATGAAATTGAAAGACGGGGTTCGGCTTACTACACAGCCAACAAAGATTGCTTTGCTACTGAAGATACTAACATTAACTTTGTAGCAGCGGCTAATTATGACAAACAACCCTACAGTAGGCAGAAATTTCGTAAGCCTACCTCTGAGAAGTTTTATCAGTGCGGGTATTGTAGATATTCTCATCATCAGAGTGAGATGTGTGATAAAAACCCTCGTTACAAGACGTACTTACAACACAGGGTAAATCAACAAAATCAGGAGCGTGAAACCTTCAAAGGGTTGACTAAATGTTTTCTCTGTAAGGCGTTCGGACACCATCGGAGGGAGTGTGAGGGCAGGCAGATGACCAAAAAAGCAGGTGCCGCCTTGGATGACAGTTCCGCGTCTGAAGAAGAAGAGCCAGAGAAACATCCTGTGAACTCGACACAGGCTGTTGACATATTCAACGCAAACAAATGCTATGTTTGTAATACTTTCTATGAAGATGGTATTTTAAAATGCGGTCATACCATCCCTATTGCCAATGAAGAAGCTAATTCGGTAATAGGTTCAAAGGGCAGAATAAACATCCATCACGGATATGTAAATGACAAATATGCTACAGTCCTTCGCGACACAGGAAGTACAATCATTGGCCTGAAAAGAACGTTCATATTGCCTACAGATTACACAGGCAGGCACGTAACATGTAGAACATTCTCAGGCAATATTGAGAGATACCCATTAGCATGGGCATATATTGATACACCTTTCCTCACTGGGAAAGTAAAGTGCGCTGCACTAACCAGTCCAGTTTGTGATATAATTATTGGTAATTTACCTGAGGTAAATGATAAACCTCATGACATAACATCTTCATGTAATGATGATACCATAACATCACCATCAAAGGTCATCATTGAAAATGTCACACCACCTATTGATTTTAATGTAGCTAATGTAGCACTAAGTTCTCATGACATCATTGAAACTATTGTTCCATCATCATCATCTGATATCATTGAGTGTGTGAACGCAGTAACAAGAGCTACTGCTAGAGTGCAAGATGAAGTAAATCAAACTGAGGCGATACAATTGCTCAGCCCAGTTTCACTACCTACTAACACCATGAAGGAAGCATTTGTAACAGCCCAAAAAGCTGATCCTTCATTGTCAAAATACTTTGACCTGATCGGCCGAAAGCCAAAAGTAACCAAGAATGCAAAATGGCATTTTGCGATGAAAAATGACATACTCACTAGGTATTACACCAGAGGTGACAATACCACAGAGCAAACTGTTTTGCCAACTAGTTATCGCAAACACGCCTTACATCTTGCACACGATATACCTCTTGCAGGACATATGGCATACGTTAAGACCAGATCAAGGTTATTGACACAATTTCACTGGCCAAAATTTTGCAATGACATTAAAGAATATTGCAGAAGTTGTGACACCTGCCAGAAACTGGTTAAAAAAGGTAAACACCCACAGGCAAAGTTACAAGTTACCGACTTAGCCAGTCGACCTTTTGAAAAGCTATCGGTTGACATAGTGGGCCCTCTCAGTCATACAACAACTAGAGGGAATAAATTTATTCTAACGGTTATTGATCAATGTAGTCGCTGGCCAGAAGCTATTCCGTTAAAGAACATAACTGCCAATGAAATAATGGAAGTGTTCTTCCATATTTTTTCTAGGATAGGGTTTCCAGATACTATCCAATCTGATAGGGGCACTCAGTTTATTGCCGCATCCACCCAAGCTTTCACCAAAATGCTGGGAGTTAAGCAGTGTTTCAATTCCCCCTACCATCCTCACAGTAGCGGAGTGATAGAAAAATTTAACGGGGATCTTAAGCACATGCTTGCAAAAGTGACGCAAGAACACCCCAACAACTGGGATGTATATCTACCAGCTATTCTTTTTGCTTATCGCGAGGTACCACATGCTAGTACCGGTTTCTCTCCTTTTGAACTTATCTATGGTGCCAAACCACGTGGCCCATTGACCATTTACCACCAAATGTTAACTGACTCTACACCAGTACTTAAACCCATATCATCATACTCATATGTGACATCATTGCGTGAAAGAATCATCAAATCTTGTGTTATTGCAAAGAATGCACTAAAACTATCGGGTGCTACTTATAGACAGTATGCTGACAAAGGTAACAGGACAATAACATTGACACCTGGACAGGACATTCTTCTTCTGCTACCTAGTGATAGACACCTTCTGACTGATTCTTGGCAGGGACCTTTTAAAGTGACAAGACAGATTTCACCTGTAGACTACGAGATCCTTATAAAAAACAAACACAAAATATTTCACATAAATATGCTAAGACCATACCACAACAGAGACGACGAACAAGACGATACAACAGCGTGTACAGTGATAATAGATCACGAAGACGACGATGCTAGTGACGAAATTCCAACACCTGCACTAGACACGACAGACTGCTTGAAGGAGATTAAAATCAACCCAAATTTAACTCAAGCAGACACAGACAGTTGCAAACAACTTATACAACAGTACAACACCATCTTTTCCAACAACCCAGGACAAACAGAATTAATACAGCATCACATCGCACTCACATCAAACACACCCATTAGATGCAGACCATACAACATCCCATTACATTACAAAGAACAGTTACATCAAGAAATCATCAACTTAGAGAAAAATAACATCATAAGACGATCCCAATCAGACTACGCATCTCCCATGGTCATAGTACGCAAAAAGGACAATACAATAAGACTGTGCATCGACTACCGAAAACTGAATAAAATAACTGTTCTAGATCTTGAGCCTATGGCAAACACTGACGATCTTCTGACAGAACTGACAGACGCTAGGTTCTTTACGACTGTAGACATGGTTAAGGGTTATTGGCAGATTGCTGTAGACGAACAGAGCAGACATCTGACAGCTTTCGCCACACCTTGGGGACTGTACGAATGGTGCAAACTTCCATTTGGGCTTGTTAACGCCCCCAGCCACATTCGTACGTATGACACGACTACTGCTAAGAGACATTCCTAACATAATTTGCTATATTGACGACATATGCATTCACACAGAGACAATGACGGAGCACATTAAGACATTAGACCAAACATTTGAACGGATCAAACAGCACGGACTGACAGTGAAACCTGCAAAAGTAGACATAGCCTACCAGGAAATATCATTCTTGGGTTACAAAATATCCAATGGCTTTGTCACGACAGACGATAAAATTGTGTCCAAGATACTAAAACTCTCACTTCCGACTACTAAAAAACAAGTCAGAAGTGTGCTGGGCCTAATCAATTACTATAGGCAATTTATTCCTGATTTTTCGGAACTGACCGAGGTATTTACTAATTTACTAACAAAGGATAAACCTGAGAAAATTGTACACGATCAATGCCTAAAAATCGCATTTCATAAAGTGCTATCATGTTTTTCCGATAAGAATAAACAGAATCTTATCCTTAAATTGCCCGATATCCGTTTACCTTTCAGATTACGCACAGATGCTAGCTCCGTGGCGATTGGAGCAGTCCTGTTGCAGGAGTACAACAACATCCTCCACCCAGTTTATTTTGTATCCCGGAAGCTGAAAGCCCGAGAGCGGGCATGGTCCATTCCTCAATTGGAAGCCCTAGCTTTAGTAGTAGGTATCACCAAATTGTCTAGATTTCTTCTAGGACGCCATTTCATCGTAGAATCGGACAGCAGCCCCTTACGATGGATGAATTCAGGTGTGCCATCGAACCATATGATAGCGCGTTGGTCTCTGAAACTTCAAGATTATAGCTTTGAGGTTCGACATATCCCAGGCAGAACCAATTCAATTGCCGATCTTTTGTCACGTTGTCCGACCGACCCAGTGAGCACCAATGTCTGAGTGCAGTATGTAGAAATACACTCAGACCGACACAGCCATTTAGCAGTGAATAGTGGTTTTTCATTCACAAAAAGCTGTGTAATGTCTACACTATTGTGATAGGGATTACTCCCATTATATATAGTGTTCGTATTTTACTAGTTCATGTAGTGATTGTCGTGTATAAATGTGTAGTATGTGGTAGAAAGCGAACTTTATTAACTGTATATATTACGTACAAGAACAGTGTCACATTCGCACTTACCTGAAGCGAATTATCCAACTTGACAGTGACAACTTCGTGTTGAATCCTCCAGGAACAATTTAATTACGAGTGTGAAAGTAAAAACTGAACAGTGACGACTTTTCTACACCTCTGCAGTGAACCGAAATCTTTAATGTTCGACTGAAACATCTAACACATGAACATTCGATCGTATTCCAGAAGATTGTGTACCAAAATCCAACACGAACTTTGAGAACATTGTTCCTTCCTTAAACTACATCAAACCGGAACAGGTGTGTTCTACAAGCTTTACCATCAGCTGATTTTAGAGCTCGTGTGTACTTCCGGATGAATTAGAAATTTAGAACAAAAATAGCAGACAACATATAAAGATTAAAAGTTTTGACGATTCTAAAATATTTAGGATTCTATAAAATTGAATACACGAATTGTGTGTTTATTTATTTCTCTAATGTAATCTTAGAATCATATCTTGATTAACGTATTCATATTACCGACTTTTTCTCGTTAATATGAAGAAACGTCAAGCAATGACACTAAGAAATTAATTAGTTATTGTAAATTATTGTGTTTCACTAATGTTAAAATTATTTCCCTTTCATTCATTGTTATTACATGTTCACACAAAGGGGCCATAATTTGAAATATATATGCTAATGTGTTGTGTGTAATATAACATGTTGTTGTTAAAGTGTTGACACCACAGGCAGGCATCTACTGGGCATGGCAGAGGGTTGCCAACATTGTATACCAACACAATAACTCCTGGCCAAGTAGGGACAGGGTTTGAGTGTTTTATACGACTTATATAAAGTCGTATTTCAGTCTCGCGAGATGGTTTTTGTTTCAAGAACCATATTATTATTTTTTTTCAAATTGCGTTGACGTAGATGCGTGAAGCTGGTGCCACTGATCCGACTGGGTGATAATACGATTGAGGTAACCAGCCATCGAGAGGGTGAAGCCTGATATGTGTTAAACATGAAGCACCACATGTCTTTGTACCCAACTCCCAGTTCTTGTATATTTCTATGCCATGTGTGTAATTTTGATAACGTTGTGTATAACAATGGGAAGGTAGACTCTGACAAGGGCATACTATTAACCCAACAGGTACAGACATTAGACATGAAAGACGACATCTTTCATGGATTTTACCGGGGGAGCGTGTCAGAGTCCGACAGGGGACAGCGATGCAGGGACATCGTTACGACCGCCAGGCGACTTAGCTCCCAGTAAGGGACGCAACAACTTCGTTGCGCCGCCAGGCAAATAGGAGTTATCGGCCTGCGAGATCGCTGGCTGACCAGCGGTCAGGCCGCCAACGCAAGACGCACGCCTGCCACGTGACGTCACGTCAGGCAGGAGGCAAGTTGCGAACCAGGTCCAGACAGCTCTGGGACACGGAACATGACGGACGTGTGAGAAAGGCGTTGTATGGTTTCTGTATTGAAAGGCGAGTGTCTGGACATCTTGCGAGTCAGAATTGTGACTGTATTGTGGATGTAAGTTGTAAAGTATCCATTATATGTATTTGTGATCATCGTTCTGTATTTGATATGTTAATAAATCCACCGAACGATGTGTCGTTGAGTCTTACGTCAAATCACGTTGTATTTGTACTGTCTCACACTTGTTAGGAAAGCGAGCCAAGTTTAAGACCCTGACACCTCTTTAGGCCACCCACAATGTAAAGAAAATTAACGTCGAAAGGCCGTGGAAGCTTATGGGGTTTATGTTGACAAACATTATGTTTAGAGGAATCCCGAAATAATACTAGGGACACGGCCAGAGTTCCAACAGGAAAGTACTGCAAAGACTATGATGCTGAAATTGAGGAAATCAAGATAGCAACAGAGAAATTACTAAATACCAGCCATGGTACACAACCTATGGTGCTACTGACAGATGCTAAATCAGTACTCGAGGCGCTCCTGTCTGGGAAATTGCAAGTACTAAGGACACAACATTCTGAACTTAGCAGTCAGCTTTTCTGGCCTAGAGAGACGACAATGAAAGACAAACTCTATGAACCGCTGTGTGAACTAAAAAAAGACAGTTAAATTCATACAAGAGACAACATTGCAGTTATAGACATATTTCAAGCGAACGAAAGAAGAAGAAGACGAACTCTAGCACTGGGTATTTTCAGACCGAAGGACGAAAGCCGAAGGACGAGAATCGCAGGATGAAAGCCAAAGGAGGTACACGGAAGAACGAAAACAGAAGGGCAAAATCCGAAGTAGGACAACTGAAGAACGAAATCGAAACCGAAAAACGAAACCCGAAGGATGTAAGCTAGGTGACTGGAAGGAGCGAATGTAAATAAATGTAAGTTCGTTCATTCGTTCATTCGTTCGTTCATTCGTTCGTTCTCCTGACAGAACAACATTTGAACATTCACAGGAAACATAGTCATCAGAAGGGATGTCCCGCAAACTGGAGTCGAATGACATACAGACCTCTGCTTGTGACATTATTGTCCGGGGAGGGATACCTAGGACAATGCTCGGTGTTCTCTTACGACATGTATGAAAGTTTCTGTCCGCAATGGACATGGCTGAGGTCGTCACAACATCGTTACAGATATGATAATATGGTTTCTGCTGGCATACATACACATCGAGCCAAACTAGGTCAGTTGGATTGCAGCAGCTTTAAGAGTGACAAGTGTCTTTGTCACGTGGTGTAGGTTATCTCGAGAACTCCAAGTATCCTTCTGAGTCCATCCAGGGACTACAACTGCCACCTGTTGTCTACGGGTATATACAGCTGGAGACAACAGTGCACAGGCAATGGGCCTCAGAAAACTAATGTCATATGTTACAGGATACAACTGGGGACAAAACTTGAAGGACGGTAGTGGGTGGCATCTTGCAGTCATGATAGACGATAGTTTGTAAAATGGCGTTATACTTCTCCATAGCACAACCAATCGGCTCCGTGGCGCAGAGTTAACAGACGCAGTTCGTAATCCAGCATACCCAGGTTTGAAACACAACTGTGTTGGTTTTTTATGAAATTGTATGAGTGCCAGTCGTTCAGAAAGCAATGGCAAACTACTGAGCGCAAACTTGCCCAGGAATCACGAACAGCCAAAAAATGTTGGGGTTGACTGCCACGTTCTGTAAACAATCTGCAACTAACTTTATAACACTAAGTCTAGACGGAGTTGTAGTGACTGTATTGCCAGCTCAGCATGATATCTCTCTCCCTCCCTCCCTCTCTCTCTCTCTCTCTCTCTCTCTCTCTCTCTCTCTCTCTCTCTCTCTCTCTCTCTCTCTGCGCGTAGTTTACTCCAGAGGAAAGGAACACCAATACCCCTGATGCAAGACAAGCCACAGAGGCTACCGGATCAGCAAAACAATGCTCTAGATGTCCGCCTATCGGAGCTTGGATCCTAGACCAGTTACTGACCAAGGCATTGGGTCTGGTTTGCCCTGCCATGACAGGTTGCATTTCCTCGCACTAGGTTAAGGCTCGTACCCATCCAAATGCGTTCTTGCTCCCGAAGCCGTTGGCCCAATCTGAGTATAACGTGTGTAGAACATCAATATTTATTTATGTACATATCTGGCAAAACATAAATATTTATTTATGTACATATCTGGTAGAACATCAATATTTCTTTATGTCCAGATCTGGTAGAACATAAATATTTATTTATGTATATATCTGGTAGAACATAAATTTTTATTTATTTACATATCTGGTAGAACATCAATATTTAAATCTCCCCAAATCTAGTAAAACATCAATATTTATTTATGTACATATCTGGTAGAACATCAATATTTATTTATGTACATATCTGGTAGAACATCAATATTTATTTATGTATATATCTGGTAGAACATCAATATTTATTTATGTACACATCTGAGAGAACATCAATATTTATTTATGTGCATATCTGGTAGAACATCAATATTTATTTATGTACATATCTGGTAGAACATCAATATTTATTTCTCCCCAAATCTAGTAGAACATCAATATTTATTTATGTACATATCTGGTAGAACATCAATATTTCTTTATGTCCAGATCTGGTAGAACATAAATAGTTATTTATGTATATATCTGGTAGAACATAAATTTTTATTTATTTACATATCTGGTAGAACATCAATATTTAAATCTCCCCAAATCTAGTAAAACATCAATATTTATTTATGTACATATTTGGTAGAACATCAATATTTATTTCTCCCCAAATCTAGTAGAACATCAATATTTATTCCTGTCCATATCTAGTGGAACATCAATGTTTATTTCTGTCCAGTTGTGATAGAACATCAATATTTATTTCATATCGGTCTACGGTGTTCTAAGAATTTTGTATTTCAATAATTAATGTAAAAATGTTCGTCGTTACTTTCATTGTTGTTAGTGATTGCGAAATGGTCCACGGAGATTTAGTAGAAGGGAACAAGAAATGGTCCATGGACATTTAGTTAGAATGGAAAAAGATCAACCAGCGGCTAAAGCGTTCTACATCAGAACACCGGGTTACAAGGCGAGAAGCCCACAGAGATACAGTTGGCTGGGTGTAGCAACAGAGACATCGAAGAAATCAAATATGACGCTCATGTAGTGCGTTCATTTAGCATGTAGTACAAGCAACAAGGCAAGCACAGCACAAAATATTACATTTGCATCCTCTCTGCGTCACTTCAGTAGGACAAAGAAGATAATGAATCCATGGCCTGATTTTGCAGAAGGAAATATGCATGTTCTCAAACCTGTATACTTAAATGTGTTTGATTTGTTGTTGTTGTTGTTTGTTTGTTTTTGTGTGTGCCGTAGGCTCTTAACGCTGCGTAACTTCTGCATTACTATTGCCTCACATAAAGTTATTTGCGGGTTCTCTTACAGATCGTTGCAATCGACCCCTGCATTTATCGATTGTTTTTTTTTTTTTTTTAAATTTATTTACTAGTCAATGTTTACCAGATTTTATCAGCCCACGGCTGATTTCAAACCCTCGAGCCGGCATGTCCGGGTATTGTGAAACTACGTTCATGAACCCATAATCCACCGACGCCGAAATAATCTCACATACCCATACTATAATCACTGGCTGATCACACCCACTACCGTGTAAACGACGAGACTCCAGGAAGACCCGAGGTAAAAGTCCGAGACATATGACGAGTGTCAACCCATCCGAGTGACATATCTTTACATGCATCTGGTTTGCTGCACGGCTTGAGGTCAGGCCCATGAAATATCCGCCAGGGAGTGAAGAGATTAGCATGTTGTGCAAGTCATAGTCGGTTGATTGTGTCTGTCCTTATTTGAATAATATGAATCATAAACACTCAGTAGCATTTATCTTTTCCTGTGTTTTATGTTTTCTTTCCTTGTGAAGAAACGCAGATTGTTGAAATCATATGAGCTACATGACAGTAATCAGTTCTCATTTCTTTTCGGTGTACAGCCACGACGCTCTTTCTTCTGCTCTTAAGTCTTTTGGTTTGCTCTTTCTTGAGCGCTTAGGCTCTTTGCTCATTATTTACATGTGGTTTTTGGTTCTTTGTTATTTCTTTTTATTTGATTTTAGGTTCTTTGCTATTTATTTACATATAATTTTAGGTTCTTTTGTATTGGTTTAAAAGTGATTTTATATTTGCTGCTCGTTCTTTTCAAGTGATTTTAGGTTCTTCTTCTCATTCTTGTAATTTTAGGTTCCTTACTCATCCTTGTGCTTTGGGGTCCTTTGTTCATCCTTGTACTTTCTCATGTTTTCTCTTTAATAACATGTGATTTTAGGTTCCTTTGTTCTTTCTTGCAATTTTGAGTTCCTTATCCTTTCTTGTGCTGTTTATTTGGTTTATTTTATTTTATTTTTCCTTCTATATTCCTTGCACATTATTGAGTTTAGGCTGTATACTCTTCCTTTTTATGTTTCATTCTTTCCCCATTCTTGAGCTTTTCGGTTATTTGAGGTTCTTTGTTATGTCTTATGGCTTTAGGTTTCTTACTCATTCTTGTTATGTTAGGATCCGTGATCTTTCTTGTGCATTTAGGTTCTACCTTATTTTTGTGTACGCATTGTCTATGTTCACAACATTCATTTGACAATGTGTTCCTTTTTTTTTTTCCCAATGTGAATGTAACATGCACAAATGATACGTGGTGTACGAAGAATGAGTGGAAGTTGGAAGGGCCGAATCGTGCCCAATGTATGACTCTTTGAAAGTAAAGTTCCTTCGTTCGTTCATTCGTTCGTTCGTTTGTTCGCTTGAAATTTGTCATTAACTGCAATGCTTTCTCTTAAATGAATTTCATTGTTGTTTTTTTTTAGTTCATTCAGTGGCCATAGAGTTTATCTTCCACTGTTGTATGCAATTAACTAATAGTTATTGTATCTTTGGCTTCTTTGCATAAATTGTTTCATTGATTTTGTTCAATGGTTTTCAAACCGACACGTAATTTGAAACACTCCACCTATAAGTATATACTCACAGGTAAAAGGTTGTTACATAACTTTTACAGGATATCCCATACAACATTTTTTGCTGTTGTGATCACTTGAAAAGTTTACGTTCAGCAGTTTGCCATTGCTTTCTACTCACATTAGACAAACGTATTTCCGTGTACGAATTTCGTGGAACTGGCAAGGATCTAATTTACAGCAGAAAACAATTCGTACCAAGACTCAGTGTGAGTCTGTGAGGGCAGCAATAAATGTATGTCTTTTTTTTTTCGTCAGCTGTCGCCCTGTTCTACCGTGTGGACTTTTAGTAGACTTTCAACCTGTGAGTTAATCGGCGGCCATCATATCCTCTGATCACTCCTGGTAACATGTAAGCGGAGGTCCTCATGGCGGATTTGATCTGAGAAGAAGAAACATGCTGAAATAGAAGGCCTGACCATGCGACGGCTCTGGCAAGTAAAAGCCCCTCTGCCCGTAAGAACAAGATTTTGGCATACACCAGTAATAAGCGAAAAATAAACTAGAGAACTTGGTGATAACTGGCAAGAGTGTGGGGAAAAGAATAAGCGAGAGAAAAGTAAATATATGGATGGCTTGGCCACGTGGTATGGTCTAGACAAGAACACTGAGCTGATCAACGACTCTGGTGATAGTGTGAGAGAGTGAAATATGACCGCCCTCGCTTATGGAACAGCATAATCATCATGGTTATTTCCATAATCATTATCTCTTTCGTCGCCATCATCCTTCTAATCATCATCCATGTTATTATCAGCCTCATCTTCATTATCCTCCTCATCATTATTATCATCATCATCCTCATTATCGGCATGGCACATGATGAATGAAGTAATAATCGTAAGTGCTTACTGCATTCACATATATAGATCGGCACCGATAGAACTAAATTCAGGAAGAAGCATCACAGAACACACTCATCATCATCAAGTACCATGCCAGCTGGCGTAGGCGTTCATGTCTCTCCACAGATCTCGGTTCTTGGTGTTCTGGATCATCTCTGCCTCTGGTATTCCTTCATGCCACCGTCTCAATCCATCCAGCATCATTTCTCTTGGTTGTCCTCTGTTTCTCTTCCCTTTAATCTTTCCAGTTGTCATGATGTTCCCCGATGCCTCTCTTCTCATCACACGGCCAAAGAAAGAAAGGCGTTTGCCTCTTTCTTATTGTAATAAATCAGACTACTGAACGTAAACTTGCCAAGACATCAACAACAGCAACAAATGTTGGTGTTGACTGCAAACGTCCTGTAACGGATATACAACTAACTTTTTATTTGTTCTCTTGCTTTGCTTATAGGCTAGCTTTCCCTATCACCAGTCTCCCTCGCCATTAGGCGAACCCACCCCAACTTCTGAAGTACTTGTAGTTTACGTCCCCAAGTCAAGGACAAAAAGTCAACATTTAAGTTAGCATGACCGGTCGGTGTAGGAGTTGAACATCTTAGTCCAATTGAATTGAGTTGAGTTGAGTTGAGTTAAGAACCGACATCATTGTACTCGGGGCATTCCCATTAGCGCCCAGTTATCATCTTCAACAGTCAGCAAAAAGTTCCAATACTAATGGCGCCTATTGCAATCTGATTGTATGTCCGTCTTTACTCTGTAGTCCAACTGACCGGTGTAGTAGTCGAACCCACTATCTCGCCTTCATCACACCCGAAGTTTAAGAGCGAGTGCTGCTATCCATTCGGCCACGCAGACCTCCATAAGATATTTTTGTGTGTTAGTAATGACTGCGTCGGCATATGTGGCTCAGGGGCAGTGAACATAGAATCACATTCCCGACGTCCCTGGTTCGAAGTCCACGAAAGCACTTTGGGAGAAGATAGCTTTGAGTTGATTTTCACAATGGTATGAGATTCCGCCATTCAGAAAGCCATCGCAAACTGCTGATTGTAAACTTTCATAGAAAATCCTAAACAACCAATAAATGCTTGGGTTGATTGCGACTAAGCGCAGTACAGCAAGCGTGTGAGTGCGGATGTGAGTGCGTGTGTATTTGTGTGTGTAGGCGTGTATTTGTGTGTATGTTCGTGGGTGTGTTGTCCATTTTAAATATGAGACATACAGACCCGGCATGTCTCTAATAAATGTCTACTTACTAGAGCTGTGTTTATTCACAGTACATTTTAATGTTAATTATTAACACCACAACCACGTGAATATAGGTTAACTTGTTCACAACGTGATCTACTTGGCCTGGCCGTTTTATATCTTAAGTGCGGCATCCAAACCCGACATACATCCCTGGCTGTTAATTCCAGGTAGCGAAGTCATATCTTCAGACCAGGTATCACTCACCTGCTAGGCTGGTAATTGGAAAGGACGCCCGCCTTCCTCAACGAAAACCATTTTTCCTCGCAGTCGGAATCCTTCCATTATAATCCTCGGACTATCCTGTTGGGTTTTATGGAAAAATGTAACGACAATGCGGATTGGTTAACATTACATTGATGACATCGCTTGGAAGACATCCGGGTCGTGATAACATCGGAAGTTGATGTTGGATGCTAATCCCAGGGTTTCGAATTCATCAGATGATTGTTGACAATACCATAAAAGTAAATGAGATGAAATACGTGTAGGGAATTCAACAAGCGAGGTTGTGTATCATCTACCTTTTGTCTGTAGGATAAGAGCAAGGGTCATCTTGAAGGTTGTAATGTCTTCCTGAACGTAGCCTACATATTGTCTGCAACTGCAGTTTGTGCTTCGCTTCCCATGGAGTTTAACAGATACAGTACCAAACAGAAACTAACTAAAATGAACCTAATTAAAATGGGTGGCGGAAAATGGGAAGTATCACAGTTACGACACAAAAGTTGTTAATGTGGTAGCAGACATGTTGTATTATATATCAATTAAAGTGGGTTTCGTTGGGGAAACTGCTGTATATAAGCCACTGGCACATACGGGAAGTCACTTAAGCCGATTAATCATCCCATGACACTTAATTAGTTAAGCGGATTGTGACATCGCTAGGCGTGTTGCGTCGCACTGTTTCGTCAAACGTGTGGCTCAGTACATCCGACTTTGTGAGGAGCAGTTTTTCCGATCCGTGTCCCTAGACTTTGACTGTCCAGTCTACCTACAGGGCAGCAGGGTTGCATCTTTCTTGTCTGGTTCCTATCCCTTGACCTGTCCGACCTGGGAGACACTGCCAGTAGCTGTATTGCTGTGGGCATAGCTCTTTTGTTTGTTGGAACACTCCAGCTTCTCTACCACACCAAGGTGGATACGCAGCAGAGCGAGTTTGTCACCACACGGCAAGCTCTCGTGTATTTATGTTATCTCTTTGTCGTTTAAGCAGTTATGGAATGGGCTGACAATGAAGGTTCAGGGTCAGACAATGGATTGTGCTTATCTGATAATGATGAGAAGCAGGAGAAGGGGAAAATTGGAAATAATATTACTGTGAATGATGATGGTAGTGCCGAGGAGGAAGAGGTGGATGATGAGAATGATGATAATAATGGATGATGATAAGGATGAGGATAATGAGGGTAATGATGAGGATGATAATGAGGATGATTACTTGGATCATGAGATGAATTATGGTAATGAGGATGATGATAATGGTGATAAAGAGGATGGTGATTATAATGATGATGAAGGTGAGGATGATGATAAGGATATGGATAATAAGGATGATGATGATTATAATGAGGATGATGATGAGAAGGATGATGATGATGACAGAGATAATGATGACGGAAATAACTATGATGATTATGTAGTTCATGGGATGTAAAACATGAAGTAATCATCATCATCATCATCATGTGAAATGTCGATAAGCATGGGCCATCATGTTTCGCCATTCCACTCGATCACCAGAGTCGTGAATCAGCTCTGTGTTCTTGTCTCAACCATAGCGCGTGGCCAAGCCATTCAGGTATTTACTTATCTGCCTTCCCCAAGTTCTTTTCTCTTCAATTTTGCCAGCTGTCACCAAGTTACCCAATTTATTTCTTCTCATAAACGTGTTCAAAACTGTTGACTTGTCTACGCCTAAATTCTCTAATCAGTTCATGGTTTTCGTTTGTTTTTTGTAGGACTTAGTCATTGATATTTCTGTCTGCTTATGGTATTTTGCGCATTTTCCTCAGAAACCACAATTCCACAGCCATCCTATTTTTTTCGGCTTGTCTACTCATTGTCCACGCTTCACATCCTCCATACACAAGAATATGTTCTATGTAACACTTCAACACTCTTTTTTCGTGTTGCAAATGACATCTTTTTATTGGTCAGTATGTTTCCCATTTTGCAAAAGGCTACCTTCACCATGGCGATTCTTGTTCTAATCTCTTCAAGGCATCTCCCACCAGATGTTTTACTGTTCCGAGATAATCGTACCGTGTCATTTGTTTAAGAATATTCCCATTTACTTGTATATTACAATGTGATATTTCATTCTTCCCAGTGACAATCATAGCCTATGTCTTCTTAAATTTAATTATAATCTCAGTTCCTCACTGTGTACAACAACAGCATCTACTAAATGTTACAGATGCTGCTCATTGTCTGCAATCAATACTGTATCATCTGCATATATGATGTTATTGATGTTACATCCCCCAACGGTGATTCCTCTCACATCTTCTAACTTTCTGAAAATATTTTCACTGTATAGGGAAAAAAGATCAGGAGACATTACACATACCTGTCGCTCGGTTTGTTTTTGCCTTGCTGGCTTTACTTTCATGTCATCTCCCTGACAATTCTGAGAATTATTCAGCAACTATTATATGAAATATACAGCTGGAAATATACAGCTTCCGGTACAATGGCGACATAATGACACGTTACTCTTCAGGGGGACGCTATTTAGTGTTTTCCTTTGGATTTCGTGTGATTTCCTATGGATTTCCTGTGAATAGTGTTTTCCTGTGGATTATGTGATGTTATTTTGTGTTCTTTTATTGGAAGTTTTCAAAAGAAGCCACGGAAGGCAGGTGGTGGATGAAATTTTGAGGGCAGCCGACAGATATTTGTTGGTCATGGTCTCGAGTTTCACGACGGCAGGCAGAGGAGCTCTTCTTGAGTCAATGGCTGCGGTCTCCGACCAGTACGGTCACTGCCATAGAGGAAAGCAACGGCAAACTACCTCTTTAAAAGTGCCTAGTACATCATGATTCGCTTAAAGACTGATCATCGCAAGACAAGGACAGAGACGTTAAAATTAGCAACATGGAACGTTAGGACGTTAAACGACGACGAAAAATTAGAGAACATAAAACAAGAAATTGAAAGGGAAAAAATTAATATTTTAGGTATGTGCGAAACGAGATGGACAGGAGCAGGCATCAAGATAGATGAAGATTTCAAGATTATTTATTCTGGAGGTGAAGATCGTCATAGGGGAGTGGCAATTATTTTGGACCGGAAAACATCAAAATCTGTTCAAGGATATTGGGCCGTGTCGGACAGAGTTCTACTAGTTAAATTAAGTGGCAGACCTTTTAGCATAAATATTATTCAAGTATATGCCCCAACAGGAGAATCCAGTGAAGATAGTGTAGAAGAATTTTATAATGACATAGAGTCTGCCTTAAAGAAATGTAAAAATTCAGAAATAAACATCATAATAGGGGACTTCAATGCAAAAGTAGGAAATCAAGGGGATAGATACACAGTAGGAAACTATGGTTTAGGAGAGAGAAATGAAAGAGGATACAGACTCGTAGAGTGGGCAAAAGAACAGGAAATGATTGTAGGAAACACCTGGTTTAAGCAACACCCTAGAAGATTATGGACATGGAGGAGTCCTGATAGCAGGATTAGAAACCAGATTGACTACATTCTCATTAGCAGAAGATTTAGAAACGCGCTAACAGTAGCAAAAACAGTTCCCAGTGCTGATTGTTATAGTGACCACAGATTACTCACAGGAACATTGAGGATAAAGTTGAAGAAAGTCAAGTATATAACAGGAAACACTAAATATGATTTGTGTACATTGAGTAATGACAAGGAAATACAAAACAAATTCAACATAGAAGTACAGAACAGATTTGAAATATTGTCTGATCTAGAGATCATATTCCAGGATGTGGATGATCAATGGGAAACGTTGAAGAATTCAATCAATGTGGCTGCAGAAACAACTATTCCAAAATTAAAGAAGGTGGGTCGTAAGAAATGGATGACTGAAGAAATTTTACACCTCATGGAAACAAGAAGACTCAACAAAAATAATTCTGTCAAATATGAAGAAATTCACAGACAAGTCAGAATATTATGTAAGGAGGCAAAAGAAGCATGGCTTGAGGAAAAGTGCTTAGAAATTGAAAACCAACACAACAGTCAAAATACCAAATTAGTGCACAAAAGAATTCAGGAACTTACTAATAAAAGAACAAGTACATCAACAGGGTGTCTAAAAACTAAAGATGGCAAAATCATAATAGAAAAAGACCAGATTCTACATGTATGGACAGATTATGTGAAACACCTTTATGATGATAACAGAGACGAACAGTATGATATTAGATTTAATAATGAAGGACCGCCAATTTTGGAGATGGAGGTTCGAAATGTTCTTAAGCATATGAAAGCTGGCAAGGCCCCCGGTGCAGATAACATCACAACAGAAATGATTAAAGCTTTAGAAGAATTTGGACTAGAGCAAGTCACCAGACTGCTGAACACATTATATGATACTGGAGATATACCTCCTGAATTATGTAACTCTGTATTTATTGCAATCCCAAAGAAATCAGGAACCCTGGAATGTGATCAACATAGAACAATTAGTATAATGAGTCACATCACAAAGATTTTGCTAAGAATTATCATGCAAAGAGTGAGGAAGAAGATACAACCTGAAATAGGGGAAGAACAATGTGGGTTTGTAGAAGGAAAGGGTACAGTAAATGCTGTGTATATGCTGCGAACAGTTATTGAACGTGCTATAGAAGTAAACAAGGATATACATCTTTGCTTTATTGACTATACAAAGGCTTTTGATAGAGTTAGACATGTCAACATGGTGGATATGCTTGCAGATCTACAAATTGATGGGAAAGACATTAGACTTATAAAAAACATATATTGGAAACAACAAGCTGCAATAAGGATTGATAATGAAGTGGGACAGTATCAGCCAATTAAGAGAGGTGTTAGGCAGGGATGTGTGATGTCTCCAGATCTTTTTTCCCTATACAGTGAAAATATTTTCAGAAATGTAGAGGATATAAATGGAATCAGCATTGGAGGACGAAACATCAATAACATTAGATATGCAGATGATACAGTATTAATTGCAGACAATGCGCAGGACCTGCAACAATTAGTAGATGCGGTTGTTGTACACAGTGAGCAACTGGGGTTAGAATTAAATTGTAAAAAGACTCAGGTTATGGTCGTCACTAGGAAGAAAGAAGTGCCACAATGTAATATACAAGTAAATGGAAATATTCTTCA
The DNA here is from genome assembly GCA_014155875.1 of Cepaea nemoralis. Lineage (NCBI taxonomy): Eukaryota > Metazoa > Mollusca > Gastropoda > Stylommatophora > Helicidae > Cepaea > Cepaea nemoralis. The sequence continues at coordinate 31,989 of JACEFZ010018229.1, read as the reverse complement.
ACAAGTGAATCGGTACAATTATCTTGGAACAGTCATAACATCTGATGGGAGATGCCTTGAAGAGATTAGAACAAGAATCGCCATGGCGAAAGTAGCCTTTAGCAAGATGAAAAACATTCTGACCAATAAAAAGATGTCAATTGAAACGAGAAAAAGAGTGTTGAGGGGATACATAGAGCCTGTTCTTTTGTATGGATGTGAAACTTGGACAATGAGCAGTCAAGCTGAAAAACATCTGATGGCTGCAGAAATGTGGTTTCTGAGGAAAATGCAAAGAATACCATGGACAGACAGAAAAACCAATGACCAAGTACTACAGGAGACAAATGAACATCGTAAACTGATTAGAGAAATTAGACGTAGACAGTCAAAATTTTTTGGACATGTTATGAGAAGAAATGGATTGGAGAACTTGGTGACAACTGGCAAGATCGAAGGGAACAGACCAAGAGGAAGACCGAGAGGAAAATACCTGGATGGCTTGGCCACATGGCATGGACGAGACAGGAACACTGAGCTGATCCACGACACTGGTGATCGAGTGAAATGGCGAGTCATGACCGCCCACGCTTTCCGGCATGGCACATGATTGATTGATTGATTATATGAAAGCAGACCCACCTTCGGCGGTAAAGTCGGAAACAAGAATCATATATATATATATATATGTTGGGGAGTCAACTTGGACTTGTGGCATGGTATGTATGTTAACCAGCGATGCTGTTTATTGGCCATTCTTCTCACTAATGATGCTGTTTATGAGTCAATTGTTTTCATTAATGATCCTGTTTATGGGCCAGTCTCTCCACTAATGATCCTGTTTATGGGCCAGTCTCTCCACTAATGATCCTGTTTATGGGCCATTCTCTCCACTAATGATCCTGTTTATGGGCCAGTATCTCTACTAATGATCCTGTGTATAGGCCAGTCTCTCCTCTAATGATGCTGTTTATAGGCTAGTCTCTCCTCGATTGATGCTGTTTATAGGCTAGTCTCTCCTCGATTGATGCTGTTTATAGGCGTCTCTCCTCGATTGATGCTGTTTATAGGCTAGTCTCTCCTCGATTGATGCTGTTTATAGGCTAGTCTCTCTTCGATTGATGCTGTTTATAGGCTAGTCTCTCCTCGATTGATGCTGTTTATAGGCTAGTCTCTCCTCGATTGATGCTGTTTATAGGCTAGTCTCTCCTTGATTGATGCTGTTTATAGGCTAGTCTCTCCTCGATTGATGCTGTTTATAGGCTAGTCTCTCCTCTAATGATGCTGTTTATAGGCTAGTCTCTCCTCGATTGATGCTGTTTATGAGTCATTATTTTCACTTATGGTGCTGTTTATTAACCACTCGTTTCTTTCATGATACTGTTTATGAACCTAAACTTTCACTAATGATGCTGTCTATAACTCATTGTTTTCACTAGTGTTGCTGTTTATGGGCCAGTCTTCTTCGATGAACAGATCTTGTTGAATGTTTCTATTCGTCCTCCCCCTGACCCACGAAATTCCAAGAGTAGTTTCGTAACATGTAAGTTCTAAAGCCGAGACTTATATATGGCATCATCTAATAAGTAAACGACCCTTTCACACTCCTGAACTCTCATTTGCCATATGGTGCTAGAAACATATTTTTATTATCGAATCTACACTTGGTGAGAAAAAGGTATTTTCCCTTTCTTTTCGTCTCCTGTGTGATGGCCTGAAAGAGTTCGGAAAGGTCATTTCCGGTTACATCTCTGGTGTGTTGATGGTTCCGGTACCTAAAGTTTACAGGTTTAAAGGCGTGAGGTTCGACTTCATTGCACCGGGTTTTCTCCCAGATGGCTTGGTGTCTTTCCATAGGGCGGCCTGCCGAAGTACGAACTTTGTAGCTCCAGCAACAGCCCCAAGAGTGTCCGAGAAAATTGAAGTCTTGAACCCAATGATAGAGTCCATTTCCTGTACCTATGTTAGGCTGGGTCGACCTGAGAGCCGACCTCAGTTTTGAAACTCCGCCTCGATGAGGATTCAAACCCATGTTCACTGATTCGACAGGCCAGAGACTAGCCACTACACCACCTCTCCCCCCGTATAGAGTGTATGCTGTATTTATATTGGGACAGTCGCGATGCTGTAGTGTTAGACGTTCGCCGACAGTCACGGCGGTCGTCAGTTCCATCCACATGGAGGAGAATTCGAATTTGTGGCGATGGAGTTACGAATGAATTTCGTAATCCCGCATACCGCGTTCGAAACACAGTTGCGGACGATTTGGAAACAGACTGCCTTGCGTTAGTTTCCAATTCAAAGGTATGAGTGCTGGGTATTCAGAAAGCTATGGTACACTATTGAATGTTTACTTGGCCAGAAATCACGAACAGCTAAAAAGTGCTGAAGATGACTGGGACGTCCTGTAAATGATATGCAACAAACCAACCAGGGCTACAATGTTGACCCAGCCTAAAGTGAGTACCAGCACATGCACACACAGCAAGTAATGGCGGCAGACGTAATATTGACCACACGATTCCTAGAGAGCCGATTGGTCTATAAATATATACACGAAGCGCCGTTTGTCCAATGAGGTTTAAGATGTGAAACAGCGTTATTAACGTACTCACTTTACTGCTTGTCTTGCTCCGAACAAATAAACACACATAGTATTATTTAGCGCTCATAGAAGGGGGAAAAGGAAGTAGAGATTAGAGGAGTGTCTAGTTGGTTATGCGTCGAAATATAGTTGTTCCTGCAGCGAGGCGCCGTCGTCATTTGGAGGTGACAGGTTAGAATCCCGGTCGGTAACTACAGCTTTCAAATTTTATGTTGTCTAGTGCGTCCTCTTCCGGCTTCCTGGCCTAGAGGTTAGCGACTTTTCTCCGTAATCTCGTAAGTAACGTGACGACGGTGAGAATCAGCAGTGGTTCGAACCGGGGCTGTAACTTACCGTGTATGTGAGCCGGCCGCTCAGAAAGCAATGGCAAACTACTGAGCGTAATCTTGCAAGAAATCAATAATCAGCTGAAAGATGCTGATGTTGACAGTAATGTCCTGTAAAGGATATGCAAACATTTAATTTAAAAAAGTGCGTCCTCTAGTCTCTACTTCCTTCTTCTCCTTCTGTGAGCGCTAAATAATACTATGTGTGTTTATTTGTGAACTGTCCTAGTGGCCTCAAATGGTTCTCCAGTTGAATTTTTGCTCCGAACAAAGACTGTGATAAATAAGTTTCAACACAGAAGCCACACACAATATGTTGCACGATTTATTGTCTGGCAGATTTCGAGGCATCTCATCAGGGCTAAGTGCAGAATCATAAATTGTATGAAGTGAAGAAATTAACAATACTGTATACGAAATATGCCAGGCAATAAATTGTGCAAGATATTGTTTGTGGCTTCCGTGTTTAAATTCATTAAAGGGGTACAGTTTTTAATAAATAAGTCTTCTATTTTCGTTGTATATCCACACTTCGGGGACGACAGCCATGGAAGGCTTATGTTGCAACAGAGAAAACTAACAGAGCGGAATGTCAGAGGTATAATAACATGTCATACATGATTACTTGTTGGGGTGCAAAACATATGATTTTGTTTGCTCACATATCCTTTACAGGACATCACTGTCAACATCAGTATCTTTCAGCTGATTGTTGATTTCTTGGCAAGATTACGCTCAGTAGTTTGCCATTGCTTTCTGAGCGGCCGGCTCACATACCCCGTAAGTTACCGACGCGGCAAGAAGCGCTACCAATTCTCTCGCGCATCACGTTACTCACCAGAGTATACGGGATTACGGAGAAAGACGTTAACATCTACGCCAGGAAGACAAAACATATGATTAGCCAAGGAAATTGCATATGTTGCTGCTGCTGCCATTTTTGTTGCTATTGCAATTGTTGCTGCTATTGCAATGTGGTTGTTGTTGCAAGTTTTGAGGTTATTACAATTGTGGTTGTTGCGGTTGCAATTGTTGTTGCCAACACAATTTTGTTACTATAACATTTTTTGCTAATATCGTAATTGTCGTTGTTGTTGCTGCAATTGTTTTATATTATTGCAATGTTTTTTTAAATTGCAATTTTCGTTGTTATATATGGCAAGAGAAGGAACTTCCTAATGTTGTTAATGCTGCAATTTTGTTGTTATTGCGATTGCTACTGTTATCGCAATTGTAGTTGTTGATTCTGCAATTGTTATTGCAATTTTTATTGCAATGTTTGTTGTTATCCCAGTTGTTATAGTTGTTGCTGCTGCAATTGTTGCTCTTATTGAAATTTTCTTTTAATTGCAATTTGCTTTTTTATTAAATTACTTTGCAGTTACCGCAATTCTGGCTGTTGTTGCTGCAATTGTTGTTGTCATTGATATTTTCTTGTTATTGCAATTTCTGCTGTTATTGTAATGTCTTTACTATCGCAATTGTTGTTGCTATTGCAATGTTTGTTAATTACATGTTTTCCCTCCATCGCAATTGTTTGCGTTGTCTCTGCAACAATAGCTAATATTGCATTAGTTGTTGCATTTGCTGTTGTTATTACTTCAATTGTTATTTGCGACATTTAGCAGGTCTCATTACAACGGAGACCCAAGCTGACTCGCTCTAGAGATGTCCCACAGACTAATGTCTGCCCAGGATGTCCCACCTACTAGTGTCTACCAAGGATGTCCCACCTACTAGTGTCTACCAAGGATGTCCCACAGACTAGTTCTGTCAAGGATGTCCCACAGACTAGTTCTGTCAAGGATGTCCCACAGACTAGTTCTGTCAAGGATGTCCCACAGACTAGTTCTGTCAAGGATGTCCCACAGACTAGTTCTGCCAAGGATGTCCCACACACTAGTTCTGCCGAGGATGTCCTACAGACTAGTGTATTTTCTGAATATCCCACTGAGAGATCAATTAATTATTTTAAATGTATGTCTTTACTGAAAAGTAAATAAATTATTTATGCTTTGTGTACATTCATAGTATTTACAGAAGCACCAGTTTATAATTTATGTTTGTCCAGTGGCGTAGACTAACCTAAAGTCCAATTAATTATTGTTTTCCATACACCTGTTCTTCACTTCGCAGCCCACGTGTGGTCACCTGTTTATCAATATTGATAATATTGGAGATTGTATCAACAAGTGCTGCGGCTAATTGTTCGCGACATATAACTCCCCACACCTCGGTCTCCACGCAAGTTGTCTCGGATTATTCGCGGAGACATCAAAGCCGACAGGAGCCACTCATCTGTGCAGTAATCCGCCCCTGCAGATTTATTATTAACATGCTCGCGAATTGATAAATGTATTCAGTCCAGGTAGCGGCACGTCGTAGAATTCAGAGGGCCTATGTTTACACTTGTTCTAGCGGCTCGACTGGGACAAGGCCGCCATGTTGACACAAGGTGTGCAGCCGTTTACCTGTGTGACTGCAAGAGTCGTTAGATCTTTTACCTGTAATTTTCTTTCCGAACTTAGAGGACGAGTCGATGCCATTCACTGTCGAAGCAATAAGCCAGATGTTGAGTTGCTGGCTTCATTGCCAAAGTGATCAAATATAATATAAAAAAAATTAAATAGCACTAAATGACCAGTACTGAACGACCCCTTCCAGCCATCAATCAATCTCGTTTCTCCACATCCCGAAACACGTGATCTGTGATGGTTTTTGAGAGGTCCTATAGTCCCCCTCTCAACGACCGTGTACGAATTCTTGATCCCCTACAAATGCATTATATTCAATGTCTGTATACATGCATTCTATCTTCTTTTTTTTTTCTTTTCTATCCAGGTCGTTGTATCCGCGATTGAAACCATTTCTCTCCCCCACTACTCGCGGTAAGCAATGGTGTCAATTCTTTAATGAGGTGACCCTCGCTTTCAGCGCACATGGTGACTGCAGACATAAAGATTTGTGTCCGTGGCGACCTTAAACGTTATGTTTCTGTAAGGGGTGCTAGAGCCTTAGGTTGTCGATCGCCGTTTGTTTGTCCCGAGCAAGAAAAAAGCGACACAAAACGATCCGCGTACAGCTTAGTGATTTGCAATAGTCGCCCTTGTGTTGCCTGTCATCTTCAAATACAGCAACACTGACGGATGCGAAAATGATCGCTTCGTCTCTGAATGCAACGACCCCGGTCTAAATGGAACGGCAGTTGTCAGAACTCCAGGCAAACATTACACCCTGACTTCTGTCAGCGTTTTATCCCGTGCTAGCGCTCTTTTCCTTTCAGCTTTCTGGTTTTCTGTACCCCCGCCCTGTAGCGTAGAACTGAGCGGCTGAAAGACTTAACAGCACGCATGACTGGAAACGGCTAATTAAGACATCTAAATCTCTCTAAACTGAACCTTGTTCCTCCCAGCAAGCGTCTATATGGAACGAACAGCTTCTATTCAATGCAAGAATAGCCACCACCAACAACCAATGCTTGTATACACGAATGAAAATGCTGGCGTTGAAAAGATGTCTGACTTTCAGCAGAAATGTGGACTCTCCGACTCACCTCCTGTGAGAAAAAAAACTTTAGATGGTCGCCTTTGTATAGTCCAACGTAACGACAGCTATTGGGGGTTTTCAAATTGAAGTTCTCAATATGAAAATTATTACATGTCATGTACTCGGGTCGTAGGTACAATTTATGATGGTGGTCGGGCGAAAGTTGGCACTATTAGTTGGCCGATGACTGGTAGATTTATGACTTCTTAAACAAGTGAGGTGGATCTCTGCAGTGCCAGGGGCCGTTGCGTTATGATAGGTGACTGTAGGATCACTGGATGCATGGCAGAATACTGCAGGGGTCTTTAGACGTATCAAAGATTAGTGCAGGGATCACTAGTTAATACTTTACGGGACGTCGCAGTCAACCCCTGCATTTTTCGGCTGTTTGGTGATTTCTTGGAAAGTTTACGTTCAGTAGTTTTTCATTGCTTTCTGAACGATCGGCACTCATACCATTGAATAAAAACTAGCGCAAGGTGGGCTAATTCCAAATAGACCGCAGCTGTGTTTCGAACGTGGTATGCGGGATTGCGATTTCCGTTCATAAGCCTTTCGCCACAGACCCTGTCAGGGGTCACTAGAGGTATCGTAAATTAGGGTAGGGGTCATTAAACGCATGATAGAACACTTTTGGGGTCGTTAAAGCTATGGTAGATTAATGAAGGAATCATTAGATTATGGAAGATAATTGTAGCGGTCGTTAGAGGTATATAATATTAGTATAGCGGTCATTAAAGTTTTATAGAAGATTATTGTAGCCTTCATTAGAGGCATAGAAGATTATTTAAGCGATCGTTAAAAGTATAGACGATTATTGTAGCACTCAGAATAGGTATGAAAATTCACTTTAGGAGTTATCAGAATTATGACAGATTTCTGAAGGTGTGGGTCATCAGAAATATTGAACATTACTGTAGGGGGTCATCAGAAACATAGAACATTACTGTAGGGGTAATCAGAAACATAGAACATTACTGTAGGGGTCATCAGAATCATAGAACATTGCTGTAGGGGGTCATCAGAAACATAGAACATTACAGTAGGGATCATCAGAAATATAGAACATTGCTGTAAGGGTCATCAGAAATATAGAACCTTGAACCCGGGGTCATCAGCAATATAGAACATTGCTGTAAGGGTTATCAGAAATATAGAACATTATTGTAGGAGTCATCAGTATACAGTACATTATTGTAGGAGTGGTAAAAAATGTGGTAGAGTACTGCAGAAGGAAGACAGATTAATATAGAAGTCATTAGAGGTGTGGAAGAGCACTGAGCCACACACTTATAGTAAATTGCTGTAAGGGTCGTTATTAGCTCGCGAGCGTCGAGCCACTACGCAACTGCGGCTCCCGGATGAACAATTATAATGAGAAAACAATTCGCGGACACTGATTGTCACTTGTAGAAGTGAAGAAGAGAATTAGAGATTAGAACACACACTAAACAAATTAGAAGTAATTTGAAGCTGCCAGGACCACACAAGGATTCGAACCATTCGGCTTTTTTTTTTTTCGCACTTGAAGTGGCGTACGATACTATTGTTACATCAGTATCATCGTGTATACAATCATGTGCCCTACCATCTGGCATTCAAGCCTCGACACGGACCTCACCCTGATGTCCTAGGTAAATTATAGCTAAGGGGTTAACGACATTCTTCGTAATCCCGTATATCCACGTGGGGGAAAACAGCAGCTGCGAGAATCGGCAGCGGTTCGCGTCGCCCAGGTAACTTACGAGGGTATGTGAGTCGGTCGTTCAGAAAGCAATGGCAAACTACTTTAAGTAAAAATTTGCCTAGTACATCAACAGCTGCTGAAAGATCCTGGTGGTGACTGCAACGTGCTGTACGGGATATGCAACATTAAACCAAAATAAATCCCTCCATACCCTCGTGTCAGTCCACCCAGAATCATTTCTCCCCTTCTGCCCCTGCCTCTTGTGCTGTTGACCTTTCCAGTTGTCACGATGTTGTCCAGTGTCGCTGTTCTCATTACCTTAACAAAGAAGGCTTTATGTCGCCCCCTTATACTTGTCTTTAGTGTTCGAGCTTCATTACCCTTTTTTTTTCGGACACAAAGGTATGGATCCCGATCGTTCAGAAGGCAATGACAAACCACTGAACTTAAACTTGCCTAGTAATCAAAAACAGCCAAAATGCTAGGGTTGATTGCGACGTTCTGTAAAGGATATGCAACTAACTTTTTTTTTTTCATGCGTTCGATGTTTGTTACACTGGTAATCTAAAGTGCTGGCAACATTGCTCATAGTAACCACATTTCGTTGCCTCCAAGGTCTTCCCAATTTGTGTCCTTCAGCTGCGTGATTATGAGTGGTTATCTGCCATATTGTAGAACGATTTCTATGTAACAGACTAGAGTACAGGATCTTCATAGAGTCATGCCGTGTGACGCTGGTGATCATGTGTGTTCATAACCTTTTGTCTCGTGGGTTGCCAATCATTTCTAATATTGTGTACTGCCAATCACTTCTGATGCTGATGTTCTTCCATGCCGTGATGCCAAACTGACCAGCATCATCTCTCTTGGTCCTCCTCTTATTCTTCTCACCTCTAGCTATCCGGTTATGGCGACATAATCTAGCTTTTCCCCTTCTCATGGCATGACTAATGAATGCCGATTGTCTTTTCCTGATGCGAGTAACCAGTTCTCTTTGTGAGCTCACTTCTTTCAAGGCTTCTCTGTTACTCCTTGTATCCATCCGAGGCGTTTTCGTAACTCTTCTACAAAACCATAACTCCGCAGTTTCCACATAATTCTTCGCTTGTCTGCCAATTGTCAATGATTCTAAATGCTTCATAACTACTCTCTTTATTTCCTATTTTAATTGCTGCTACTTGGTTCCAGTAAATATTCTTTATTATTCTTAAATCTTTCCCATCAATGTTGATATCTGTCGTGGAATACTGAGAGTTAATGATTCCCAGATAGACGACCTTATAAAACGACTAACCAGGTAGGAGAAGGGTTAACAAACAAAACAGTAAGGATAACCAACCACGGTGTGACCGGAGTCAATGACCCCCCACCCCCCCCCCCCCCCCCAATGTTAACGGATTGAAGTGTTAACGTAGAAATAACAGCGGCACAGGTCAACGAGAGTGTAGGATGACGAGGTTAAGTCACTGGTCACAAACATCACGAAATGTCGGGTTGAGGGACCAGGCGCGTGTGTTTATAGGTCTAGATACGGAAGTGCCCGCAGACAGCACAGGTAAACTGTCGAGTGGACAAATAGGTTTGCGACAAAGGCAGACAGCACGATTGGACAGTATCGCGGTCAGGTGATAAAGACAGGATTGAAAAACCAGATAGTGTCAGGTGGGTGTGGAGAGGGAGTCAGCGCTGATTACGCGGATGGTGAACTACCGGGAACAGAGTTAAAAGAGCCGCCAGAGTTGGGGCTGATAAGGAGGTGGGGAGATTGGTTACTGAGGAAAATTTCCACAGCATATTGCGGTCTAGATGACTCAGAGTGAAGGAACAAAACAATGAGGGTTTTAGAAATAACGGAAAAGTTTCAGATCAGTAAATTTCCACTAACGGTGATAATGAGGTATTGACTTGAGGTGTCCAGACAGGTCAAGGACTATGCGGCAAAAATGACCTATAAAGAGTGGCCACTTCTTAGTGGAAGTTTAGTGTGATTCTTGATTTCCATGAGACAAGGGAGTATGAAAAGGGTGGTGCTGCGTTCGGAGGAACGTTTGTGCATCTATTGTGCATTAGTACTCCCAATTCAGACAAGGATAATTATAAGGTAAAATCACAGTGAAGTAATCTTCTAGCATAGGGGAATAGATGATGCTTAGCGTGTACAAGTAAATACTAGTAGGAATAGTATAGACGTTAGGTAATCTTCTATATTATGTCAGAGTGGGTTTTTTCGGAAGCCTTTTCATTTCGGCTGGAGGAAAAGACACTCACATAAGAAAGAATATGAAGCAGACACAGCTCTCATTATTAAATCTTTATTACACAGATTCCAATACCAGGGCGGGACATATCAACTAAGATATAACACAGATAGCTGTGGTAAAGATCAATCAGTGTTGATAACCCCAAAGACAGCGCTTTCAAATAAGAAAGCACGACACTTGTGTATAAGAAAGTAGAGAAAAGAAGTGTCATCGTAAAAAGTAAGGATGACAGAGAACGGAAAATAGAGACCCTGTAACATAATAGAAAGACTCAAATGACTCAGTCTCGAAGAGTTGCAAGGCGCATACCAAGTGTCTATACCAATTAAGAACTATCCAGTGTAGAACTTTTACAGGACAAAATAGAAAATACTAGAAAATTGATGTGTTTTCCAGGATGGAATTAGGAACGCTATAAAAAAGCAAAGAATATTCAGTCTAAGCTGACAGCATATAGTGATCGGTTTAATTACATTGATACAGTGGTGAACATTTTTCATTACAAAAAACGGATATATCTACAGACTCAAGCAGACGGAGCATTCAGGGTGAGAGCGTTCCTTGTATCTATGTACTGTCCTGTACTTTAGCCGAGAGAAGAGACGAGAGAAGACACGGAGACTATCTATCAACATCTTATCTGGCATCCACACTAGAAGAACATACCAACTACATAGACGCTATCCATACCTACACCATACATACCTTTAATTAATAAATCTTTTATTAATTGTGGAAAGAAATGTTGTCGGAGTATGTAAAGGGGGGAGGGGGATAAGTGAAAGTGAGATATTGTGAAGAGTAGACAGAACGGAGGAGTGTAGACATATGTCAGGCAATATAATAGAAGTAGAAGGGATATATATGGTGTGCTTGTGGAGTCCACTTTCCTCCAAGGACAACGAGCTACATTAATTGGTGGGGCAGCGGGGTATAACATAATACCTACATTAACTGGAGTGCAAGCTGGACACCTACCCAGCGAGGTACTTCAAATACATATTGCTGACTTTTACTGGAAGGACGGCCACTGGGTATATGGTGCTATTACCTTTATGTTGGGGACCTTACAGCGTGAAAGATCCAGACAGGGTGATTGTGGATAGTGATAAGACACATTACCTATCTAAGTCACACAGTTACACGTCTACATAAGTCTAAATCCTATATCTCCTCTTATGGTTGAGAGAGTGGTTGTGATGTACTGTGTGGTATAGTAGATAAATAGTTAATTATTAGATAGACATAAGGAAAGTGATATATATAGATATATTTAACTTATATTAGGAGTAATTCTTTATTGTCGAGTCGTGTCCTTATTCTACCTGCTGACTTACTTTCTGTAACGATGGCCACTCCTAAATTGACTACAGCAGAACTTAGGGCCAAAGGAGAAGAAATAGGTTTGGCGGGTTCGGCCCTAACGGACTATGTTCAGGAGGTGGAGAGGGAGCTTCGTCAAGCAGAAAGGGAGGATAGAAAAGCTGAGTTAGAATTGAAGAAATTTGAAGCTGAGCAGGCGGCCAAGAAATTTGAAGCTGAGCAAGCGGCCAAGAAATTTGTAGCTGAGCAAGCGGCTAAGAAATTTGAAGCTGAGCAAGCGGCTAAGAAATTTGAATCTGAGCAAGCGGCTAGGAAATTGGAGGCAGAGCAAGAAGCTCAGAAAAGGGAGCACGAGTACCGGATGTGGGAACTTGAGCTCAAGATGCAATCTAGTGGAGAAACGGAGGGAGCAGTGGGAGGTTCCTCTCTCCCTGGCTCAACACCAGTAGGTGGACATAGCTACCATGCTATGAAGTTCCCTCTAGCGATCTACGAAGAGGGCAAAGAGAAAATTGATCAATATCTTCAACGCTTTCAGACAATGGCAATCGCTATGGGACTGGATAGGAGTAAATGGGCTCTTAAGATATCCCAGGGACTCAGGGGGTCGGGGTTCGAAGTGTACACACGCCTACCACCTGGTCAGGAAAACAACTACGACGAGCTAAAAGCCGCGTTAATGAAACATTACGAAATCACAGCACAAACATATAGGAAGAAGTTTAGATCGTCCAGAAGAGAGCCGGGAGAGCTATTCGCTGCCTATAGTTTAAGGCTGAAAGCCTACCTCCAAAAATGGATAGATTTGGCTGAATTCAAGAGGGACTATGAGAGTCTGGAAGAGATGATGGTAGTCGACAAGATGCGCAAGCAAATGTCGACACCTCTCAGAACCTTCTTGGGAGAACAAGGGGCGGAACGGATTGAGGCTGTGACTAAGCTGGCGGAAAGGTTCGTGGAAGTACATGGTGAAGCTGCGGAACTAAGTACGCCCACAAAAGGTCAGGAAAAACAAGACAGAAAGAAATCGAAGAACGGAAAAGAAACCAAAGTGGAACCGTATAAAAAGACGTCAACGGAGAGTTCCGAGAAGGTGAAGGAAGGAACCAAGAACACCTTGAATTCTCCCGCCAAACGACCGTGGTCGGAGAAGTGGTGCTCGTTTTGCAATTCGCCCTCTCACAACACCAAAGACTGCAGATCGAAACCGAAAAACCCTTACTTCGCGGCATGCCAAGTGAATCATAAGAAGGTGATCACAGACATGGCTGAGGTCGGCGAAGAAGCACGGACAAAAGAGAGCACCCGGAAAGCATGGAAGGGAACATGGTGCACACACTGCAGGTCGAAAGCACATACGACGGCAGAATGCCGAGGCAAGGCAAATGACGGTCCCTTCGACACACGCCTCGAGGAACCCATCGAGGATTCCCAGGGAAAAGTCGAGGAGGAGGAAGACATTCCGGACCAAGGGAGACCCTCGGTGGTGGAATTGATTGAGTTGAATGGACAACCAGTCCAATGTTTATACGATACTGGACTGAATGGGGAAGCGGTGATTTCTGCGGATCTAGTATCCCCAGAACAACTCACAGGGGAGACCATGGAGATACAGCCTGCGACTAAGAGTGCTGTGGCCATGAAGTTACCCATTGCTCAAGTGGAAATTCGGTCAAGATACGTCACCGGCACAATCAAGGCCGCTGTATTGACTGATCCCATATTTCCAGTCATCCTTGGTTGCCGGTATGTCTTTTTGGGAATGCCTAAGGAACCAATTCACATGGGAGCTATGCAGACACGCTCTCAGAAGGAAACGGATCAGGCAGAGACAAGGATCTCAAACCCAATGCTAGGGGAGTTACGAACTGCCCAGAGTGAGGATGATAATTTACGTCCTTGCTATAAGAAGTTGCAGAAGAGTGCTGTTCCACCCAAACGAGGACAGTACTACATGAAGAATCGGCTACTCTACCGAAGAGCCGGAAGGGGAGACAACTTACACGGTCAATTGGTAGTCCCGAAGGCCTACCGTTCCCAAATTCTTCAGATGGGGCATACCATTTCGTTCAGCGGACACATGGGTATCGCCGCCACCATGCAGCGGATTTCCTGTCATTATTATTGGCCAGGATTGACGGGAGATGTGAGTCGGTATGTAAAGTCATGCCCTGAGTGCCAGCGGGTGGCACCGAAACACTGGACAGCGCCGGTGGTGTTAGGTGAAATGCCCATTATGAACTCTCCTTTCGAGAGGGTAGCTATCGACATCGTGGGTCCTCTTCCTAGGACCAAGAAGAGGAACATGTATATCCTCACCATGGTGGATTGCTGTTCAATGTGGAGTGAAGCCATACCATTGTCAACCATTGACTCGAAAAGAGTGGCTGATGCATTGATGGAGGCTTTTACCAGATTAGGCTTCCCTAATCAGATTCTGACGGATAATGGGTCACAGTTTTGTGGGAAACTCATGGAGGAGGTATTTGGGGTGTTCCACTCCAACCATATACATACCAGTCCTTACCACCCTCAAGCTAATGGACAAGTAGAGCGTTTCAACGGCACGTTGATGACAATGCTCAGGAAATTGGCCCAGGAAAAACCTGATAGGTGGGATGAATACATCCCGGCAGCCCTTTTTGCTTATAGGGAAGTGCCACATGGCTCAACAGGAGTACCGCCAGCAACTCTGCTGTTTGGTCGACCAACCAAGGGACCATTGGAAGCTTTATTGAGGAGTTGGACGGAGGAAGAAACTTCAGAAGAGGTGATCTCCTCGTACAAATACGTGGAGGAACTGAAGGAAAAACTTCACACGGGCTGGGCTCTGGCGACTCGAAACTTGAGAAGGCCAGAAAGAGACATGCGGAGTACTATAACCGTAGGTCTAGAGACAGAGCTCTTGAGGTGGGAGACAAAGTCTTGTTGTTACTCCCAACGGGAAACAACAAACTGGTGATAGGATGGCAAGGACCATTTCCCGTGGAAAGGATGGTATTCAGAACCATCTATCAAATACGGATCCGGGGAAAGTCGAAGATTTTTCATATTATATTATCATTTTTTCACTCTTGAGAAAATATGAAGAAAGAACCGGGGAAGGAGCAGCCCATCTCATGGCAATGGCGGTAGCAGTGGAGACTGAAACCGGACCAGATGAGGGGAGGGAGTATCCTCTAATAAACCAGGAAACTTATCGGGAAGTACAGGTGAACCCCGATCTGACTCTCCAAGAGAGGGAAGAGATTGCCCAGGTTCTCAAATCCCATAAGCAGATCCTGACGGATAAACCAGGACGGACGGAGCTGGTCAAGTTCGAGATGACCTTAACCACACATGATCCGGTCCGCCAAAAAATCTACCCAGTGCCCTTTGCTAAAGAGAAGGCTTTGGAGGAGGAGATACAGAAACTGTTGGAGGATGAGGTGATTGCACCATCCACATCCCCATATAATGCTGGAGTGGTGTTGTTACGCAAACCGAGTGGAGAACACCGATTGTGTATTGACTATAGACTTTTGAATAGTCATACCCAGTTCCAAGTGGAACCGTTGCCGAATCCAACCCAGTTGTTCGCCAGGCTCCATAAGGCCAAGTACTTCTCTAAAGTAGATCTGAGTAGGGGTTATTATCAGATCCCGGTCAAACCAGAAGTTCGACCTCTGCTGGCTTTCAGTACATCTAATGGACACTATGAGTTCAATGTCATGCCTTTTGGACTCAGTAATGCGCCTAGTGTGTTTACTCGCATGATGAGAGCGTTGTTGGATCCTCTACGTGACCCGGCCATTATCTCATTCATGGATGATATACTGATTGCCAGTGACAGATTAGATGACCATTTAGGATCCTTAGAGAGAGTTTTCGATAGGCTCCGGGAAGCAGGGCTTACCGCGCGACCAACCAAGTGCATGATTGGTTACCAAACTCTTGAATTTCTAGGTCATACCATCACTCCCGGGAAAACTGTCCCGGAGGAGAAGAACCTGGAAAAAGTCAGACGAGCTTCGAGGCCTAAAACAAAGAAAGATATAAGATCTTTCCTATCATTGTGTGGATTTTATCAAAAGTTCATTCCTCATTTTACCGAACTGGGAAATCCATTAACAGAAACCTTAAAAAAGGGACTTCCAGATACAGTTATATGGACGCCAGAATGTGAGGAGGCCTACAGTCAATTAAAGGAGGCGTTGGTGAACAAGCCAGTTCTACAACTCCCAGACCTCACAAAGCCATTTGTGCTAAGAACAGATGCAAGTGGGATCGGAATTGGAGCAACCTTATTACAAGAAGGAATAGACGATGCTTCAGTTTTGAAACCTGTAGCTTATGCCAGTAAGAAACTTCTACCGGCAGAGAAAAATTATTCGACTATTGAAAGAGAGTGCTTGTCACTCGTATGGGCCGTACAAAAATTTCAACCATACTTGTACGGAGTACAGTTTACGGTCCAGTCAGATCATCAACCCTTGATGTTCCTAGCTACGTCGCAGAAACTCAATGCCAGGTTGATGAGATGGTCATTGTTGCTACAACCATACCACTTCACAGTGGAATATATCCCTGGAAAGGAGAATGTAGGAGCGGATTTCCTATCCAGACATCCAGCTCCGGAGGAAGAAGACTAGGGTTGTGGATCAAGGGAATCAAACCTACAGTGAGAAAGATTCGACGCGGTCTAATCTCTTAAGATGGGGCCTATGTCGTGGAATACTGAGAGTTAATGATTCCCAGATAGACGACCTTATAAAACGACTAACCAGGTAGGAGAAGGGTTAACAAACAAAACAGTAAGGATAACCAACCACGGTGTGACCGGAGTCAATGACCCCCCCCCCCCCCCCCCCCCCCCCAATGTTAACGGATTGAAGTGTTAACGTAGAAATAACAGCGGCACAGGTCAACGAGAGTGTAGGATGACGAGGTTAAGTCACTGGTCACAAACATCACCAAATGTCGGGTTGAGGGACCAGGCGCGTGTGTTTATAGGTCTAGATACGGAAGTGCCCGCAGACAGCACAGGTAAACTGTCGAGTGGACAAATAGGTTTGCGACAAAGGCAGACAGCACGATTGGACAGTATCGCGGTCAGGTGATAAAGACAGGATTGAAAAACCAGATAGTGTCAGGTGGGTGTGGAGAGGGAGTCAGCGCTGATTACGCGGATGGTGAACTACCGGGAACAGAGTTAAAAGAGCCGCCAGAGTTGGGGCTGATAAGGAGGTGGGGAGATTGGTTACTGAGGAAAATTTCCACAGCATATTGCGGTCTAGATGACTCAGAGTGAAGGAACAAAACAATGAGGGTTTTAGAAATAACGGAAAAGTTTCAGATCAGTAAATTTCCACTAACGGTGATAATGAGGTATTGACTTGAGGTGTCCAGACAGGTCAAGGACTATGCGGCAAAAATGACCTATAAAGAGTGGCCACTTCTTTGTGGAAGTTTAGTGTGATTCTTGATTTCCATGAGACAAGGGAGTATGAAAAGGGTGGTGCTGCGTTCGGAGGAACGTTTGTGTATCTATTGTGCATTAGTACTCCCAATTCAGACAAGGATAATTATAAGGTAAAATCACAGTGAAGTAATCTTCTAGCATAGGGGAATAGATGATGCTTAGCGTGTACAAGCAAATACTAGTAGGAATAGTATAGACGTTAGGTAATCTTCTATATTATGTCAGAGTGGGTTTTTTCGGAAGCCTTTTCATTTCGGCTGGAGGAAAAGACACTCACATAAGAAAGAATACGAAGCAGACACAGCTCTCATTATTAAATCTTTATTACACAGGTTCCAATACCAGGGCGGGACATATCAACTAAGATATAACACAGATAGCTGTGGTAAAGATCAATCAGTGTTGATAACCCCAAAGACAGCACTTTCAAATAAGAAAGCACGACACTTGTGTATAAGAAAGTAGAGAAAAGAAGTGTCATCGTAAAAAGTAAGGATGACAGAGAACGGAAAATAGAGACCCTGTAACATAATAGAAAGACTCAAATGACTCAGTCTCGAAGAGTTGTGTAACAGTATAGCTTAGGAGTAAAGAGTTAGGGAATGCTGCGCATTCATTAACTAGTGGGAAACCATAGTTGGTGAACGTGTGTGCACGAATGGATAGACGTATCCAGGGCTTGCACACACGTCACTTGGGGACTGGGAATTCAAGAGGTAAACAACAAGAATGTAGGAGTTTTCCATCATGTTGACGATGAATGATTTTCACCTAATAAACGTATGAATTTATAAAAGACGAGACTTGTCCACTATATTATCACGAGCCTTCCACACTCAGCATTGTTATATCATCTCGGCTACTGTGATATAGGCTGAATTGGTGCCGTCGACCTCAAGATTGCAAACATGGGATGTAGCGAAGATTGTTGACAAGCGAAGAACAAACGAAGGAGTGTTTTGTCTACGTCTGGAAACAGATATTATGGAAGTTTTCAAGTAAATTATAAGAGACGCAACAACTAAAAGCCCGCCCAGGGGTAGTTGTTGTGATTCCTCAGTGTTTATTAAGAGGATTTCTCAGTAAAGGTCAGAAGGTTTGATAATCTTATTTTATAGAAAGACTGATAGTTTTGTATGCATAACTCACTAATATGCAGTGCCCTGATCGCTGACCTACGCTGTTTTTTTTTTTTTTGATGAGATCAAGAATTGCCGTTTTACAGCGAAAATTGCAAATGATATAATGATGTCGCTGCTGATTGCATCTTACGAATTATAAAGTAACCTTGTACCTCGGGAAATAAATTGTCTTTACACCCGAACGATCAGCTCCAATTAAAACAGAGAACTATCGAGAATGAAAAAATTTATGAGCATGGTTTCAGCTCACTGGACTGTTTGAGGTGGAGTCAAGGTCAAATTGCACTTTCTGTAATTCTCGAGGCAAGCTGGTCAACAGTCACTTCAGCTAAGTGAAGGCGTTGATGAATCTGGTCAACTTGTCTCAAGTCAAATTGGTTTCAATTGATTTAAACTGACTGTTGTTGGAACGCCACATAACAAGTAATGTTCCGAGTGCTGAAACAGAGTGGCCATCGTCAGGCTTGAATCCATCCATTGTTGACTTGCTCGTTTTTTCTCTGAAACGTATGGATGTTCCAGATATGTTGTCGTGTCAGATTTGCTGAGACCGTTAAATGTTGTCGGTTGAAATACAGTGAAGGTGACCTTGCTTATCGGAGGGTAAACTCCAGAATTTTTAGTCAAGCAATCGATCAATCAATTAATCAATCGATCAATTAATCAAGCAATCAATCGATCAGTCAATCAAGTAATCAATCGATCAATTAATCAAGCAATCAATCGATCAGTCAATCAAGTAATCAATCGATCAACTAATCAAGCAATCGATCAATCAGTCAATCAATCGATCAATCAATCAAGCAATCAATCAGTCCGTATTGTATCGAGCGTTGTAAATTTAAAAGCCAAACGAGCATAATCAGCGGCATGTAAACAACTGGAAGGAATCGACTTCGATTGAGGTGAGAAGTCCAGAGGCTCTTCTTTTTCTGCTCCTTTCAAGTTTTGTCGATCAGAGTCCTTTTATGTCAAGATCCTCGATTGGAATTTTTTGCGTCAGGATGGTCAATTAGAGTCCCTTTTATCAGAATTCGCGATTGGAACTGGAACCTTTTTTTCATCAAGGTCATCGGTTGGAATTTTTTTCGTCTAGGTTAGGTAATGAATGGATAGTTTTATATTAATTAATTGAACAGAATATTTCTTGATGATTGCTTTGAAATAATATTGTATGAAAATATTTGTATATTATATTGCTTGATAATTTCCATTATAGAATTTTAGGATGGAGCCCCAAGATTTTTCGCAGGTATTGAGTGGAGTTGGCGGAGCAATATCAAAGTTGGATGCAGTATTGAGACAGCAAAGTGTAATCAGTGATGTGGAGAGATTTAATGGACAGGCGAATCAGTTTAAGAAATGGGTTATTGCTATTGAGAAACATGCTTATCTAGTGAATGCTACAGATGAGGATAAAAAGAATTTAGCATATAGAACTAGTACAAGTCCAGTTTCTGACCATATAAGAAGAAAGCTAGAAGCGGGAGGAGATGAAACCTGGGAACAATTCAAAACCGACCTGGCACATAAATACGCAGAAATTACTGATCCGCAACACGCATTCTCAGTGTTGCGACAAACGAGACAAAATGTTACGGAAAGTGTACAGCTATACAGTGATAGGTTAATCAATTTAGCTGAGGAGTCATTTTTGGGACAGAATGTACGAGCTGAAGAAGTGGAACGGATGTTGGTGGGGATTTTTGTTGATGGGATTAGGTCAGATGGATTGAAATTTAAGTTATTGAGAGAGAATCCTGCAAGATTGTCACAAGCGGTAGATATCGCTATACAAGAAGAAAGCTTGAGGAGAAGGTTTAGATTGAGAGTAGGACGAGAGTTAGGTAGTAGTTCGGAAGATAGAATTGAAGAACCTATGGAAATAGGACAGTATAGACATGGATGGAGAGGAAGACGAGGAGAAGTACAGATGGTACAAAGAAACACGAACGTATATAATCAAGGTAGAGAAGGACAAGTGAGAAATACTGTAAGAAACATGGAAGGTAACACAAATAACACAAATGTGGTTTGTTGGGGATGCCACCAACGTGGGCACATTTTTCGCTTCTGTGGTAACAGACGTGTCCCATCGAATACACAAAATAATAGAGGTGTTCAGACGAGTACACAGAACAGAACTGCAAATAGCAGATCAGCAAATGGGAATTATGGAGAAATGCAGAGAAATTTTAGAAGATCAGGAAATCAGGGAAATTGGCGTCCCGCTTACTGAACAAGAATTAGATCCAAAAATAGTACAAATAAAAAGAAAACTGAAAGAAACAGGGGAAAATAGTTTTAAAAGAAAATTTGTAGAGCTACAAGAAGACAATCAATTATATTATATCAGTGAAAAAGGTGAATGAGTAAGAAAATATATTCCGAAACATTTAGAACGAGAAGTTTTAAAGGCATATCACGATAATAATGGTCATTTTGGACGAGATAAGTTGGTTAAGGCTATTAGCAGTAAATATTACTGGCCGAATTTATTTAAAAGCGTATATGAATATGTTGAAGCATGCGAAAAGTGTAGGTTAAGAAACATGAAGATAATTAAATGTCCCTTACAGGATACTGATATTCCTCAATTTCCAATGCAGAAAGTAAGTTTGGATATTTCAGGTCCTCATCCAAAAACATTATCGGGAAATGTATACCTACTACATATCGTAGATTCATATAGTCTCTGGCCAGAAGTTTATCCAATTCCAGACAAGAGTACTGATTCAGTTATAAATATGCTTCTACAGGAATTTATACCAAGGTTTGGGTGTCCACAAATAATACTTACAGACAATGGGAAAGAATTTGTAAATAGAAAGTTTGAAAAATTGGTAAAAGATTTGAATATAAAACACATTAAGACTTCATATTACAGACCAACTTCGAATGCTAAAAATGAGCGACAACATAGGACATTATACAACATACTAGCGAAAAATGTAGAAGAACACGATATGGATTGGGATCTTTATTTGGGAATAGCATTAGCGGCGATCCGTACACACCAAAATGAAGGAACAGGTTTCTCACCATTTTACTTAGTACATGGGAGAGAACCAATATTACCAATTGACAATTTATTAAAGCCTAGGAGAAAATATATGGGGGAGGATTTTCAGGAAACAAGGTTGCAAGAGATGCACAAAGCACATGTACGTTTAAGAAATAATATAATTAAGGCTCGAGAAAGACAGAAGAAATACGCAAATAAAAATGCAAACTTACAAGAGTTCAACATAGGTGATAGAGATTATTACAAAAAACATTGGAAAAACTCTAAGTTTGATGCTCATTGGGTCCCGGGATATTATATTTTAGAAAAGAAGGGTCCAGTATCGTATACTATTAAGTTACAGGGCATGTTGCACGTTCACATGTGGAGCACTTAAGACGGGATAATGAGGAAAAGGATGCAGAGAATAATAATAATAATTATTATTCAGAAGAATTGTCAGATGGACAGATTGTCAGACAAACGGAATATCCAATACCTATAGAGAATGGGAAACAAGTAACAACAGCATCTACTACGGCTGAACAAGAAGAAACAATACCAAAAACAGTCGTGATAGAGGAAAACAACACGTATGACGGTTATAATAGTGAAGAATCAATCAAGGAAAACATAGAAGCACCATTTATGAATACAAGACAGGCAGTAAAAAGAAAGTTAGATAGACAGAAAGAAAGAGAAATTAAGAGGCAAAGGAAGTTTAGACTGAATTCTTCAAGTGATGAAGATATGCCACTGTTTGAAAATTTATTAAGACGTCAAGACAGAAAAATTAGATTGGATTTAGAAAGGAAGAGATTAGCGGTTGCTAGTAATGGATATACAGATGCGGAACAAGAGATGGATGAAAAGTCAGAAACTGATGAAGATGCTGATATGAAAGAAGATAGTTCTCCTCAGGAGGATGACGATATTGATGTAGATATTGCACTTATAGAAAAAAATTTGAAGCTATTAAGAAAATGGAGAAGAGGTAAATAGTGCGGTAGAATATTCTGTAGATTGCAGATAGAAGAAGAAGTTAGACAAGGTATTTATGTATTTCCAAGGAAGGAAGTTGGCAACTTAATTAAGAGTTGTTGGGATGAGTAGACATAATATGGTAGTAAGTTCAGACTTATTGATATATGATTTGTGATCATTTTGATTTTTAAGTTGAAGTGTTGAGTTTTTCTTAGACGGAAAATAATTGATTAAGTCATAATATGTATGTATATATATGGTCTTTCATTTCATAACATATGTTTAATTTGATTAATGTGTGGGGATAAAGATGATGTCAAAGAATGAGGGGGTTGATATTGTGTAGTCTGTTGTTTGACTTTAATTGTTCTTTATAAAATGTGAGGATAATTTAAGGTTGCTTTTATTGAATTATCCTGGGTGTGTTTAAAATGATTACTGGCTTGACGTTCAGGTAGGGGAAAAATGAAGAGTTGTTTTTGGGAACTTACAGAAAATGTGAAATAGACGTTAAGTTGTTTAACGTATATAACGTTTATAAACAGAAATTGAGGGTGAAACATGGATTGAGTTAAGGAGGAAGTGGTGGTGATTAGTGAAGTGATTCAATATGTTGTAATGGAGGAGTATATTTAAAAGTGGCTGGGGGTATCAGCAAAAATTGATATTACAGGTGGTTTGGAAAGAGTTAAAATGGGGGATTGAAATAGGGACTACATTAGTTGGTTCGTAACGTAAGTACATGGATTGGAGTGACGGGCGATATTGGGTAAATGGGGAGTTGAAATAGGAGCTGGGTTGAACAGCGTTTAATGGGAGAATATGGGGGGAATGCCAGGTTGAATTTTGGCATTTAAATAAGTGGACACTGGAAGAAGAAGACTGTACGTAACAGTATACTAATAATTTGGAGGTTTTGAAGGAATAGTTGAATTTGACGAGGTGTATAATACAAAATGGTTGTAGTGTTGGATCAACTTTTTGATAACAACAATTATTATTGACGAAAATGAAGATAAATTTTAGAAACTTTATTTTTATAAAGTTTTGAGAATGCATGGGAAGAGAAATGTGGTTACTTCTTACTTTTTCCCCTTACTTTCTATATTTTTTTAAGGTGCGCACCTACCAAATCTAACCTACCAAATCTAACCTATCCAACCTAACTGACTAAACTAAACTTTTCTGTCTATCCTGAAATAGCGAGAAGTGAATAAGGAGAAAAAGATAAGGGAAATATCTTCAATTTTTGTCAATCATAATTTAGATGGACACTTTAATAGCGGTTCGACTTATGGAGAATTTTGTAGAGAGTTTTTGTGGAGAACTTTATAACGAGTTTTGTAGAGAGTTTTGTATTATTGATATAGTATGAAGTATGTCTCTAGTTAGCATTTGGCTATGATGAGATAAGAGGGTGAGAATTGAGTTGAGAAATATATGGGATTGTTGGGCAGGTATAGTAGAGTTAAGTGGTTAAGAGTTGGGGTTGAGATTTTTTCAGGGAAAAAAATCTCCTTGAAGAAGGGGAGGTATTGTAACAGTATAGCTTAGGAGTAAAGAGTTAGGGAATGCTGCGCATTCATTAACTAGTGGGAAACCATAGTTGGTGAACGTGTGTGCACGAATGGATAGACGTATCCAGGGCTTGCACACACGTCACTTGGGGACTGGGAATTCAAGAGGTAAACAACAAGAATGTAGGAGTTTTCCATCATGTTGACGATGAATGATTTTCACCTAATAAACGTATGAATTTATAAAAGACGAGACTTGTCCACTATATTATCACGAGCCTTCCACACTCAGCATTGTTATATCATCTCGGCTACTGTGATAGTTGCAAGGCGCATACCAAGTGTCTATACCAATTAAGAACTATCCAGTGTAGAACTTTTACAGGACAAAATAGAAAATACTAGAAAATCGAATGTGTTTTCCAGGATGGAATTAGGAACGCTATAAAAAAGCAAAGAACATTCAGTCTAAGCTGACAGCATATAGTGATCGGTTTAAGTACATTGATACAGTGGTGAACATTTTCATTACAAAAAAACGGATATATCTACAGACTCAAGCAGACGGAGCATTCAGGGTGAGAGCGTTCCTTGTATCTATGTACTGTCCTGTACTTTAGCCGAGAGAAGAGACGAGAGAAGACACGGAGACTATCTATCAACATCTTATCTGGCATCCACACTAGAAGAACATATCAACTACATAGACGCTATCCATACCTACACCATACATACCTTTAATTAATAAATCTTTTATTAATTGTGGAAAGAAATGTTGTCGGAGTATGTAAAGGGGGGGGGGGGGGGGGGGGGGGGGGGGGGATAAGTGAAAGTGAGATATTGTGAAGAGTAGACAGAACGGAGGAGTGTAGACATATGTCCAGGCAATATAATAGAAGTAGAAGGGATATATAGGGTGTGCTTGTGGAGTCCACTTTCCTCCAAGGACAACGAGCTACAATATCTTCTAACATTTTAATCAGTTCATCATGTTTTACTTTATAAATGCCTGTAGGGGATATGCAACAACAAATAAAAAACGTGATAAAACAATGGTAATTGCCACATTGTGGTGTTTTTGATAAGTTGTCTTTGTGTTTTAGCCTCTTTTTTTAACGTTTAGATTACTCGTTTTGCCTGTCTAAGGAATGTTCAGCATTTTTCTATAAAACCGCATCTCTAAAGCGTCTAGAAGTATTTTCGCTTGTTTACTGATTGTCAAGGATTAGCAGCCATATGTTAGGTCTAGTTTTATATAACATGTAAGAATTTTTAATAACTTCCAATGGCTGGGATTTATTAAATAAGACATATTGCGGTTGTGGCTAAGGGCTTGCGAACGCGGTTTGTGAGCCCGTATACCCGGGTTCGAAACACAGCGGTGCTGGTTTTTTTCGTAAAAGGTATAGGGGCCGGTCGTTCAGAAAGCAATGGCAAACTACTGAACGTAACATTTGCCTAGTACATCAACAGCAGCTGAAAATGCTGGTGTTGACTGCAACGTCCCGTAAGGGATACGCAACAAAATTGCAGACAATATTCTTCATTTTGTGAAATGCGTGCGATATATTAAGAGGTAAAGTGACTAATGAAACATCATGACGGTTGTTTGTACTGTGAACTGCATATTCAGAAAAATGGCGGCCGGCCATTGGCTGAACTAATTGTGTTGCCTTATGCAGTAATGTGCTGCTGGCTTTCTAGTGACTGCCGCTTGCTTCGACAATGAACTGTATTTTCTCGTGGCTGAATTTAGTGTTGGCATTCTGGCAGCGGCATTGTGCATAGTTACTGAGTGCCAGGTAGATAGATAAAACTTAGCTAGACTAACTGGGATGCACAGGTGTTTCCAACGCACCAGGGCCGGGATCTATACTGGCAAAGACCCACTGACACGTCATATTCCTGGCTAACGTAGTAGGATCGCTAATTCTTCCGAAGTCGGAGAGTGTCTGTCTGCACGGCGAGGAACAGATAGTCTGCACACCAATAAGCGAGACATGGGACAGCGGATACTCACGCGAACCGCAGTCCGGTATGGCATCACACTGATGTTGGACAACAGGATGTCTTCATCCGACATGCAGGACTTCGCGCTGGAGTTCACAGCCAGCGAACGCAAGCAAGCAAGGCAAGGTTGAGGTCAAGCGAGGAAGAGGTAGACAACGATACAAGTGGGAACATCAAGAGATGGACGAACATCAGCCTGACATAATGTACAGCCAAGGTGAGAGACAGCCATTGTTGGAGATCCATTGCAGCCAACCTTCATTGTGGAGACGGCCCCTGAATGATGATGATGATGATGATGATGATGATGATGATGATGATGATGATGATGATGATGATGATGATGATTGGTACGTATTTCGATATTTTAGTTCGTAGCATTTAATATTGTTTTTATGTCACCTAATGAGGCCCTGTAAGGAATACTTTTTACACTAAAGAGATAAGTCTCCATTTAGAACCGTTATTCGGAAGAGTGCCTGTCCATTATAATGGATATAAAACTAATGTCGAATGCTTGAAAGAGGTTAATGAAACTAGAACATTACATACAGCAATAAAAAAAGAGGTAAACAGCTTTTTTGGTCATGTGATGAGAAAAGAGGCATTAGAGAACATCGTAACAACTGGACAGATCGAGGGGAAGAGAAGCATTAGAGAACATCGTGACAACTGAACAGATCGAGGGGAAGAGAAGCAGACCAAGAAAAATGATACAGGGTGGATTACGACAGTGGCATGGGTGGAGTTTAACGGCAGAGTTGATCCAGAAAACCAAAGACAGAAGGCAGAGATCTGTGGGGAGTCATGAACGCCTACGCCGGTCGGCATGGCACTTGATGATGATGATATAAATAAGAGAAGAACAATGTGGACTTGTAGAAGGCAAGGGTTCAGTAAATGTGACAGATTCTCAATGTCAATGAATTTCTTCGCCTCACGTTTCTTGCCCAGGGCTTCTTGAATGATATAACGAATTAGACATTTCCAAGGACCAGTGTAACAATTTTGAAACGACTGTCATCCTCCGGGATTTCAACGCCGAAATAGCAACGAGAAGGTGAGTGGTGTGACTGGTGGCTATGGCCTAGGTGATAGGAGTGGGAGAGATGACGATTAATAGGTGAAGTGAGCAGGACAAAACCTGGTCTGGCACTGCCAAGACCTGCATGCACTTATTTTAGCACTGGCGAAAGGCCGTGCAAGTTTATGGGGTTTATGTAGACAAATATTATGATTAGAGGAAATGTCATTTATGTTTGTAAATTTCATTCACTTTGAACAAATAGTTCTCTCCCCCACCCACCCCACCCCTCTCCCTCTCTCTTATTATCTCTCTCTCTCTCTCTTGCTATCTCTCTCTCTCTTTCTCTCTCTCTGTCTCTCCTCTCTCTCTCTCTCTCTCTCTCTCTCTCTCTCTCTCTCTCTCTCTCTCTCTCTCTCTGCCAAATGCTGGTGGAATTACGTTTGCATAGAGAATATTTTAAATACCATGATATAATAACATGATAATAATGCCTTGATTGATAACTACACTTATTAATACTTATGTTCAAGCATTCTGCGGAATTACTACCATTCTATTATTACTACATAAACATCCAATATTGTTACAAGGGAGATTACTGAAATTTAGACAAAGGAAATTGTATACCTAGAATAATATAATTAACTAACTTTAAAATCTTTTTAGTATTCCTTACTAAATAAAATAGTCAATTGTTTAGTCAGACTTTATAATAACAATAACAATACTAATAGTTTACTTATAGAAAATTTGTTTAGTTTGTACTTAATTACATTTTATAATCAACTTTTAACGTTTTACATTTATGTTTAATTCTCCATTGTGTAAATATACACTATTATCCATTTCAGTCCTTGGAAGGATTGATCTGGCATTTTTGATTTTTGACTGTTCTTCGTTTTTTCTCTTTGTTGATTCTCGCGAACTAAGAACAACGGCCATTTCGCTTCCCACCTTTCGTTCCCCCCCCCCCCCCCCCTTTTTGAAAATTATCTTTTGCTTCATTGGCCCACTCCACATGGCTAATAACAAGTGTCAAACCATTATCTAATATTACTGAGTCGTGTAGTATTATTGATGTTCGCATTCTGCCCATGCCTTTATAATGCATATCTTTTATATTGTTGCTGTTCTCTGATAGCCTTGAATGATGTGTGAATGAAATAATGTATGAAAGAGAGTGATAGAAGGGCAGAATGTTAGACGGGCCTGCGTGCCCAATGCTTAACCCTTTCGAAAATAAAGTTTGTTCGTTCGTTAGTTCGTTCGTTCGTTCGTTCGTTCCTTTGAAGTAACCGCCACACACAACCCGCCCTAAAAAAAATCTTTCTCAGCTCCTCCTTCTCTTGTTCCTCCGCGGATTCACCACGTGTAGATTTGTATAAAAGATATTCTGTCACGGACTATTCAAAAAATAAAAATCATTGAAATATATTGTTCTCTCTCTCTCTGTCTCTCTCTTATACAGGCCAATTT
Source organism: Cepaea nemoralis (assembly GCA_014155875.1). Taxonomy (NCBI): domain Eukaryota; kingdom Metazoa; phylum Mollusca; class Gastropoda; order Stylommatophora; family Helicidae; genus Cepaea; species Cepaea nemoralis. The sequence goes on along the minus strand of JACEFZ010018229.1, from coordinate 3,641 downwards.
AACACGCGCATCTCTCTCTCTCTCTCTCTCCTCTCTCTCTCTCTCTCTCTCTCTCTCTCTCTCTCTCTCTCTATCTCTGTTTCCGGTTACGAGCGGACGTGTTTCACAAGCTCTCCCAGTTTTTATAGAATTTATCAAGTTTTGTCTAATTTAAATCGAGATGCTGTGTATATCATTGTGTTAGTTCTGAAACTGGATCTAATACGAATTAATATCTTAAGTTTATGTGACTGTGGTGTAGTGAAATGAGGATTCCTTTGATAAATGGACGGTAAGGTCATTCAATTTCGAAATTACCAATTGTCGATTAGCGACAACGTGTGTAAACCATGCTTGACTAGCGCGTGGTAAGTCGCCTGCACACACTATCGCAAGTTCCTGATCAGCCTGTGTTGTTGTCTCAATTGTCAAAACAAACGAACCGCAACACATGACTTCAAGTGGCCCGCGGCGCATCTAGACTACGATGAGCTAGCAACATTCTTCAAACGGGTTTGATAACATGATGCAGTAATGTTATCTATAGGAGAGGCCTCTCTGGAGGTGACTGGTGTTAAAACAAGATCCGGTTTACGATCGGCCGTGAATAAACCATACACACTAAACAAAGAGAAGGCGGTGAAGACCAAGCTAGCCAGGTGTGCGAATCCAGTCGGCCGAGCCGTCCAACACACCAACTCCGGCCAATGTGTTACAGTATCCTTTAACAATACACTCCATTATGAGGCATTTCGAACGTGCCTCATCAATTATTACAAGCCTGAACGAATCCAACACAGACAAGATAGAAGCGGGGCCTACGTGGAAGATCTGATTACGACGCCAGTCCTTACAATTCATTTATATCACTCAAAGAACAAGTTACTAGCTCAGGGCAGCATTGAAAACATTAAATCTTGGCTAAAATTAGACTTTGTCGAGCTGGAGAACTCAATACTTACATTCAAGAGTAGAGACATATCAAAGACACAAGATATCATCAACCTGCTCGTCTCGAGTGAGGACTCAGAATCTACACAGCCCACAACTACAGCTGTGGACACCACAGCAGACAATGTTTCTCAGCTAACACATACAATAAATGAACAGGACAATGCCATCAACACGAGGTCACCTACCCCATCAGTACTCTTGGCCATTGAATATCCAATGGAGCACCTCCAAAACAACGTGGAGACCAACGTAAGTGTAGCAGAAGAAATACCAGCCTTAGATAACACGCCAACTATCAATGAACAATCGTGCGATTGTCATAGGCGCATTGAGGTAATAGAGCAATCCTTAAAGGCGCTCACTGCTACTGTTACAGCGAACATTGCAGCTAATAGCAAGACCAGCAGTGACTACACTGCCCTCAAAGAAGAAATCACGCTCCTGAGAGAGGAAAATCTGTTGCTAAGAAAAACAATAGAAACTTTACAGCACGAGTCCTCCACCAACTCAACTGAACAAGCGTGTAACTCCCAAGGAACTGTATCAAATTCGGAGAATCTTGAAGCCCAGTTTCACCAAACACAAGACACGGAAAAACCTCAACGTGCAGAGGAAGATAAAACGCTACAAGCAGTCTATCAAATTGGTGTAAAGATAAGCAACAGATTCGAAGTGCTTCAAGAAAATTCGTCAGAAAACGTACAGTGCTATAGTGCACTGCCAACAGACAACACACGCCTCCAGGAAACACTGGGAGAGTCACATGGAGACGTACAGACTGCTGCTAAATGGGAGAAACAACGAGCAAGGCGTACTGACAACCAACATGTACAGACAGCACGACCCGACTGTACACACATTATAATAGGCGACTCTCTCATGAAAGGTCTTTATAGCGACCGGATGGCTACTACAGGCAAAGACATTGTTTCCATAATTCCTCTGCCTGGGGCTGGTGTTGACCGGCTAACAGACAAGATTAGGAGGTTGGCTGTAAATCTTAACGTAAAAAGGGCAAGCGTCCATATTGGTATCAATGACACCATGAACAACCAGCAAATCACAACATCTCAACTGCTGGCGCTCTTGAACGGATTACGTATCATTTTTCCTAACTCGTCCATCTTCTTCTCCTCCATCATATCACCGAGTTATGGATTCCAGCGTCGTCTAGCTGACATAAATAACAACATATTGCAGAAGTTTTGCTCTCACAACAACATACAGTTCATCAACAACACACCGGTGTTTACTTCACAGTCAGGAGCACCTAAAAAGCGACTTTATAAAGATCAAGTACATTTGTCTACATTGGGCACCAGCTTGCTCGCCAAAAATCTTAAGTACCCTGAACGTACACAACCTACATCCAATACTTGATCGCGTAGGACACTTTTAGCTACACAACCTCAAACTCAAGCCAGACGACATACTGCCTCCACATCAAGTACCAATAAACCAGAAGAGAGCAGACCACTCAGAACCACGACACCTGATATCCAAGCCAGACGGAACATTTCCATCACACCAAATCCATACAATACGCCCTCTTTCACGCAGGAGGGTGATAATTATGAAGATACGTTCCCTCTTCTCCACAGCAAGGATCAATCCAGTAGTAACAATAACGTGCCACCACAGCCGCCTGTTAGCCACGAATCAGAGCCTGTAGTTGGAAGTCGCTACACACCCGTGAGAAATCAACAGTATCCACTCCATTGTAACCCAGAGTTGTTATACCTCACACGGTTTAGCCCAACTTCACTTCGGCAGGCATTTATGATGTCGCTGTACCAAGGTCCAACACTGCCGGGTATTTACTAGCAATTCAGCACAAAGCAACACCGGATCTCGGTACAAGAAAGGGCCTCTCCTATAAAGTTTTTGCGCATACTTGGTTATTGATTTATATAGCAACGTATTAGATTGTACGCGGCTGTAAACATTGACTTGTATTGAAATCACAGAGATTGACACTTAGATATCTTTTATAATACTTTTTATCGCCTTAATACCCTGAGTGAGGGGGTCTTCACTCCCCGCTTTAAACAGAGACATTGACTTGTATAGTCATTTATTGATTCTTTTGGATAACAGTTGGTACTTAGCTTGTGAAGTAGTTTTTTTTCAAGTTAATTATTTGTTGTATGTTCTTTAATTCATTTTGTTCCTTTTTTGCATTATATTCGTTGGTCTAATTAGTTATATCGTTATAATATTGTCATTTACTTATTGATTTGTATTACTGATATTTTGTAAGTTAATGTAATTGTGATTTTTTTTAATGATCTTGTATTTTAGCTTAACTTTGACGAATTTACACTTTCTTCATGGATGAAATGTCTGAGAAGTGGCAACACTGGCTCAATAAGTCAGGAATACGCCTTGGACACTTAAACATTTGCAGCTTATTTAACAAGCTACCAGAGTTATCTTCTATCCTTAATCAAAATTTTCATTTATTCGGCCTTAGTGAAAGTAGGCATAATGATAACATTTCAGATGAGGACATCTCTATTAAAGGGTACAAAGTTTTTAGAAGGGATCCCTGTAGGAAACAAGAGACAGGCATAATAACCTATGTTTCTAATTTACTAAATGCTCACCGTAGGCTAGACTTTGAAACTTGCGAAATAGAATGTATCTGGCTAGAGCTAAAACTTCAAAACCGCACACCCCTGATAATTGGCTACCTTTATAGAAATCCC
>JACEFZ010018228.1:147500-172440 GCA_014155875.1 Cepaea nemoralis | reverse complement strand
TGCACACCTCTTTTGACCAGTGACCACCGCTTGACCACCTCTTGACCACTGCTTGACCACCTCATGATCATCACCATATCATTACAACTACTTTCCACTAAAATTTTCCTCACTTGACCACTGCTTGACCACTGCTTGACCACTAATTTACCACCCTTTAATCATCACCATATCATTACAACTACTTTCCACTAAAATTTTCCTCACTTGACCACTGCTTGACCACTGCTTGACCACTAATTTACCACCTCACGATCATCACCATATCATTACAACTACTTTCCACTAAAATTTCGTCACTTGACCACCACTTGACCACTGCTTGACCACTGCTTGACCACTAATTTACCACCTCACGATCATCACCATATCATTACAACTACTTTCCACTAAAATTTCGTCACTTGACCAGTACTTGACCACTTGACCACTGCTTGACCACGTCATCGCACACTTCAACCACAACCACATCACTACACGTACTTTCCCCTTTAATTTAAGTGGTTACTCCACCACATGACCACCACTTGACCACCTCTTGACCATTACTTGACCACGTCATCACACACCCTTAACTATAAGCGGTCACTTACTATGTTTTTTTTTCCTTCTATATATATATTTTATTAACATTATTATATACCTTCTTTTGATCGTTTGTTTTCTTTATTGATGTTTCATGTCGTATTTTTAATGTCGTACCTATAATGACTTGACCACGCACGCCCCCTATGATGAGTCACTAGACCACGTCACCTCTGATGAGGAAAAATCGATAAATGCTAAAACTAGATTTCAAATTGAGGTGGGAAATCGATAAATGGTTGATTTATATAGTCCTCCTCCTCCTCAAAAACGGTCATCCTTTCCTCCTTCTACACTACTATCCTCTGCCTGCCGTCGCGAAACTTGAGACCATAACCAACAAATATCTGTCGGCTGCCCTCAAAGTTTCATCCACCACCTACCTTCCGTGGCTTCTTTTGAACACTTCCAATAAACGAATACGAAATGACACCACATAATCCACAGGAAAACACAAAACAGCGTAAAACACTAAACAGCGTCTCCGAAGAATAAACGCATCACTACGTCACCATTTGTACCGGAAGTTAGCATAAAGGATATGCAAGTATCTTTTTTAAATTCTTATGTGGCCTGTAGAACAATTTTTTTTTTTTTCAATGTACAAAAGCAGTGTCTTTTTTAAAATTTGCGAATACACCATATACATTCATACACATGTGACAACATTATATTCGTGGCATGTTGTAACTACCTACATAATTCCTGTTAATGATGCTGGTTGAGTAATCATTTACTCCCAAGCACACCAAAACATTTAATAGAAACTCTTTCACACTCCAGGTATACTCATTCACACTTAGTTTCGTGTAAAGAAATTCAAAAATATTCCTGAATCACCATGTTTCCAAAATTGATACTCTTGTATGTATCTACACAATTAAACCTCGCAGCAAAAATCCCATTTTACAAATGCAAAACGCGAAAGCTGTGAAAATGGTGTCTGCTTGAGAGAGAGAGAGAGAGAGAGAGAGAGAGAGAGAGAGAGAGAGAGAGAGGGAGAGGGAGAGGGAGAGAGGGAGGGAGGGAGAGGGAGAGAGGGAGATAGGGAGAGAGAGAGAGACAAGAGAGAGAGAGAGACAGACAGACAGACAGACAGACAGAGAGAGAGATTAGAGTAAATTTTCTTTACATTGTGGGTGGCCTTAAGAGGCCAGTAAAAAAATGCTTTCCCACAAAGGGGTAGTTTCTAAGTTATATTAATTGGTATCATTAAAAGTACAGTTTTAATTATTAAACATAAACGTAGAATTGAAAAATCTGATGATAAAATGGAAGTAAATAAAGATTTAACAAATGTTGTATAAAGACTTCAATAGCTTTCTTTTGTCGATTGCAAATAATGACTGCGGTATTGAGTGTTTTGTTTGAAAAATGAAAGATTTTAATGTTAGTTAATGGTATTGTAGCTAGGTATACCATTTTATTTTTCAGATTCTAGTACTCTCCCTTGCAACAATATTATATGTTTATGTCCCCCTAACAAGCGCAGACCATTTTAGGTAATTTACACATAAACTTAAAGAAAGTTAAATATACAAATAGAAACGCAAAATTTGATCTACAGGCACTGAAGGGTGAGAAAATACATTCATCAATTCTTCGCAGACATTAACTGCGGTTTGCATTCAAATGTTGCATATAAATAGAAATTATATGTACTGCCCTTTTCCAGAACCTATAAACAAACATTTCTAGTCCTATTGTGTGAGTTATTTCTCTTGTAACAATAGTTTCATCTATTTGAATTAGATTGTCCCCGTTTATTTACAACATTTTCGACCTCTCAAATCCATGGACACAAATATTTCGTTAGGATGTTCCCCTATACGCAAGAAAGCGTATCTGTTTCAAGTGTAAGTACGATATCAACAAGGAAGCCAGGCTAGCGTAGTGGCTAGATGCTCGCCTGTCGGCTCGGTGGTCATGAGTTCGAATCTGCAGCGGGGCAGAATATTATAATGGACCTAGCATCCCTGGTCGTACTTGGCTAATGAAGGCTAATCGTTGCAATGTCCTTTGTTTACCGTCATTGTGTTCGGTAAAACTGCACTACTTCGTGTTATCTTATATTGTTTACATTTCCACAGCTTTACCGCAGACACGCTAGGAAACATCTTATGGCTGTAGAAATAAGATTTCTGAGGGAAATGCAAAGAATGCCATGGATGGACAGAAATCCGAATGAGGAAGTTCCCTCAATGCGCAACTGAAGAAAACGTAAAATGAATAGAAAAATCTTTAATGGAAACAGTTGTGTTTAAAAATCATGGTACGACGAGAAATAAACCTGAAAACCTAGTGACCACAAGGAAGCTTGACGGGAAAAGATGGTGTGGAGGCGAAGAGATATATGCCAGGATGGCTTCGATAAACGAGACAAAACCAGAGACCCGACCATAGAATGTGATATGGCGAACAAGGGTATTAGCATTGCACAGGAAGGTAATACGTTTGTCAATAGCAGAATAAACACGATTATTGTAGTGGGACATTATCGAGCACACATTTGGCTAAGCCTGAACATATATAGAAGTTGTAAATGGTCTGGAAATTTCAACAGAAATCTCAATTTATTTGGGTGGCGCGAGGGGGTATAGCGTGAACGCAGGCCCCCTTACGAGAAACTTACACACTCGAGACACCCACATTTGTGGTGATCGCAGATCTTAATCCAACCAAAGTGCAATGGAAGGACCTCAACCTGGAGCACCATATAATTTTCTGTGTTTATTCCCAATAATCCAATGTTGGGATTCCCATCCCTCCCCCATAGGGTCGTGGATTCACTTCCGTGATTTTTTCAAAACATGTCTTTCATACAAAGCAATGTGTATTTACAAGGTGTAATGTGTGTTTCTTTTGTTTGTGTATATCACATTGCGTTGCCGTTTGTTAGTGTTAAGTGACACATTTGTCAATAAAAGAAGTATATTCATACGTAGATATGATAATATAACATTTATGGCATGGTGCATGTACACACACATACCTTGCATAAGGAAGGAAGGAGGCCCATCAATTATTTTCAATTGTTCTAAAACTTTTATTGCGTACAGAACTGTGTATTTACAAGGTCCGTTGTGTGTGTGTGTGTGTGTGTGTGTGTGTGTGTGTGTGTGTGTGTGTGCGTGTGTGTGTGTGTGTGTGTGTGTGTGCATGTGTGTGTGTGTGCATGTGTGTGTGTGTAAATACAACATATACATTCATATACACATGATGCTATTTCATTCATGGGATGGTGTAATTGTTTTTTAAAGTTGCATATCCTTTTACAGGACGTTGCAATCAACACCAGCATTTTACCACCGCTGTTGATGTCTTGGCAAGTTTTTACGTTCAGTAGTTTGCCATTGCTTTCTGAACGACCGGCTCCCATACCAACAACTTAAAAGCTGCGCTACAAGGTCTGCTGCCAAATCGGTCACCGCTTTGTTTCGAACGCGGGTAAGCGGCATTACGAATCGCGTTCGCAACGTCATTGCCACGGAGCGCGGCATAATTGGTGTAACTAGTAATGGTGTAATTGCATACATATTACATGTTGATGATAATACTGGAGTAATCATTTGCACTCATGCCTACTACACACTTTCAATAAACATTCTTTCATACTCCAAATATTCTCATTTACTCTTAGTTTTATCTAGACACGTTTAGCGGTATCAATGAATGTATCAGACATTAATCACCGCAGGGCCCATTCATCATTGGTCCAAGCCTGACATACAGACCACGCCTGTGGCTCCATGTAGCTTTCAGCATGCGACAGCGGCCACACCCGGGACAACAGCTTTGACAGGCCGTCTAAACCAGGCGAGGTTAACCGATTCTGCGTCAAACCAATCAGTAAATTTGAGTATGTCTACCCAGCATGTGAAGACAGGATTCTGCAGACTTGTTCAACGGACAAAACGGCATTTACCTGCAAAGCGTTGTGGAACGTAATGATCACAGAAAGGCAAATAGAGCGCCCTGGTCATGCACTGCACCTATGTTCGTCTCCAATCGTCTTGACTTGCCTTGCCACTGGATTCAGATGGACTCTCAGGCGAGAGAGTGAGATCGACGAATTGCGCAACTCTTCCTTACTTTAATCCAATTCATCACGCAAGTCATTATTCATCCAGCTTCATTTGTCACCTTCAAGCCACAGTGGCGATGGGCGAGCCGAAAAGCGGCAGACGAGAGTACGCTGGCAATCGTTATCGCAGACCCGCAGACAGGTGGCTCAAACCATATTGTCGTCCTGAGCAGCAATGGGATTCGGCATTTCCCTGAGAGACTGAGCAGCCTCTATAGGAAAGCACTTCCCACCTTTATAGGACCATGAAGAGGCTAGAAAACCTGCCCTACACATTGCTTGCTCCAACACTACCTAATCAGATAGCCACGGTTGGCGGGGTACCTATAACTGCGGTCGACATTAAACCAAAGTAACAACGGGTAAAGCAAAAGAAACCTAACCATACTTCCTTAACTATCGGGACATAGAATGTACGCACACGATAGAAAAGGCGAGTCCCGCACAGAGAGACGTACAGCACTTAAAAATGTCGCCTAAAAGTCGACAAGGTAGACTTCATTGCACCGGGATTTTAAACCAAATGGGTCAGTCTATTTCCGCAGCGCGGAAAGCGTCGCACAAAAGGTCGAACTCCGTAGCTCCCGCCACGACCCACTGGAGTCTCCGAAAAAATGCACTCCTTAACCGAAGGATGCGGCCCGGATTCGAACCCACAACCTTTGGAGCCCGATTCAGGGGGTTTGACCACTTCGCGACGGAGACTCTATATGGTACAGCACTGATTGCGGGAGAGTTGGGCAGGTATAACATCGAGATTGCAGCCTTGGGCGAGACATGGCCTGCAGGTGAAGACCAAATCTGTGAAATAGGTGCCAGCTGCACATTCTTTTGGACTGGAAGGAAAATTCAAGAAAGACGCCTGTACGGCGATGGTTCGGCCCTGCTGGCAAACTAGCTGGATTTCCAAAGGCTATAAACGAACGAACGAACGAACTTTACGAAGGGTCACAAATTGGGCACCCAGGCCCGTCTTACATTCGGCCCTTCCAATCACTCATCTTTCGTACATCAATAGTGCATGATACATTAACATAGGAAAATAACATTGCCAAATGAATATTGTAAACATAAACAATGCATATTACAATGTTATGAGACAGGCAGACACAGGTGCACACGCACATTCGTAAAAGCACTTATACCTGCATACATACTTACATCATTTGCACAAACTCACATTTATGCACTCACTCCAATAACACACAAATACACACTACTGTCGCATATACATATACTCAAACACAATCACAAACTCACTGACAAATATTTAACGTTTGGTATGCGGCCGGGGCGGCGCCAGGCGTATGGACTCCTGAGGGACATCCCCTGCCGCTTTCCTAGCAGGCAGGCTCTACTAGGGTGACCGGTTAGTTCCTGCCTGTCAATCAAACCAACCATGGAAAATAAAAAGAATTACCGCCGAAGCAACGGAGTGCGTGCTTTGTGCTCGATATCTTTGACAACAGTCAGCGGGGATAACATGAGGCGGAGAAGAAGAGGCAGAGGAGAGGGTTGAAGGAAAAGGAAGAACCATTAAATGACTTGGTTGTTTCTTTATCATATATTAGTCCTATGACCTACTCCCTTTTCTCGTGTATCCCATTCAGAATAAATTACTGTGTGTTTGTCGTTTATAATTTTTGCTCGATCCCTTCCATCTCATCTCACTTATGCCTAGGATATTCACTTTCATGCTTTCCATTTCACTTATAACATTGTGTAACTTTCCAAGCTCATTTAACGTTCTAGCATTCCATGTACCTATTTTAAATTTATTTGTTTCAGTTACGATTTTTTCTTCAGTATCTGGATGGTGTCATCTGTGATTCATGACTGTCCCTACCGGAGGAGGATGTCCCAAGACAGCACCATTGGCGTCGTTTACTGCCATTGAAATGTGTTTTGTCATGAAGTCTTGGAAGATAATGGCACACTACTGAACGTAAAATTGCCAAGATATGGCAAACAACAAGCCTACATACAACAAGTCTGCAATGGGTGACGTTGTGATATTCTAGTATGATAATTTGATCGCGTCTAGAATGTGTCGCATGGTCAGTGGTTGCACACCCGCCTCACACGCCAAGGATCTGGAGTTCGTTCCCGAGTACAGTCAGGGAAATACACTACTGACGAGCTCAAACGAGAGCGAAACTCGAGTCTAGTGCTTCCAACCCGATGTGGACAATGTCGAAGGATCGTACCCGAATAGTATCAGCGTTGCCAGTGGGAGGGGGGGGGTGTTTTGTGCTCAATCTTCGAAAACCAAACCCCGAAGCAACCCAGTAAATTAATATGAGAAACATGCCAACAATTCTGGGGTTGATTGCAACGCCATGTAAGTAACTTCTTAAACATTATTTGTGGCCTGTAAATCGGGCCAGGAAAAAAAATTTATATTGATTACAGAACTAGCATAAAAAGAATAAAACAAGAAATGTGATATTTAAGAGAAGTATAAAAATGGGTTATAGAAATGTATAGTTCGCAAACAAGTTTACTATATAAACAAGAGCTCTAAAGATTCTTTAAACTTCTTATTCCTTATTCATAAGAGATAGCCGTGATAAATTATTCTGAAGAATATTACCAAAGACTAAGATAAATGCTACAATTATTTAAATTATATAATATAGTCAAGCAAAAGCTAGTAATTTCTCTCGTAATAAACTTATGTAGTTATGTCCCATTGCAATATGTTATTTACACACACACGCGCACACACACACACACTCACACACACTAACACACACACACACACACTAACACACACACACACACACACACACACACATGCCTGTTTGTTTAATGTGGTATTATTTCGTACACAACTGTGTTTTTACAAGGTGCGTCGCGTGTTTTCTTTTACATTTACATTGACTGAATGATTGATTGATTGATTTAGGAACCGACATCACAGCATTCGGGGCATTCCCATAAGCGCTCCGTCCCTATCCTCAGCAGCCAGCGAAGAGTTCAAACACTAATAGTACCAGTAGCAATCTGATTATATGCCCGTCTCGCCTTTCCTCTGAGCGTCGATCGTAGGCCAGATCCCCTCGTCACCCCTCGCTGTCGCATTCTTGCCAGACCATGGTGATCCATTTGCTCCTCCGATGTGTACACGTGCTCCCACATGCCGCAACCACGTCTGCTTTGTCATGCATCAATACTCCACCAAGTTTTGCAGAGCCAGCCAATCTGTCCGACTGTTCATTCCCCAGCACACCAGCATGCCCCGGAGAAAAGATCTAGACGATGCTTGTCACCCGTGACTTCTGAAGCGAAGAACGCCACTCTGCACGAAGCTTGCCTGTCCTCACCCTACTCAGCATGCTTTCTGAGTCAGTTACAATCACAATGTGTGTATGTATCGTGTTCTCCATCCAGCGGAAAGCTGAGTCAGTTACAATCACAATGTGTGTATGTATCGTGTTCTCCATCCAGCGGAAAGCTGAGTCAGTTACAATCACAATGTGTGTATGTATTGTGTTCTCCATCCAGCGGAAAGCTGAGTCAGTTACAATCACAATGTGTGTATGTATCGTGTTCTCCATCTGAGTCAGTTACAATCACAATGTGTGTATGTATCGTGTTCTCCATCTGAGTCAGTTACAATCACAATGTGTGTATGTATCGTGTTCTCCATCTGAGTCAGTTACAATCACAATGTGTGTATGTATCGTGTTCTCCATCCAGCGGAAAGCTGCACTGACCGCCCCCACCTCTATTCTTAAGCTAGATGTTGTGGTATCATACGCCAAGCTCTACTGCACCAAACGTTGACCATTAGCTTTTGCTAAGAATCCCCAGGCACTTCTCCTACCTCTCAACACCGACCTATCTGTGTAGATAATCACATCACCCGGGCGAGCATTATCCTGAATTAGTTGCTGGATTTCCAGCATGTATTTTACATTTACAAAATACAACAAGACCTCCAGACGTCAAATGCAGCAATATTCTATAATTGTTTGTGTAATGACTGGATACTATTTATTACATTACATACATTAACTCTTCGCAGACATTAAGTGCGATTTGCATTCAAAAGTTGCATATCAATAGGAATTGTAGGTATCATTTTCAAACATTATGTTTTCATTGTCAGAACCAACAAACGTTTCTAGTCCAATTGTGTGAGCTATTTCTCTTGGAACAATAGGACCATTCATCTGTATTAGATTGTTCCCCTTTAGTTTCAAACATTTTTGTTCTATCAAATCTGTATTTTGCAATATTCTTGAGAAAAGATGACGAACTTCTATAGAACCCAAGCTCAGCGAAACACAACTTGGATTTAGGAGAAAATGCCATCTTTGCTCTTAGTCAACTTATGGAAAAATCAACCGAATTCAATGAAACACTCGACTTAGCCTTTGTCGACCCAGAAAAGTGGCATTTGATAGAGTAGATAGAAACAAGCTGTGGGAAATCCTTAAACTACATGCAGTGAGTACACATATAATAAACCTATGTAGAAGCTTATACAACAACAGTGAATGCATAGTGAGAGCAACTGGGGGACACTCAGAACCCTTCACCATAAGATCAGGAGTACGACAATGTTGTGTCCTATCCCCTCTTTTGATCATAACATATGTAGACAATGTATGTAAAGAAACAAGCCAAACAGAGACCACAAGAACACTGCATGGCGAGAACATGGAAGAAGAACCATCTGCAAATCTAACCATTAGAGAACTCCCGTTTGAGGACGACCAAGCATTCATAGCAAAATCAGAAGCTGAATTACAAAGCCACATGAATAGTCTAAACGAAATATGTAGGGAACAAAACATGAAAAGTAGCACATATAACACAGAGATAATGACTATAACTCATTGGCACCTTGCCGTCTTGACAGACGATAGTTTGTGCTCTAAAAAGGCATAATAACTTTTAACTATGGCGGTAGCGAGTGTGACTGATAAGGCCAATTTGCGCTGTAAATGTCCGTTCACAGTGGGTGCATGTGAACACGTGGTCATTTCCACCATCATGCACCATCTTACGTCTCAAACGCTTGGTGTGTGACTTTTCTGCAATAATTTTCTCCTTTGACTTTATTCCATTTCTGATATTTGCCCTCCATGCAACACGTTCAGCGGCGACTTGCTCCCAATGTGCATTATCAATGCCTGTATCAATCATGTCCCGCTTATACACATCTTTGTATCGTAGTAGAGGCCTACCCTGAGATCTCTTACCCATCTGTAATTCACTAAAAAAGATATCCTTTGGTATTCTACCATCATCCATCCTCCTAAGATGTCCTATCCATCTAAGTCTACGAAGACTGAGCATGGAATAAACTGTCACACAACCTGATCTTTCCAATACTTCAGTATTTGTGATTTTGTCTTGCCACTTAATACCAAGAATTCTTCGCAGACACCGCATATGAAAGCTGTTTAAATTGTTCTCTTGGTGTGAGTAAATTGTCCAGGTTTCACTGCCATAGAGAAGAGTACTAAGGACACAGGCTTGATAGACAAGGACTTTTGTTTTGGCAGTAAGCTTCCTGTTCTCCCAGACTCTTTTTCTTAACCTGTTCATTGTTGTTGCTGCCTTACCAATCCGGATGTTGATTTCCTGATCTAGGGATAATTTGCTATTTACCACTGATCCTAGATATGTAAAATGGTCTACTATCTCTAGTTCGGCGTCGTCAATAAAGATTGATGGTACCCCATGTGCACCTTGTGACATAATCTGTGTCTTCTTTTTGCTAATTGTTAAACCAAATTCAGAACAAGCATTGGAGAATGCAGATAGTAGACATTGCAATTCTTCCTCAGAGTGGGTCGTAACTGCAGCATCATCTGCAAAAAGCAACTCTCTGATCAGTACCCTCCTAATTTTGGTCTTAGCCTTCAATCTCTGAGCATTGTAGAGGCCGCCATCTGAGCGTGAGTGAATGTATATACCACCATCCTGATCACGAAATGCATATTTCAGTAGAAGTGAAAAGTATATTCCAAAGAGGGTGGGAGCTAGTACACAACCTTGCTTAACTCCACTCTTGATTTCAAATTCTTCAGAAGTTGCACCATCAAACTTGATTATACCCTTCATGCCTGTGTGGAACGATTCCACAATGGACAGAAGAGTTGGTGGGCAGCCAATCTTCTTTAGTGCCTTGAACAGACCCTCACGACTGACCAAATCAAATGCCTTTGTGAGGTCGATGAAGGCAATAAACAGTGGTTGATTCTGTTCACGGCATTTTTCTTGCATTTGTCGCAATGAGAATATCATATCAGTGGTAGACCGGTTCTGTCGAAAGCCACACTGTGATTCGGGGTAGACTTGATCTCCTAGGACTTGAAGTCTGCGCAGAACAATTCTGGCAAATACTTTTCCAACAATACACAGAAGTGAGATACCCCTATAGTTGTTGCAGTCGCTCCGATCGCCCTTGTTCTTGTACAGTGTTATGATGCTTGAATCTTTGAAATCCTGTGGGACTTGTCCTTCACGCCAGCATAGCTCTATTAGCTGGTGGATCTGTATAGTGAGTGTGTCTTGCCCACTCATGATAACCTCTATTGGAATCCCATCCTTACCTGGAGCCTTGCCAGATGCAAGTTCATTTATAGCACACTTAACTTCTGTTATGGTGGGAAGTGTGTCCAGGTGGTCAAGAGTTGGTAGAGCCTCTATGGCGTTAAGGGCATCATCCGCTAGTTTGGTCTCACTTGAGTAAAGCTCCAAATAGTGCTCTACCCATCTGTCCATCTGCTGTTTCTTATCAGTGATGACTTCTCCAGTCAAGGTTTTCAATGGTGCACTTCTTTTGATCACTGGACCACAGGCTTTCTTTATTCCTTCATACATGCTTCTTATGTCTCCCTTATCACTTGCGATTTGAATCGGACTCACATAACTTGATCCAATAATCATTTGCACACTGCCTGGCAGCCTTTTGCACATCCTTCCTAGCTTGCCTTAGCTCACTCAGAGTGTTACGCGTTGGTCTTTCCTTGTTTCTTAAGAGAGCTTTCTTCTTCTTATCAATCAAGGGCTGCAGAGTCTCGCTGTTGGCCGCAAACCAGTCCTGCCTCTTATGATCCACAGTGCCGTAAACCCCTACGGCAGTTTTATAAAGAGTTTCCTTAATTTGACCCCACTTTTCATTTACTGTACAATTTTCTGGTGTATCAGTGAAAGCGTCTTCAAGTTGCTGTTGAAACTGAAAGCACTTTTCAGGATCATGAGTGTTAATAATATTAATCCTGGGGCTAGATTTGTGTTTAGCTGTGTAGATTCTCTTTGGTCTCAGTCTAACCCTTGCAACAACCAAAGAATGATCCGTATCACAGTCAGCACTGTGGTAACTTCGAGTCAATGATATATGGTTCAGATGTTGTCTCCGTGTGATGATGAAGTCCAGCTGGTGCCAATGGCCGGATCTTGGATGTTTCCATGTGACCTTATGCATCTCTTTTGTTTTAAAAAAAGAGTTTGTAATACATAGGTCATTACTGGTGCAATGCTCCAGCAGCCTTTGCCCATTTTCATTCATGCGACCGATGTTGTATTTTCCAAGGGACACTGGCCATGAACTCGAGTCCTTGCCCACACGAGCATTGAAATCGCCGAGCATATAAATGTAGTCAGATTTTGGAACTGCCTTGATCACGGAGTCTAACTCCTCATAGAACAAATCCTTCACATCATCAGAGGAATCGAGTGTCGGTGCATATGCAGTAATAATGGTGGCAAACCCACAAGAGGTTGCCAAGCGCAGGGATAATAGTCTTTCATTTCCTCCTGCTGGAATTTCAATCATTCCCAGTAGCGAATTCTTCACTGCAAAGCCCACACCAGTGTTGCCTTTTTTCTGCCTGCCCTCTACCCTTCCAGAAAAAGGTGTAGTTGTTTTCCCTGAGTGACCCTTCCTCAGCGAGGCGAGTCTCCTGCAGGCCAGCAATATCAATGTTAAGACGATTGAGTTCGGCATCAATCACAGCCGTTTTTCTCACATCGTCAATATTGGTCAAGTCAGTGGAAAATCCTGGACACATGGTTCTCACATTCCAGGTTGCAAGCCGTAGCTTGAGGTTTCTATTTTTATTTTTGTTTGTACCTGGTGCATTGGTTTTACAGCCTGCGATTCAGATTTTGTCCTAGCCCCAAGCACCCATTGAAGCAGGCAGGCTGTGGCGGATCAGCACCCAATTGGCTGGGGGCTGCCCAGCTTGAGGCGGGCGGTAGCTGATCAGTGACACCTATAGGTGTCTCCCACCGTCAGAGGCAACGCGTGGCGCCCCATGTCTACGCCAACTGACAAGGACTTATAACCCGTAACAGTTGCCTCTCGCTTTGATTCCGAGACCAGTTAAGACCAGGGATGGAGTTATTGCCTCTCCATAGCACAAAGCCTGGGCTAAAATATAGAGATCATGTGTTGCCCATGCAGCATGATCCCTCTCTCGGCCTGCCTAGTTCACTCCAGAGGAAAGGTAACACCCCTACATCTGGAACAAGACAAGCTGCAGAAGCTGCCGGATCAGCAAAGCAGTGCTCTAACTGTCCGCCTGTCGGAGCTTCGATCCTAGACCAGTCGCCAACCAAGGCTTAGGGCCTGGTCTGCCCTGCCATGACAATTTTGTCTTTAGCTTGCATTTCCTCGCACCAGGGTAAGGCTTGTACCCTCCCAATTGCGCTCTTCCGCCCGAAGCCGTTGGCACAATGTGGGGTGTCAGGTTTGATAAGCACCGCCCAACGTTCGGCGCTAACAGAAACCAGGTAGTACCGTCTACTGTTATACGGTAGCTCAGTCATATCTGACTAAGACCTGACTGACCTGACTATAACTAAAGAAGAAAAAACAACAAGAATTCACCTAATTCATCAAATGGCAAATCAGAAGACTAGATCGAAAGTAGATGCAATAAGGAAACCAGCATATTGGACAAATGGCACCAATACTAAAGAACAAACATGTATCAATAACTACTAAGAAAGCACTTTACAACACAATTTTCCTACCAACTCTATGCTACCAATGCCAAACCTGGACTATGAAAAAGAAAGAGAAAAGAAAAATCACAACAACAGAAATGAGATTCCTGAGAAAAATACTCAATGTATCAGGAAGAGATAAGATCATAAATGAAGAAATCATGACTAAAGTGGGGGTTATAGCAGCACTAGATTTTATTAGAAGGCTGCAAGTCAAATGGTTTGGCCATGCAAGCAGGTTACCAACAAACAGTATACCACAACAAGCAATGATGTGAGGTAATGATTTCTGAGGGAAATGCAAAGAATGCCATGGATGGACTGAAAAACGAATGAGAAAGTTCCCTCACGAACAAATGAAAAACAACGTAACCGGAATAAACAAATAAAAACAATTATTGTAGAGCGAAATTATCGAGCAAACATTTGGCTAAACCTGTACATATATACGAGTAGTAAATGTTATGAAAATCTCAACATAAATCTCAGTTTATTTGGAGGGGAATATAGATGTTATTAACCGGATGTGTGGTTGATATGGTCAACGGACTAAAGGTCAATAAAGCCAGAAGCTCGGGGATTGGCTAAGCCAACCGGTGAGGGAATGCACGCTCGGGGAATGGGGGTATGCCAATGAGAGCTAAAGGAAAAATATGGGTTAATAGTGTACTATAGCCGGCTCTATGGCTAAGGTGTCACGGATGCAGTTCGCAATTCCGGATCCCACGCTCGAAACACTGCTGCGGACCTGATTTGGATGCAGATCGCCCTGCGTTGGCCCTCATAAAACAGTATAAGTGCGGGTCGTTCAGAAAGCAATGACACGCAACTGAATGCAAACGTGCCAGGAAGTCACAAACAGCAAAAATAATACTGGTGTTAACTGCGACGTCCTGTGAAGGACATGCAACTAAATTTTAGTGGACTATACCACTGCGGAACCTGCTCCGTGGCCGAGGGGTTAGCAGCTTTCTCCGCTAACCCCGAATACTCTCGTCACGTGACGCGACGAGAATTAGCAGTGGTTCGAATCGCAAAAGTGACTTATGAGAGTATGGAGCCGGTCGCTCAGAAAGTCGTGGCGTGCTGATGAGCGTAATCTAGCCTAGGAATCAACATACAGCTGAAAGATGCTGGTGTTGACCGCAATATCCTGAAACAGGATGGAAACGCGGGAAAAAAAAAAAAAAAAAAAAAAAACATACCACTGCGGAGATGGGGGGGGGGGGGGGGGGGGGGGGGGATTTGGGACTTTAATAAATCCTGCTTTTATTGTGGGCCCTTTCGTCCCACTATTAGCCGTTTGCCCACAGTGGTCCACCAAGGCCCACATCTACTGTGAAGAGTTGTGAGGGCATCATTATATTTGGCCTGTACAACAGGCCGGAAAAAAAATTGTCTTTCAGGTGTTGTTCATTCCTTAGTGGAGTTAAAAGAATAAAGCTTTGTATGTTATATTTAAGAGAAGTAAAATATTAGGTAGAAAAATATCATGGATCAAAAACAATGCCACTGCATTTACAAAAGGTTTAAAGATTCTTTATATTTCTTGTAGATTTATTTAAAAGAGGTGGCTTTGGTTACTAAATGTCAAAATATTATCAAAGATTGTGATAAATTCTACAATTATTTAAATTATATAATATAGTTAGTCACATGCTAATATATTCCCTTGAAGTAAAATATGTAGTTATGTCCCTTTGCAAACAAAACGATATGATATTACTACGCCAACATGTGTATGTTTCAGCTTAAACGATGTATCTAATTATTTTACCCTATGTTGTGTGACTTCTGTAGTATGTACCTGACGAGATGCAGCGAAATGTGCCAGGCAATAAATCGTACAATCTAGGGTTTATGTCTTTGTTATTCAAATATTTTATATTTACATGTCTTTCTTTTTAATGTGGGTTTATTTTGAACAAAACGGGGTATTTACAAGGTGCGTTGCGTGTTTTCTTTTACATTTACAAAATACAACAAGACCCCCCCCCCCCCCCCCCCCCCGACTTCAAATTCAGCAATATTTTCTAATTGTTTGTGTAATTATCGCATACTATTTATTACATTACATACATTAATTCTTCGCAGACATTAAATGCGGTTTGCATTCAAAAGTTGCATATAAATAGGAATTGTAGGTATCCCTTCCAAACATTCAGTGTTTATTGTCAAACCTTAGCGCAGGTGCGGGTTTGGGTAGGCGCGCGCGCAGGTGCGGGCGCGCGCGCGGGCGCGCGCGCGGGGGACGCGCGGTGCGGGCGCGGGTGCGGGCGGGCACGCGGGGTGCGGGCGGGCGCGGCGGGTGCGGGTGTGGGGGTGCGGGCGGGCGCGCGGGTGCGGGCGGGGGCGCGCGCGGGCGGGCGCGGGCGGGCGCGCGCGGGGCGAGGGCGGGCGGGCGGGTGGCGGGTGGGCGCGCAGGTGGCTTGGGCGGGTGCGAGCGCAGGTGGCTTGGGCGGGCGCGCG
The DNA here is from genome assembly GCA_014155875.1 of Cepaea nemoralis. Classification (NCBI taxonomy): domain Eukaryota; kingdom Metazoa; phylum Mollusca; class Gastropoda; order Stylommatophora; family Helicidae; genus Cepaea; species Cepaea nemoralis. The sequence goes on along the minus strand of JACEFZ010018228.1, from coordinate 156,329 downwards.
TGCAGGTGGCTTGGGCGGGCGGGCGTGCAGGTGCGGGCTTGGGCGGGCCGGCGCGCAGGTGCGGGCTTGGGCGGGCCGGCGCGCAGGTGCGGGCTTAAGCGGGCGGGCGCGCAGGTGCGGGCTTGGGTGGGCGCAGGTGCGGGCTTGGGCGGGCGGGCGCGCAGGTGCGGATTTGGGTGGGCCCAGGTGCGGGTTTGGGTGGGCGCGCGCGCAGGTGCGGATTTCGGTGGGTGCGCGCGCAGGTACCTTCATGTGGTAGTTGCGTTAATTGATAGGTGCATAATGTGGCAGAACTTGCCATGTGCGTTTGCAGGATCATACTTTGGCCGGTGTGTGGGTAGGAATGTGGGCACATATGCTTGATGTGGCATATGTGCATCTGAAGATGCATGCACGGATGCATAATTATACAGGTGCCTAATTTGGCTGGAGTGCACACAGGTGCTTAATTTGGTAGGTGCATCACTTGATGGGTGGTTAATTTGGTAGTTATAATTGCAGTTGGGTAATTTTGTAGGTGCATAATTAGGAAGGGACATAATTTGGTAGTGCATGCGCAGGTGCATAATGTGGTTGGGTGTAACTTGGTATGTTCTAGCGCAAGTGTGTAATTTGTTTGGTGTGCATGTAGGTGCATAATTTGATAGGTGTATACGATGCATATTATATTTGGTGTAAGCACAGGTTCATAGTTTGGTAGGAGAACGCGCTAGTGCGTAATTTGGTAGGTGTGCATGCAGGTGCGTAATTTAGTAGGTCTGCACACAGATGCGTAATTTGGTAGATGCGGCTTATCTATGTAAATTAATCCTGGTTTAATTTAAAAGGTGCATTTAATCCTAAAAATGGTCCACGACTCACTTTCATATGATGCCACAGGAAAGATGGTCCACGAAACACATTCGTATTTTGCCACAGGAAAAATGATCCACAACCTCTATTCATTTGCTGACTCATGAAAGATGCTCCACGACTCACATATATGTCTGAAAATCTCACTGAATGCTTTTGGAATTCAACTCGACACATGGGAGACTGCAGCCAGAGACCGAATTTTGTGGCGTGTATCATTACGCAAGGGTGCAGTCACGTGTGAGGTAACCAGGACTGCAAGAGCTGTGAAGAAAAGGCAGGACAGAAAAACCGCTTCAGGAAATCTTCCTCCAGAAACGTCAAGCATTCCTTGTCCACTTTGTTAAAGAACATTTCGAGCCAAAATAGGCCTTATCAGCCATCTTAGAACTCACGGCTCCACACTTTTCACCACACTGGATGAAATGAATGATCATCATCATTCTTGAAGGACAAACAACACACATGTGTGTTGCTGTAATAAAGATAATCCACGAATCCCATTTGTACGTACGCTGCCACCGGAAAGATGGTCCACTACTCGCATTCATATGTTGCCACAGTAAAGATGCATGTTCTGAAGAAATATTATCTTTAACTTATTTGCTGGTGCAATATCGGCAGGAAATTCTGAATAAATGTTTTCTATGTCCGTTATACAACGTCGGTGTCAATCCCAACATTTATTTATCGCTTGTAATTTTCTAAACAATTTTACGTTCAGTGTTGTTTTTCCCCTCACTACTATCTCATACAATACTTCGAAATCACCACGGCTGAATTCGAACAGCATGTCGGGATTGTGCAACGCGTTCATAACCCCTAAGCCACAAGCACATTTTCAATATCTAATTATATCATTCTTAATATGGTATTGTAAACAAGACCCTACCACCAGATATGAAGGGGAACTTGAGGAATTCAAAACTATTAAAATAGTTGTCGGACAATTTATTTTAAGTAAAACTTCAAGTTTTCAACATTTACCGCTCACTGAGGATTACTCAGACACCAGGCAAAGAACAAAGGAGTAGTGAATGGGGTATGCCGAACATGTTCTCTTCTGATAAACAGGACATTACACATCAAAGTTGTCGTCTATGATGAGATTGATTGCTAACTTATACTCCTTCTTATCATGTCATTGTCCTTCATGCCCATTGATAACTTTAAATGTTTAACACCCTTTACATCATAATGAAATCTCAATCATTCCACAATCATTCATCAGACACAATAATGTCTGTATGGATGACAATTAAGCATATGTATGTGCTTTACAAAGGATAAATTCCCAGATTCTACAACAATGACATTACAATGAAATCTCAATCATTCCACAATCATTCATCAGAAACTATAATATTTCCCTTGGATGATAATTAGTCATGCTGATGTAGTTCACAAATGATACATTCACGTCTGTTTATCAATAATGAAATCACACATGAATCACCACAAGCATGCTCTCATCAATTTCATAGATTTATGTGATCATTAAGCATAACTATGAGATTCACAAATGATGATTCTCATGTTTAACAATAATGGAATTACGCATGGATCACCACATGCATGCTCTTCTCAATTACATAGAATTATGGGATACACCCAATCCACATTCATTCATTATGAATCCGAACCATTCTTGCATGGCAGTTGATTAAGCATAAAAAATATACTTGACTATTACACATTACACTAATTTGTCTTACCAGTGTTTGCACATTTAAAATAGTTTTTTTTTTACCACTGCTCTACGTATTCTTAGCCTTCTAAATCTTAAGTTTTTCACCAACTTCTAAATCACTGCTGATTGAGTTTAACTACTTAAGAATAAAATTTACAACCTAGGTCTAAAGCTTACACATTAAATTAAGTTGTTTAACTGAGAGAAATGGAAACTCACTGTGGTTTATCCTAATGTACAGTTTATCCATGACTATGATAACTGAATATAATATTTAGTTTCTACTAAATTGAACACTTAAGGACTAATCCCATGGTTTACAACGCATTGACTCACAGACTCCTTGAAAAAGGGATCACTGACTAGCGTAATATAAAATATATCATTGTGTTTACCTTCATTCTTTTTGAATGGCTCCAAAACCACATGTCAACACAAAGATGTCAGGTCCTAGATTTGGTTGGGTTTCCAAATACACTGGCTGCTGGTTGGTTGGTCCTTCTTTCTCTCGACTCGCCTTCTATCTTGCGTTTGTGGAGATCTCGAGGCCACCAATTCCTGCACTCACAGTCGGCCATCTTCTAGTGACGACGCGTTTGTGGTATTCACAATGAGAGCCTTGAACCGGTCATTGCTGTTTTTATATTTGTTTTTCCCGTCCAAGTTTCTGGCTATTCCGTCGAACATGAGTCTGTTGTTGTAAAATTTGGATTTTAGAAGTGGGAAACAAACCAGCACTGTTGCGGTATAATCTTTGAATGGTATTGCGGGGAATCATCATCATCATCATCAGTTATTAGTTGCAGTATTGCGGGGAATATTCACAGCGACGTTGACGACTTGCTAAAAATTATACCACACATGGCATTCTTTGTATTCTCCTCAGGAATCTCATGTTCACTGTCATTAGATGTTTACTAGCTTGTCTGCGGTAAAGCTGTAGAAATGTGAATAATATAACATAACACGAAGTAGTGCAGCTTTACAGAATACAATGACGGAAAACAAAGGACGTTACTACGACTAGCCTTCATCAGCCAAGTACGACCAGGGAGGCCAGGGTCCATTGTAAAATTCCGACCCGATGCAGGTTCGAACTCAAAACTACCGAGCCGACAGGCAAGCATCTAGCCACCACGCTAGCCTGGCTTCCGTGTTGAAAGCATACTTACAATTGAAAAAGATCAGCTTTCTTGTGTGTAGGGGAACATTCTAACGAAATATTTGTGTCCATTGATTTCTTCTTCTTCTGCTGCGTTCATCCGGAATGTTTTTCAGACATCATTGCTGTGTGTCTAAGTTAGGCACCCTTTTGCCGAAACTCTTAGGCCAACACATCCGACTTTAACGTGCATTTTTTACCAGGTTACATTCCTAGGGGACTCTCACTGTTGTGGTGCCGTCCACACCCCAGCTGGTCAAATAAGAACGGTCGAAGACTTTACAGTCCGCCCTCAAGGGAAGGTAGGGACAGTCCATGGGCAATTTCCGCCATCCAGGGAGGCTTCCATAATTGCAGAGCCGTTACATGGAGCTCTGGTACCGGGCTCACTCGAGGAATCGCCGCGTCCTGCACACGGCTGCTTTAATTCCTCACTTCCATGTATTGGGCGTTTCGTTGGCCTCACACCACTCCTTGCACAAACCTGGAACTGTCTGTCTACAGACGACATCCACTCATCGAAGCTTTCGGTTCGGACGTGTGCTCGGAAAACAAAATTGTCAGAGCTGTTCCGGGCACGATGGACATTTCACTCGTACGTAATTGGTTGTGCCAGTTTTTAATTGCCACCCTTAGGCCGGCGCATCCGAATTCGGCGGGCATTTTTAAATTAGGTTAAACGTCCTCCAGTTTCGAGGGACATTAGACTCTTACTGTTGTGGTGTCGTCAACATCTCAGCTGGTCAAGGTAGAACGGTCAGAGACATCACGGTCACCCTCAAGGGAAGGCAGAGGCAGACCATGGGCATTCTCCGCCATCCAAGGAGGCTCCCATAATTGCAGAGCCGGCACATAGCGCTCTGAGACTGAGCTCACCAAAGGAATCGCCACGTCCTGCTCATGGCTGCTTTAATTCCTCACTTCCGTGTATTGGGTATTTCGTTGGCCACTGGCCGCTCTCCACGCAGACCAGGGACGGACAATCTGCGGACGACATTCACTCGGCAAGTTTTCGCTTCGGGCTTCCACGTAATGGCTTCGCTAGCCAAGCGTTCCATTTCGTGTCAATGAGACGCTCTTCCACCTTTGACTACGCTCACTCTATGAGTATAGATACAGACTTTCATCGTAACCATCGCGTGCGATTGGGGCGCTTTTTCTACCTTTAGTAATCGCTCACGATGTATGCTACATGTTCCGCGGGCTCAACACCTTACATCCATGCATCAGTGAGCGAGAAACGGCCAGGCCCTCTCATCCGGAATCCCTCATATCCCCAAGCTCAGAGCCTTCGAACAAGTATGTGGACCAGCATGTAGCGTGCTCAGCATCTCACCGCTATTTTGAGGTAGGTGAGTATCGGCCCGGCTCTCACATCCGAGGATTAATGGCTTAGCGGCGTTCAGCCATATCCATCAGCTGAAAGCCTTGTATGTGTCCTGACCGAGAATTTCTGCCTTCGTGCGCCTGATTTGGACTTCTGGCTGCTATCCTCAGTCTACCTGCAGAGCAGCAGGTTGTGTCTCTCTTGGTCTGGTCCCTCACCCAAGGCCTGTCCGACATGTAATTGCGCTTCCGTCGGCAGAGCTCTTGGGGTCATTGGGACACGCAAACCCCTCTACCACGACGGGGTGGAGACATGTCAGAGGGATGTCCATGGAATTGAGAGGTCGAAAATGTTGTAAACTAAAGGGGAACAATCTAATACAGATGAATGGTCCTATTGTTCTAAGAGAAATAACTCACACAATGTTACTAGAAATGTTTGTTAATAGGTTCTGACAATACACACTTAATGTTTGAAAAGGATACCTACAGTTCCTAATTATATGCAACGTTTGAATGCTAACCGCATTTAGTGTGTGAGAGGAATTAATGTACGTAATGTAATAAATACCGGTCTCCCTAGCCTGGAGATTAAAGGCTTTTTCCGTAATCCCGTTTATCCACGTAGGGTAGCGTAGCGCGCGAGAATTGATTGCGGTTTTCGCCGCGTTGGTGACTTACGGGATAAGTGAGCCGGCCGCTCAGAAAGCAATGGCAAATTATTGAGCATAATCATGCCAAGAAATCAACAACAGCGGTAAAATGCTGTTGTTGACAGCGATGTCCTGTTAAAGATATGCGAAAAAAACAAAATGTAATAAATAGTATGCAGTCATTACACAAACAATTAGATAATCTTGCTGCATTTGACGTTTGGATATCTTGATGTATTTTGTAAATGTAAAAGAAAACACCAGTAACAACAATTGCAACTAAATAAAGCCACATTGAACAGAAAAATATGTAATTTAAATTGTGCTAAGGGACTTAACAATGTAAGTTATTTCAAGGGACATTCAATCAATCAATCAATCAATCAATCAATCAATCAATCGTGTGCTATGCCGGAAAGCGTGGGCGGTCATGACTCGCAATTTCACTCGATCACCAGAGTCGTGGATCAGCTAAGTGTTCCTGTCTCGTCCATGCCATGTGGCCAAGCCATCCAGGTGTTTTCCTCTCGGTCTTCCTCTTGGTCTGTTCCCTTCGATCTTGCCAGTTGTCATCAAGTTCAATCTATTTCTTCTCAGAACATGTCCAAAAAATTTTGACTGTCTACGTCTAATTTCTCTAATCAATTTACGCTGTTAATTTGTCTCCTGTAGTACTTGGTCATTGTTTTTTTCTGTCTGTCCATGGTATTCTTTTCATTTTCCTCAGAAACTACATTTCTGCAGCCATCAGATGTTTTTTCAGCTTGACTGCACATTGTCCAATTTTCACATCCATACAAAAGTACAGGCTCTATGTATCCCCTCAACACTCTTTTTCTCGTTAGATTTGACGTCTTTTTATTGGTCAGAATGGTTTTCAATTTGCTATAGGCTACTTTCGCCATGGCGATTCTTGTTCTAATCTCTTCCAGGCATCTCCCATCAGATGCTATGACTGTTCCGAGATAATTGTACCAATGAACTTGTTGAAGAATTATCCAATTTACTTGTATATTACATTATGGTACTTCGTTCTTCCTAGTGACGACCATAACCTGTGTCTTTTTACAATTTAATTCTAACCCCAGTTGCTCACTGTATACAACAACCGCGTCTACTATTACTAATTGTTGCATTTCCTGTACATTGTCTGGAAGGGACATAACTAAGAGTATTATAGCTGTATTATGTAATTTTTTTTTTTTTTAAATTGTATTTATATATCTTAATGTTTCATAAAATATTTAAACAAATTATTTAGAGATATACCAATTATAAAGAATGTGATAAAACATTTAAGGCATCTTCAAAAAGTTTGTAAAACATTTGATCTTTGTTAGATAAATGAGAATTTTCTAACGCATTTTTCTATTTTTCTCCGATAGAACATTCAATGTTTTATCCGTGAGACCCATAATTTCGGTTATGTTTAAAGCAATTTTTGTCCGGCCTGTTTTACAGGCTGTATTCAAGAAAAGATAACTTCTCGGCCTTTTGGCTAAGATCAAAGTGTAGTATCTCTGCGCTTGATCTTGCCAGGGGTTGGGATGATCCCCCAACACAACCGACACACAGGCACGTGGGGACCTGATGGGGCGGCTCTGGCTTCTCTGGGAACCGTGAGCCATTCTGAAAAAAAGAAATTTAGTGTTGAAAATCTCTTGCAGAACGTCGCAGTCAACCACATCATTTGTGGGTGTTCGTGATATCTTGGCAAGTTTACGTTCAGTAGTTTGCCATTGCTTTCTGAATGACCAAGACCCCATACCAATTGGTCACAAAACAACGCAAGGCGGTCAGTTGCAGAATCTCCCGCAGCTGTGTTTCTAACGCGGGTATGTGGGATTACGAAATGCGTCCATAACACCTTCACTACGGAGCCTGCACGGGCCAAATTAGTCAGTTAGTCTTTCCTCTTGAGCTCAATGCGGCGCATAGGTCAGAGGTCATGGCTCTCCATGTCTGGCGGTTCGCTGCTACCTGTTGTAGATCCGGGATGTTCACTTGGCCGTTGAATGAGCGTTCTCTGATGATGGTTCTACGCATGGTCTCTCTTGGTCTTCCCCGTTTTCTTTTCCCTACCAGTGACCATATGAGGGCTTGGTAGGGGAGTCTTGTCTTCTCCATTCTGAGTACATGGCCGATGTAGTTACAATGGCGTTTTCTTATAAAATTGGATACAATATCTTGCTTAGTCTCTTGTCTTATTTGTGTATTGGTTCTGAAGCCTGTCCAGTGGATGTTTAGAATTCTTCTAAGACATTTGTTTTCAAAATTATCTAATTTTTTTATCTAAAGCTACCGTTGATTTCCAACTTTCACATCCATACGTCAACACTGGAATCACACAAGAGTTGAAGATTTTAAGTTTCGTGTGTTTGCTGAGTGTCTTTGACTTCCAGATGTTTGACAGTTTATTGAAGGCAACAGATGCCAGTGCGATTCTAGATGATATTTCTGGTGTTGAGAACCCTGTAGATGTCATTGTGCTTCCTAGGTATGTGAAGCTGTTGACATTTTCAAGAACCTAGTTGTTTAATTTGGTGTCGTCTGAACTGTTAGTAAGATCGATAGTTTTTGTTTTTGTGGTGTTAATTTGGAGGCCAATTTGTCCTGAAATATTTTGGAGATGGTTTATTTTCTCTTGGGCATCTGAGTGTGTTGAACTCAAAAGCACTATGTCGTCGGCAAAGTCCAGGTCTTCTAGAATTTTGTCAACCCAATGGATACCCATATTTGTGTTGTTTGTGCATTTGCGCATGACCCAATCGATAGCTATTCCAAAGTGCATCGATGATAAGACACAACCCTGTTTCACTCCTGTTTCCACTGAGAACCAGTCAGAGTTGCCTGCTTCTGTTCTTACGCACAGGCCAAATACTTGTTACGAAAACTTCAATACATACACACATATTTTCACACATTTTTAAGCACAAATGTGCACAGATTAATCAAAATGCCACTCCCATCAAGCTCACACTTCATACTATACATATTCAAACACATACTTTCACAGATAGTTCTATATTCCTAATGTGTACCGCTGTCCTCAACCAATCATTCTGAGTATTATTGCCATCATTTATGTTTTACCATCTTTAGTTTAACTTTTTCCTTTCCACTATAAAAATGTACTATTATGATCG